>CM032634.1:11389569-11786392 GCA_019097785.1 Fraxinus excelsior | reverse complement strand
GGTACAATGTTAAAACTAAAGTTCATGCCAAGTGTCTACTAGATTATCGTGCAGTTTATTAATGTTAAAACATCCCGTGTTATTACATAATGGAAAGATTTCAACTCGAATTATTTTCACTTCCTTAATTCAGTTTTTTCTTTTTATATACATAGAGATGCATAGATATTATGTATTAAATTGCATGCATTAGAAATTCCATGACTTTCGCCAGCATGCGAATAGATAGGGCGGGGGGAAGCGAGAAAGGATGGATGTCTGAGTGGTTGAAAGAGTCGATCTTGAAAATCGAAGTATTAATGAAATATATTTTTGAAAGTTGTGAATCGTTTGATTAAAATTAATTATTAAATCCCTAGGGGCATTTGTTTGTCATTTGGGGAAAAAAAAACGTTATTTGTAAACAAACAATGAGGACAACTAGCATTACAGTGTTTGTCACATAATTTCTAGAGAAAAATAGCATATTATTAAAATAAAAGTTTCATCGTTAGATTAAACTTACCCATGAAGAGAATATATCACGTATTAAGTATGAGAGGGGCATATATTTTAAATGCATAGAAGAAAAATTCAAAGCACTCCAACTTACTCGAGATACAGCTTTTTGATAGCAACAATACTTTCCCATCATGTAGGGCCTTTAAATTCTTTTTCATCTCAATTATTAATTAGATCAGAAACATGAGCCAATTTAATTGTATCACGACGACAATATAAGATAATGAATTACCATATATAAATATTTATTATCAGAGAGATGCTTCACGTACACGAATGATTTCACATGAAAACTCACACGACACTCAACGCATGTGTGGGTCCCGCAGATCAAAACAGTTTTTCAATTGCATGTAACTTTCAATTGTATTGGGGATATTGTTGAGTGTTTTAGTACTTTTCCCAATTTGGCCATAGTTCCAAGCCCCATTCAATATAAAAATCTTAGGCCCTGTTCTCTTTGTCGTTTTTGAGTCATTTTCTGTTTTCAATTTTTCAAAACGGTGAAAACGCGTTCTCTTTCTTATTTTCGAAAATGCATTTTCGAAAACAAAAAAAAAATTTGTACTGAAAATGCAAAACAAGCAAAATGTCGTTTTGGCCATTTTCCGTGTAAAACACAGTAAAAATTGGAAACACGCGAAACGCCCGTTTTGAGCTTTTGTCCTGGCTTCTCTCTTCAAAGTCCCATCTCTTCTTTGCACCCGCCGACTTCTCTCTTCTCGACGTCGGCGACGGGGCCGGACCTGAGGCGAGGCAGAAGAGGCCCGCCGGCTTCTCTCTTTTTGGGTGTTTCAATAGGTACTGTCTTGACTCTTGAAAATGTAAAAGGAAGAGATGATTTTTCCTATTTGTGTTAATTTCTGGTAGATTTAGTAATGAACTGCATGTATTGGCGAAAATGATGAGATAATTTTTCATATTAGTGCTAAATTCTACTTAAATCATTCAAGGAAATGGATTTTTCCCCAATTCAGTTGGGAAATGAATTTTTCCTTGAACAAAAACTAATTTTAGCCAAAGGGGTTTCTGGGATTTTTATTTTGGAGGAAATGTTGAGAAGTGATGATCCAGGTGAAGAATCGAATTTGCCAATTTCGGACTTGGAGTTGAGGAAGTTGAGTGAGGATTTGGAGAAGTTGCCGGAGGATTCTGGGATTGATGAATATATTGGTTAAAGTTGGTTTCTTGGGTGAATTGCTTGTTGCAGTGAAGCAATGGAAGAAGAGAAGTTCTTGTTGGAATAGAGTAAAATAGATTTGATTTTGGGAGGTGGGTTGTTTCGGGATTGTGGTGTTTTGAAGTAGAATGGGTTGTGTTTTTTGTAAACCCTATGATGTAGGGGATAGTAAGGAGAGTTTGAGGGAGAGGTGGTCTAATAAAACATCTTCTGATTTACGGGTCCCTAGAGTGGTATCGTCAAGGAGGGAGGAAGGGAGCAGGGTAAAAGAATGGTTGGACAACAACAATAATAATAGCAGTGATGGGAGGACAGTGTTGATGGATAAGCAAGTGAATGGTTCAGCTAGGTCACGTAATGAGAATTTTGAGAGGAAGACAGAGAAGGCTGAGTATATTTCTGTGGTACAACATCCTGGGATGGGCATGGTCCCGAGAGCAACGGAAGGGGAGCAGGTCTCCGCCGGATGGCCTCCGTGGTTGGCTGCTGTTGCTGGTGAAGCTATTAGAGGATGGGTGCCTAGGAAAAGAAAGGGTTTGATGTGGGGAAAGAGGTGAGGATAGTGAAAGGATCACATTGTTTTTCATGTTTAGCCTTTTCCTTGGTCATTAAATCTTAATTAGTAATTACCGTGTCATTCCATCTTTTGCTCCTCTTTTATTGGATGTTATATTTACCCCAGAAATTGTTAACTCCAAAAGAAAGCAACGAATACATTATTTGATTTGATGAGTGCGTACAAAATTTATCAACCGTTGGAGTTATCAAAGTGGTATTGAATTTCATTAACTCTCCTTTTACGGGAGTCATTGCATAATTCTAACTTTTTTGGGTTTCCTTTCAAGGTTCAACTAAAAGTACCTGTAGTTGTTCGTCTTGAAGGAACCAATGTTGACCAGGGAAAGAGAATTCTTAAGGTGAATATGAACTCAAATCTCAAGTTAATTTTGAATGAGCACGAATGCTTAAAGCACCATTATTTTTACAATTGATGTGTTGTGTTAACAGGAAAGTGGCATGACGTTAATTACTACTGAAGATCTGGACGATTCAGCTGAGAAAGCAGTTAAAGCATTAGCTAGTTAAGAGAATCTCATTGTCTATGTTTCTCTACATTGTTTGAGCATACTATTTTTTCTCTATGGTTTTTTGAGGTTAAATCTTATGTATACTCGTTCATCGTCTTGAGAAGGCTTTCAACCAAGAAAAAATCTGTGAGTCTCCATTGATGTCTGGAGAAGCTTTTAATCAAATCTTAATTTTAATAAAGAATCATTAGTTTTTGTTATCAGTTACAAGTGAGTTCAATCCCAGTCCTCGATGATCAAATTTTATCATTTTTCCCTTGACCATCCATTGTTATATTTCTTTCATTCCCTCATCGTTAGATTTAATGACCAAGGAAAAGGCTAACATTTTTTTTGAATTTGATCTTTTGATGAGGAAGATTCCCTAGAATGTGATCCTTTATCATATGGAGGCTGCTTATATTTCCATCACATTCTAGTTGATTGCACACTATTTTCCTGTCTATATGTATTTGATTAATGAGGATAATGGAGCTTTGAGTTTCGTTCTCTCCCCATCAGGGTAAACACGAATGATATGATGCTAGTTAATTATTGTCACAAGTTACGTACAAGGACAAAAATAAGGATTTGTCAAATTTAATTTAATGTGTTTTATATATCTGGAAACAAATATTTTAAGATTCACCAACTTCAAATTTTGTATGTTATTTAATATTATATTAATATTAAATTATTAAAATTTATTGAATAATCGTATTTCTTAAATAAAACATTATTAAAAAAATATTCTCAAAATTTCAAAGTAAACGCGTTTTTCATTTTTATGTTTCTCAAAACAGTTTTTCAGAATGACAAACAGAACGCATTTTCAGAAATTCCAAAACAGACACTAAAAACACAAAACACAAAATGAATTCAAAACTCAAAACACAAAACTGAAACATAAAGAGAACGGCCCCTTAAGTTTTAGAATTAGTTTTTAAGTCATATCATGTGAAAGTTACATGTGATTTTAATTTTCACATTGACAATCTAGATTTATATATTGAAATAGGTCAAGAACTAGAGAAGCACTATACGTACAGACAAAAATTTACCAGAATTCATATAGATTACACACATTGAGGGTGGGCCCCATTTTTTTTAACAATATTTAACTCACATGGGACCCACCCCATGAGAGTATCTGTAAAAATTATGGTAAAATATTTTCTGTACGTTTAGAAAATATCCAGGAACCAGGAGCTTCACCTTTTGAAAATTTAAAATTCATAATCCTACCAAATGACGTGTTTGGACGTTCACTTGTAATTATTCCTAAATTTAATGGATAAAATGATATCTTCAAGACGTTTAAGTAGTGTTCAAAATGGTGTCTATTAAGCTACTAACAACAACATTGACTGCGCTATATATATATTATTCTTAAAATGCTGATTTTGCATCGGACAACATGAAGTACGTATTAGATAAAGAAGAAGATATTGAATTATAGTCCGATATAGTTTGATAAGATTTAATTTTCTATGCTATTTACATTATATAATTATGATTTTGAAATTTATCTTTTTTTTTTTTGATAACTTTGAAAAAATATATAAAATTCTTATAAATTTGTTTGTTTGTTAGGAATTATTTTAATTATTAAATAATTTTTAGATTGATTAAAAAATTAAAAAAATATTAAAATAAGAAAATAATTTTTTACACTTATGCCTAGACTACTTTGTTCAAAGCAGCCTAAATTGTCTTTGCTCAAAGCTTGACTTGTATGTATTGCCACACATTATCTCATTTAGAACAATGCGATTAGATCAAGTCCCGTTTGACTCTTATTAAACTATAATTCATTTTTCTCTATTTTATTATCAATAACACATTTTTCAATAAAATATTAAACGTAAATTCAAAAATTTTTACTTTTTAAGTATTCTTAAAAAAAAATTAATATTTCCCTCGTTATAACGTTGAATAATGGATCAAACGGCGCGAAGTGAACATCCTGCTATATATATTCCCAGTTTTGTACTCAATCCATTCGCTACTGTTATTCGGAGTCCGCCACCGCGCACAGCTAGGGTTTCTAAAAGTTATATATTTTCCGATCATCAGAAGACAAGGCTAGAGGGAAAAATGGGGGGAGGCAACGGTCAAAAGGCCAAGATGGCTCGTGAAAGGAACTTGGAAAAAATGAAAGGCGCCAAAGGTTAATCTTCTTCCCCCCCCCCCCCCCCCCCCCCCCCCCTCTAAATGAGTTTTGCTTTTGAGTGAATTTGTGCCTATTCGATTTACTGAATTTTCCGATCTGCATAGGAAGCCAGCTCGAGACCAACAAAAAAGCTATGAATATTCAGGTACCCTTCCTTGGCAACTGTAGAAACACTCTCGTATACGTGGAAAAGAGCTCGTAGCTGTACGGTCACATCATTTCTTTTCACAAGAAGCTATTTCCGTATTTTTTTCTTTGATTAGAATAGTTAGTGCAAGGTGATTAGGTTTTATGAAGTAATTAACAATTGAAGAAATTGGGTAAATTGTCACTTTTATATGGGATGCAGAGTAAAAACTGTCAAGTTTTGGCGGAGAGGATTTCCATGAAGGAGAAGTCAAACGTGATAAAGCTCTAGGGACTTTATCTTCCATTTCATTTTTCTTCAAAAGCTGAAAATCTATAGTAAAAGCTTCCCTTTACCTTTTCGTGGGAGCTTCAATTTCCCCACCCACATCAAGAATGCATATCTTTATATTTATATTAAAATCAATAAAAGTTTTGCTAGTTTCATTTCGTATGTTAATTTGGATTAAGTTTGAATTTTATGTATGATTTCCACGTAGGCTGGTTCTATTATTTGAAAGACAAAATGATTTTCATTTATAAGGGATAGGACTTGGTAGGTTGCTAAGCTGTGGTTCCAAATGCAGAAATCTCTTAAATGGTTTGCGTTTATCATAACATTTTGCTAAATATTCGAGGCATTTGTTAGTGTGTTTCAAATAACTCCTGTTCATCTTTATGATACTTGAAAACTATAAACTAAATCCTTGCAAAATCTTTTTGTCAGCTGCTCATTCATTTTTAAAAGCTTGTAGATTTTCAGAGTTTGTCAGCTTAATTTTTTTTTTCGAAATTCTTTTGATACTACATAGTTCTTTATGTAATTCGTCAACCGGTCCAATGTGTTCTCTGATATTTGGTCGTGTTTCTTGCTCATGGCGCATTGTAGTAGACTAGTAGTATTGTGCAATCTATGAACTTTTTAATGTCATTCCGTCCAAGTGCAAATTACTTCTTTCAGCCAATAGTATAAATACAGCTTTGATTTCCCATGATGCTTTGAACAATTGATTTTAATTAAACAAATTTCTTTCTGTAAGATGGGTCCATAAGTCTCACTCTAAGTATTATGCATAAATAATGGCAAACTTTGGTAACTTGTCAATTGTTTGGTTTGATTGATTATTTAGTCGTCGCTCGATGCAGTGCAAGGTGTGTATGCAGACATTTATGTGCACCACGTCGGAGGTGAAGTGCAAGGAACATGCCGAAGCAAAGCACCCCAAAGCCGATCTAGTTGCTTGTTTCCCTCATCTTAAAAAGTGAATATACATAATGGTCTAAAGTTCTGCAGAGAAGGGTAATATTGTTGGCATTCTGACGTGTCTGATAATTATTTAGTTATAGAAGTTGTGGATGTGTGTGTATTTGTGTACTTGTTTGTTGGACTTTCATGCTACGTAAAAAGATGTTTGTAGTTTGCTCATGAATCCTAGCGATGACCTTCTGTGTGAAGAATACATGTTATTTTAAATGTTACAGGATTGTGTCTGCCTTTCTATTTCTATTGGAATTTAAAAGTTAAAACAGTATATTCTTCGGACATGCTGATTAAGAACTAAAGTTCAAATATGTAGAAAAAATAATTGGTTGAAACAGGATAATATAGCTGAAGAATGCCTTAAGGGAAGAGAGTTGATTTTACTTTTCTGGGTAAGATTCCAGTTCTCTAATCACCTAAACATGAAGTGCCAGGGCATCATTTTAGAGTGCATTTGACACCTGTTTCATGCTACATATTGCATGATCAGAAAGCACAATTTAGAGATTGTAGTGATTGATCATACCTAGGAATTCAAAAGATTGTTTAGGCATCAAGAAAATTATGCTTTTCTATGTAGATGATGTGCATCTTTATCTTCAGTAATATTTCACGATATAGTCCACCGACCGACGAGAAAATATTGATGCAGGACCACAACTTTTCTCAAATCTGTTAACCAAGTGCTAGACAGCATTTTCTCTGTTCTTTTTTCTCAGATTGGTTCATGATCAGTCCATAAACTCAGAAATTGTTTGTCCAAAAGAGTCAGATATTTAAATAACTTTTTGTGTTATGACCCCCCCCCCCCGGCCCCTCCCACCCCCACACAGCCATATAGTCTCCTACATATCATAGAGCTCGAGTTCTTGGTTTTGTCCCAACCAGTCCCATTATCTTGATGTTTCATACACCGACATGGATTTCAAACTGACAAGCTCGACTTCTCTGAGCTTCTCATCAGAATTACAAGTCACATGCTTCCTTTGTAGAATTAGAATTAGAATTGTTACTGGATTGATTAGAGATGGGTTATTGTAGAATTAGAAGTTTCACTGGATGTGATTAGTGATGGGTGTGTAACGACACACTTGTACACTTATTAAGTAGTTCATACTAAGAGACCCTGGTTTAGGTTCATACTAATAATGACTGGATTTATGTTTTTTAAACATCCCACGTCAACTATTTAGTGATTTGAAGTACTTAATTGTTGCATTTAAGACCTTGGAATATTAAATATCTCCCCCCTAGTCCTTGTAAATCAAGTGAAATTGGGACGTTCCCAATTAATGAGGCCACGCAAGTGATAATCAAAAACATCAATTAACCCTTTTAAGTGAAAATCAATGAATAATGTTATCTAGCATCAATCTAAGTATGTGATAGGTCATAATAAATGAATTATAAGTTCTTGTATTTAATTGAACTTATAATTCAATGACACAAGTGATGTCACCTAGATCGGTGCTAAATAGCATTAATATAAATTTATTAAGTGTACAACTATGTTTCTATCTAACAAATAGCGTCGCTGGATCCTTAGATTAATGAACTAAGGATTGATACACCTCTCCACAAGGAATGGAACTTGAATTTTCTTTTAGTGCTTAACTGTTGAAGTATTAAAAGCAAGAACTGAGCTTTTTTAAAAAGTAATAGTTTAAAGGACAAAAGTCTCAAACTTTCTTTTTGCGTCTAAATTTTGACACTGGAAATTGATATGAGGTCCATGCCAGCTGCCAAGAGAATAATTTTATACACTGAAACTATAGCTTGTAAATTTGCTTGCGATTCCACAAAGTGAGGTATGGATGGCCAACCACGTTTTGATGCTTAAGTTCGTTGGATTGAATAATGAAATACAAATATTCCAGTCTCGTCTTCTAGTATGATGTATACACGTATTAAGGTGCTATTGAAGTGACGATGTACTTGATTGTGCTATCATTGTCTTTTCATCAAATGCTTTCAATAAACGAATTAAATGTATCTTATGGAAGCAACGAATGCAATGCTACCATTAACTTGACATTTGTATGAAGACAATGTCTTTAACATCTAAATTGTTTTATGTTAATGTTCTTGAGATTGACTATTTTGCTCGGCTAGGTGCCGGGAATCACTAGTTTTCGGTAACTTTTCTTGTTGACATGTTTCTTATTGTCATAACAACGTAAATGGGCCCTCTTCGCCACATGCCATATCTACTTAGACATGGTATTGTAGCAATTTCTTTTAGCTACTTAAAGCTAGTGTTCACATATTGGAAATTGAAAATGAGTTGATGACACTCTTTTTACTATTCATTGAATATGTATGATTTTTAAAGTGAAGCACTAAGAAAAGGTACAAGAGGGACAGTCCAGCTATATGGTTTTGAGATGGGAGTCTTTATATGAAACTTTTAAATTCAGAGATCAGAAGATTTCTTGGACATGGTTCATTCAATTCAAATTTGTTTTAATTATTTGGGCATTGGAATCTATTGTTCATTTGGTGGCAGACACGTCAAAACATTGTTTAATTGGAATAATTTCCATGTGGTAGGTCTAAGATGTACATCATAAACATTCGACCATCCTATGTATATAAATAATTTATCAATCAAGTTTATCTAGATCAGATTCCTTCCTTGTTTTAAAACAAATCTGTGCTAATATATAATGGACAGATTATTGGAATGGTTTAAAAAACACTCAAGAGTCAAACACCATGGCCCTAAATAATAAAGAATTCACATCCCATTTGGGGATCGGATTTCTTTGCCAAGGTATGTTTTTCCCCTTGTGGTGGGGTAGGTTGGTTTTCATCGAGCTTGCATATTTAAAATTTTAACGTTTAAAGTAAAACAATCAAGAACCCTAAGTGTCCGTTTGATCCCCATTTTTATTCTAAGAATGTATTTTGGAATAGTAAATTGATGAAGAATGTGTTGTTAAAAAATAAAGAAAATTTTGAATTTGTGTATAATATTATTTTATTGAAAAATATGTGGTTGAAAAGAATAGAAAAAAAAATGTATTTTGAAAATAATAGAAATTAAACAAGGGCTAAATATCATTTCAATGGAAGTAACGAAAAGTTACAAGTATTGAGGAGAAGCTAGCTTCGACTCTAATATATGGACGCTGTCATGTTAGATATATATTAGCATAAATGTTCTCCTACTCACGATGTGTAGTCTTATCTTGCTCATTTGTAGAGTACTTTACTTACGATTCTCAAGATTCTTCTGTAACATCAGTAAGTGGACAACCTTATTCTGCCCACCGTGGAGAGGAGAACAATTTCTTATTTATAAGTTGGGAGATTAAGTTCTCGTTTGATTTTGATTATTTACAAATTACTTTTAAAAAAAAAAAAAAAACTCATTTATATTTACATGCTCTTTCAATAAAGTAATTTTGTGATTGAAAAGTCGTGTATCCCATAAAATACTTGGTTAAAATGAATTATTAATTTTGACTTAATTTAAAATCTAGATTTTAATCTCTATCGAACATGGACTTAGTCTAACCGGGCATGGGCATAGAATTGATAATTAAAAACTAGAAAAAAAAGAGAACCAAACAATTAGAACTCACAGAATCCGCCTATAAAAGTTAGGAAAATGCTGCTTGGCTCGAGATTAAATTCAGGGGTGCCATTTGGTTTGACCCGGGATTTAATCCCTGGCCAAGGAGCACGTCTCTAAAAATTATCATACTGAACCTGAAAGGGATTTCTTGTATTTTTTTTTTTTTTTTTTCAAGTGATATTCAGACTTAAAACCTGCTTAAGCCGAGGAGGATAATTTAATATATCTTGTCTCAGTTTCTCATCGACTTCAGAACTATTTTTCTTTCTAATTAGGAAACTATGATTTAATAAATCTTCTCTTGTTGTAAACTTCATACGGCTGGAACCAGTTGAAGAAGAAGAAAAGCTTCGCCCAGAATCTGATGCTAATGGAGTTTCCGCATCTTTCCTCTTTCGGTAGTAACTTTTTGGGCCTAAAGTCAGCTCAAGTTCACTCTCGTCTTCTTCTTCGAACTTCGCAGCAGGTTGTTCCAAGTCGAGACATTGTCGTGCCTTCTTATGTACATTACCACGATCATTCATTTGCTCGGAAGTAGACTTAAAATCGTTCATATTTTGCCTGTTTTCGGCTGTATCCTTCATTAGTATCTTCTGCATATGATACAAACGATGAAGTTCGCAAACCTGCAAAAAAAGTACATTTTGGAGCAAAAATAAGAGTTTATTAAGCTTTTAAACGTTGTGGCTCGACTGAAGTGAGCTCATTGTGTTCATATATAAGAGGTTAATCTTCAGAATTGGAGAGAAATCAATATACCTGCTCCCTAAACGTTTCCTCATGCTTTAACATGGTCATCTTCATGTATTCCTTGTCATATGGATTCAGAGACTTCTCCATTGAAAATCGTGCACTACTTTTGGCTGATTAATAAAGCTAATAATCATATGCACACTGCTATCTTCTAGGATCTTATGCTCCAATCGATCTGTATATGAATGGTATGGCCAATTTGTGAGTATATTTCCTATTGTTTTCCTCTATCTGTACACGCAGAAAAATGACTAATATTAATTGTACATAAATGAAAATCTGTACTATGCATGCATGCATATAAGTATGAATCTGATGCGTGACATGCGTCCAGTATCATTATTTCTGGGCCATAATAATAGTATTAACAGGAAACTAAATTGTTGATCTTCCCTAATCAAGAAGAAATCTAAAACAGGCTAAAGGTACATGTCTATATAGTATATGAATTTGA
Source organism: Fraxinus excelsior (assembly GCA_019097785.1). Taxonomy (NCBI): domain Eukaryota; kingdom Viridiplantae; phylum Streptophyta; class Magnoliopsida; order Lamiales; family Oleaceae; genus Fraxinus; species Fraxinus excelsior. The sequence continues at coordinate 11,775,297 of CM032634.1, read as the reverse complement.
AAGATTTAAATTGTGGGGTTTATAGAGAAGACAAGAAATTAAAAGTAAATACTACTGATCAAGGGTTTCTCTCTTTCAATGGGCAACAAACTGGGAAAAGATCAATCATAAACTGTATTTTCTGGCCGTTTGATCTTTTGAATCACCAAAATTTCTATGCTGAGGAAAAAAAAAAAAGAAAAAAACAGTGCAATCTGTGTTCTTAAATCTCATAATTCAAGAACTATACATAGGTTTGTCAGCAAAAGAGCTGTACTTTCTAAAATCGTCCACAAGTTAATACTAATTTTCATTACAATAGCCCTGATCTTGATAATCATCTTTGATATATACTAATGGCACCCACCCACCAAACAGAAAAGAAGGAAAGGAAAACTGTAGACAAAAGGGGTTAGAGGAATATGAATGAATCTATTTACCTTAGAAAGTATATGATGAACTGTATAGATCACTGATTTGTGCTGTGTAAAAGAAGGAAAGAAAAGGCTGTTTCAAAAAAGGTAAAGCAAACAGTTCACTCTTTCATGGAACAACTCAAACTTCTGCTTTAACAGTGTGTGTCAGAATTTTGATAAGAGTACTAAAACTTTCCTCCTTTAGTTTCCTTCAGCTGAAGAACTGAAGAATAATCAATTCCTTTTACACAGAATCAAAGAGCATTTTGGCATGCCAAACAAATCCTAGTGCCTTAGCCAATGTGAATTTAGGTTTGTGAAAGAGATGCCCCAAGACGTGTTACAACCCAATTTTTAAGTAGTCAAAGTCAAAGGTGGAATGGTCAAAGTCAATATCAATAAGGATTTAATTGGACTAAAATATTTTTTTGGGGTTAATTTTATTATTGGATATATTTGAGGGATTTAAATAGATTAGATTGGAAGTTGATGACTTACTTATACACCATGGGAAGTATAAGGACTCCATGTGCAAATTCTCCCTACTTTGACATTTCAACACTCATTTCCCTCATTTCCTTCACTCTTTCACGCAGAGAGCTTCTGGGAACCGGTAGAGAGGAAGAAAAAAAGGGAAATAGAGAGAAGAAAAAGGAAAGAAAGGAAGGAAAGGGAAGGGAAGGAAGAAGAAAGAAGGTAAGAATTTATTTCTTCAAACTTTGGGTTCGATTTATTCATTTATTTTCATGAGGCCGAAATTAATTATGTTGATTTCTAGGGTTTAGATGGTCCGAAAATTTCTAATGGGAGGAGGAAATTTTGATTTCTAGCTCAAGTTTCGTATTTGGTTAGCTTCCCTTTTGATTCAAGGTAAGTTATATCAATTTTTGACAAACCCTAGAAATTCTAAATTGGGTATTTTGGAAAATTGTTGGAGAAATGATTATGTTGATATAATGCTCACTTGGAGGAATGTATTAATGGAACAAGGTGTCAAAGTTATGATGAAACTATGATTTCAAGTTTTCACTAAAGGGAAGATTGATATTTATTTTATGGTTGTGATGGAAGTAATTTGATAAATGGTGAGCTAGTAATGGAACTAGAAAGTGTAATTAGTTTCATTGGATTACATGATTTATGTTGGAGATTTAGTCATGTATTGAGGAAGTTTAGTTTAATCACTATTGCATTCGATATTAAAGGTCTTGGTTCGTCGTGGCTAAATTGACTATTCATATCATATTTCAGGTGGTGACGAACAAATTGGAAACGTTTATCAGCCGATCTAGCGTGTAGCTCGTACTCTGTGAGTGGAAAAACTTACTTTTCAGAAATGAATAGTTATTGAATTTATATCATATTAGGAACTTAATTATTTCCTATATTTGATTTGACAGCATGATTTCGAGAATTTAATGGATTTTAAAGTTAATTCTTTTAAAGTTAAATCCAGTTCATTTAAATTATTCATCTAGCATTTTATATTCATATTACGTGTTTCAACATATTAAAAGTTATTTTAAAAACCACCAGAAAGTACCCATGTGATTTTACCCCGGTCTGCACTGATGTGAATGTGTTTCCACAGTGTATGACTAGATTCAGTTATTTTACCCGCTCTGCACTGATGTGAATGTGTTTCCACAGTGTATGACCAGATTATCAGATGTCTTTGGGACCCACTCTCGTACACATATAGGCTTGGGCCGTGTACTAGGGTGCTTAGCCTTTGGGGCAGCTCTGCGTACGTATGACCAGATTATCAGTTTATCAGATTATCAGATTTGAATGGTTTTGCCTTGTACATCGAGATTACTCTGTACATGTGCAAGGCTATTCATTGGGTATTTCTTGGTGTGACTATTAGTATATCACATTATGTTTATTCATATGTAGATTCACAGATTTCTGAATATCAGATGATAGTTCCTTTAAATTATAGTATTTAGCTTATTCAGATACAGAATTACGATTTTAACTTATAGAAATGACAGCTTTATACAGATTTTTGTTGACACCAGATTAGCTATACTTGGCATATTTTTCAGTTGGTTATGCTGCACAAAGAGTAAGAATTTATGATATTAGCATGTTTCAGTTATAAACAGATTATCAGAATTTAGTACCTCTTAAAGCTGTAAGAAATTAAATTAGAGTTTTCAGTAAATATTCATTAATGGAATAGTACATGTAAATGCAAGTTAGCCACTCACTGAGTTACAAGCTCACCTCTTTTGTCATGTTTTCCTTATCAGGAGGCCGCTGAATTTGAGATACTTGGAAAGCCTGCTGCAGCCAGAGCCTGATTAACCACCATCTAGTTGCACGATTTTAATCATTTCATAGTATGTATTGTATTTTGGGGACTCACATTATAAAACTTTTGGTCTAATATTTTGTTGAGGCGCATTTAGTCGAAAGGTTGTAAAACTTGATGTAATGCATTGTGGTTGCGTTGTGGTGGCATTGGTGGTTTCCACAATGTTTGGTGTAGGTGTTTTTATGAATATTTGTTGATTTTCAGGTTGGTTTTGTCCATATTTTAGGGGAAACCCTGTCAAAATTTTTATAAAAATATTATAGTCCTTGATTAGTCAATTAGTCATAGAACAGTCTATGTGGCCTTGGTGGTGGGTCCAGCATCTAGCTGGAATTCATCATCGGCGCACGCCACGTCTGGGTCCACTAGGGTGACTCGAGGCGGGGTCGTGTCAACATGTGTCCAGCAGTGCAGATATATTAAACTCCCAATGCCCGCCCGCCACCCTTTATACAAATAATCGAAATAACAGTGGAGCCAGCCAAACTTCATCACATCACATGCACCCTACCCTTAGTACCCTAGTATTATTTTATTTCGATATAACCAGATACATTTGTCTTTTATCTCTTAGCATTATTTGAACTCCATTCTTTAAAAATTTAGTGGCTATCCTCTTTGTGTTTCAGTTTTGTGTTTTGAATTTTGAATTTATTTTAAATTTTGTGTTTTGAGTGTCCATTTTGAGATTGTTGAATATTGGGAGGAATTCACACAATTAGCTCACTAAATCAACAATAATAAGTGCAAAATTTCATAAACAAAGTGCTGAAAATATAAACTCAAGAATATGAAATATAAAGAATAAGAAACTGAATTAACGAACACAAAGGCAAACTGCAAGAAATAAAATAAAATAAGTTGAAAGATAAACTTGTTGGAACCGAAATCTGAACTCTAGAATAAATTGGAAATGAACTTATATTTTATTAGCAAACCCACAGGTCAAAGAGTTCATCAGATCCGTGCTTCAATCACATAAGAATGAACACCACTATGCTTGAATCAAACCTCAAAGTAAGAATTACAAAGTATAGCACTCAGTCTCGACCCCTTATATAACAGAATGAGTTCTCTTCTTCAACCATACCACAATAGTTCACACAAGAACAAATTTTACTCAATGAATCACTAAAGATTACACAGCTTTGAGAGAAAAACAAGAAATCAAATGAGAATATTTGATTTCACAAGAGAAGAGAGAACTTGAGAGAAACGGCACAGAGAGAATAAAGAATGGAAGAGTCTCGAAGCCAAGTGAATAATCTAACCTTAGAAGCCCTTTTATGTGAGTTGCTCTATTGCTACCAATCCAATGGTTGTGGAGGCAACACATGGCAACATCTCGAGCATTCAATTAGGTAGGATAAAACACGGTTTCAAGCTTATTTCTTTGAAACACGTTTCTGCACCAAGTTTATAAAACAACTTTTGGGCCGGCTTCAATTCCAGCTGGGCTGGCTCATATAGCCCATTGGGTCATTTTGCATCATTGTGCCATAATATTCCCTTCATACTCCACCTTGGTATAATGATTCATTCATCAGTGGTTATTCAAAACATCACAGATATCATCAGCACAAAATAGCAGCATCCACAAATCAGCAAGGTGCAACATTTAGCAAGGTTAGGCAGTCCAGGAACTTGTTTAAGGGTGGAACTTTAGTCCCTACATCAGCAGGATTATAATTAGTAGATATCTTTTCAAGTTTCACAACACCTTGTGAAATAATATCTCTAATAAAATGAAATCTAACATCAACATGCTTAGATCTATTATGTAAAACATGATTTCTACTTAAGTGAATTGTAGATTGACTATCAGAATAAAGAACAACTTCTTTTACAAAACCAAATTCATTAACCCTTTTAACCAAATTCCTTCTTTGATTGCATCGATAACTGCAATATATTCAGCCTAAATTGAAGACAAAGTCACAATCTTTTGGAGCTGGGATTTCCAGCTAATGCAAGAATCACACAAAGTATACATGTATGATGAAGTAGATTTTCTGTTATCTCTATCACCTACATAGTCAGAATCAGTAAACCCTTTTAAAATAACAACTTCAGCTTGTTTTCTAAACTGAATCCCCAAGTTTGAGGTCCCCTTAATGTACCTAAGAAGCCACTTCATGGCTTCCCAATGTGTTTCACCTAGATTTGACGTATATCTACTTAAAACACTAGTAGAATATGTCAAATCAGGTCTAGAACACACCATGAGATACATTACAAACCCAACTGCATTAGGATAAGGCACATTTGCCATTCTTTCAAAATCTTCTTTTGTTTTAGGACATAAATCATTTAATAGTTTAAAATGATTAGCCAAGGGGACACTAACACTTTTGGATTCAGCCATAGAAAACTTGCTAAGCAATTTCAAAATATAGGATTTTTGGCTAAGACTTAGTGTGTCTTCTCTTCTATCTCTCTTGACTTCCATACCTAAAATCTTTCTAACCGGACCTAAGTCCTTCATTTTAAATTCAGATTTTAGTTTGTCTTTAATTTCCTTAATGTCTTTTATGTCATGACTTGCTAATATCATGTCATCCACATAAAGGAGTATGTAAAGTAAATTAGCTCCACCTTAACCTTTACAATAAAGACAAGTATCGAAGTTACTTCTCTTAAACCCAAGTCCAAGAACAAAATTATCAAATTGTTTACACCATTGTCTTGGAGCTTGTTTTAAGCCATATAGAGATTTCTTAAGAATGTATACTAAGTTAGCTTTCTTATTCACTTCAAATCCTCTAGGTTGTTTCATGTAAATGGTTTCATCTAAATCTCCATTTAGAAAAGTAATTTTTACATCTAATTGGTCCAATTCCCAATTAAATTGAGTGACCAAGTCAAGAATGACACGAACAGTAGTAAACTTTACTACGGGTGAAAATATTTCATTAAAATCAACCCTTTCATTTTGAGTAAAACCTTTTGCTACCAAACGGGCTCTATATTTTATGTCATTCTCACTTTGTTCACCTCTTTTAATTTTAAAAATCCATTTACAATCCACAACCCTCTTACCCTCCGGTCTTTTTACCAAAATCTATGTTTTATTTTTGTTGAGGGACTTCATCTCATCTTGCACGGCTGCAAGCCATTGTTTGGAATCTTCGCTACTCAAAGCTTCCTCATAGGATTAAGGTTCTTCTTCAATCATATCATAATAAGAAAGAAGGGAAACATCATCTTCAAAGCTAGCTGGAGGTCTAATAACCCTTCTTTCCCTATCTCTAACAAGTTGGTAATCACCTAAGGGCTGTTCATTCTCAAAATCAGTCTCGGGAACCTCAACAGGTTCAATTTCAGCTTCAGGTTTCTCACCATTTTGAGGGGCAGATTGATTTAAATCATTCCCAGATTTCTCCACCTCAATCTCAACCCTTTTTCTCACATTTTCAGATTGTTCAGGGGTCTCAAACAGGTTTGCAGGTTGCTGTTCGACTTAAAACATGGCATGTCATCCTCATTAAATACCACATTTCTACTTATAATGACCTTATAGCCTTTAAGCTCTCTCACACATAGTCTATAGCCTTTAACCCCTTCTCCATAGCCCAAAAAAACACACTTAAGGGCTCTATGTTCCAACTTACCTTCAATTTGGTGTGCAAAGGCTGCACACATCCAAAAACCCTCAAGTTACTAAAGTCAACTGGTTTTCCTCTCCATTTACCTTCAGGGATATTGAAGTCTATATCACTAGAATGACATTTATTAATCAGATAACTAGCATTCTTAACTGCTTCACCCCCAAATTTTTTTAGGCAGGCTATAACACAACAACATGCATCTCACTTTATCAAGAATAGTACGGTTCATTCTTTCATCCTAGCCATTTTGTTGTGGTGTGTGTGTGACTGTTCTATACCTTAACATACCAAATAATTTGCACAATTCATCAAACTCACAATTGCAGAATTCCAAACCATTATTAGTCGTCAAAACTTTAATTTTCTTATCAGTTTGGTTCTCAATTAAAAGTTTTCATTCTTTAAAAACATTAAATGTGTCAGATTTTGATTTTAGCAAAAAAGTTCAATTTTTTCTTGAAAAATCATCAATGACAAGAAAATAATATTTAAAACCAGAATGTGTACTCACAGTTAGAGATGTCAATCTGGGTGGTTTGGGCCGGGTTGGCCCGCCAACATATGAGCCCGGTAACGACCCGCGTGAAAAAAAGCCCGCTCGCTACGGGTTACGGCCGGTTATGGGTCGGCCCACAATTTTGGACTACAACCCAGGCCCGCCCGCTGACCCATCCGGGTCGAGCCCATACGGGTCGCGGTTCAAGTTTGTTCCAATTTGGCCCGTATAATTATATAAATAAAAATATAGAAATTTTCATATTTATAGCAATTTTTTTTAAATGTAAACTAAGAATTGAACAAAATGATAAATTCATATTTATACCAAGAAATGTTTACATAGAATTTAAATTTAATGTTATATGAATTATTTATAACTTTGAAAAGTTAAATTTAACTTAAACAAATAACAACTAAATGCATTTCTAATTACAATTATCAAATATTTATAGTATAAGTACATCCCAACTAGATTGGTACCTACTTTTACTATATAGGCCGGTACCTACTTTTACTATAATTTATAATTTAAGTATATCTCAATTAGGTTGGCACCTACTTAATTATAATATTTAATTTTTTTTTTCACGGGTCACTGTTAACCGCGGCCCGTGAAGGTGGAACCTACGAAGCCCGCGGGTCACACCTCCTTGACCCGTGAACCGCCCGCTCGGGTCACGGGTCGGTCCGCAGTCTCGAGTCGATTTGGGCAGATTTTCACGGGTCTGGTAGGCCCGTCCGTCTTGACACCTCTACTCACAGTTGCTGGTCCCCACAGATCAACATGCAAATATTCAAGTATCGAGACAGATTTATGCATTTCAGGTAGGAAAGATAATCTATTATGCTTTCCTAAAATGCAATAGTTACAAAAACTCAATTTTTCAATGTTATCTTTACCAAAAGTACTCTGTTTTTTCAAAATCTGAAGACCTTTATCACTAATATGATCCAATCTTTTGTGCCATATTTGTGATTTATCATTTGTGAGTGAGATTACTGCTGAAGTGGACTCCAAAAAATTTCCAATTTGTAAAATGCAAAGGCCATGTCTCTTGGGAGCTTCAACAATCAACTGAGAGCTCCTCAAGATTTTAATGTATCCCTTATTGATCACAATGTCAAAGTTAAAGTCATCTAATACCCCTAAGGAAATCAAATTTCTTTTCAAGAATCGACTTATTATTCCCTTTTAAGTTTAAAGTGATAGTTCCTACACCTTTTACTTGACATGTCATGTGATTACCCATTAAAACCTAACCACCAATTACATTTTCAAAGAAAGTGAACCATTCCTTAGTAGGACACATATGGTAGGTGCAACTAGAGTCAAGAATCCACTCTTGACAAGATGTACAGTTAACAGCCACATAGACTTCATCAATATTAGAGTCATTATAAGCCAAAGCAGTCCCATCATCATTTTTAGACTTTATTTTTAGAGTCTTAAAGTCTTTTAAGACACTCTTTAATAAAATGACCTTCTTCTAGGCAATAGAAACATTTTTTTTCCCTTTGTTCTTCATTTTATTTTTGTCCTTAAAGTTTCCATTTTTCTTATGTCCAGATTTCTTGTTGAAATTACCATTTTTGGGATTAAACTTGGACTTCATCATCAAATTAACACCACTAATAGATTCTTTCTTATTAGATTTTAACTCTAACTCTTTAGAGCGTAAATCATTAATGATCACGTCAACAGTTAGAGTATCTTTCCCATATTCAATTGCACTTTTAACATCTTTATATCTGTCACCAATTGAATTCAATAAAACCATAGACAACTACCCATCTGAGAGTTTCTAGTCACAGTTGGTTAGGTCGCGGGTTAATCTATTGAATCTATCAACATTAGCATCAAGGTCAAGAGATGGATCAAGTTTAAAACCAAAAAACTGTTTTATGAGATAAACCTTATTTGGCATAGCTTTATTCAAATAAGTTTTCTCCAATTTCTTCCACAATTCAGGAGTAGTCTTAGTTTCACCAATTTCTCTAATCACATTATCAGACAAATGCAAGAAAACAGTACTCCATGCAGTTTTATCTTGTTCGCTCATTTTACTAGATTCAAGATCAATAGACTATGACTCATCAATGACTTTTGCACATTTTTGTTGAAGTAAAAGAGCTCTCATTTTTCTGGCGCCAGCCTTTGCCATTAAAAACTTTAATTTCAAATTTTGCCATTTTTGAATGAAAAGAATGTATGCAGATCAATTAGACACCGATGAGCAACTTGCAATGTAAATCAGTCAAGTATCAACACTCAAGAGACACAACACTGAACACAAATTGTAAGTACAGAGAGCAAAACTTATTCATAACGCTTTATCAAGCTTAAGTAATACTGCATAATGATTTTCAGAAATCAAGATTATCAAGAATCTTGATTTTGATCCAAGTAACCCCCAGATTCCAGACAACTCATGATTTCTGGGCAAAGGAATTACAAGGAGTCAAGAATTAGGTTTTCACAAACACGAGGCAAAAAAAACTACACATGGTAAATTATCCCAACAAGGCAGTAACCTCAACCAAGACAGAAAACTCAACCAAACAGTAAAACCAAATAGGGCAGTATCAACTAATAGAGCAATATCCACACAAGGCAATAAACTCAGTCAAGTCAAAAAATACCCAAACACATATGTACAGCTTAATAGAATCGAGAAATATACAAGTAATGAAAAGATCTCACCAAACCCCTTTAATTTGGGTTTGAAGAAATTTGCAGTGCAGTTCAATGTACAGAACAGTATCAAGATCGAGCATCCAAAAAATATCAAGAACTCCTACCAAAACTCTCTGATACCACTGTTGGGAGGAATTCACACAATTAGCTCACTAAATCAACAATAATAAGTGCAAAATTTCATAAACAAAGTGCTGAAAATATAAACTCAAGAATCTGAAATATAAAGAATAAGAAACTGAATTAATGAACACAAAGGCAAACTGCAAGAAATAAAATAAAATAAGTTGAAAGATAAACTTGTTGGAACCGAAATCTGAACTCTAAGAATAAATTGGAAATGAACTTATATTTTATTAGCAAACCCACAGGTCAAAGAGTTCATCAGATTCGTGCTTCAATCACACAAGAATGAACACCACTATGCTTGAATCAAACCCCAAAGTAAGAATTAAAAAGTATAGCACTCAATCTCGACCCCTTATGTCACATAATGAGTTCTCTTCTTCAACCATACCACAATAGTTCACACAAGAACAAATTCTACTCAATGAATCACTAAATATTACACAGCTTTGAGAGAAAAACAAAAAATCAAATGAGAATATTTGATTTCACAAGAGAAGAGAGAACTTGGGAGAAACGGCACAGAGAGAATAAAGAATGGAAGAGTCTCGAAGCCAAGTGAATAATCTAACCCTAGAAGCCCTTTTATGTGAGTTGCTCTATGGATACCAATCCAATGGTTGTGGAGGCAACACATGGCAACATCTCGAGCGTTCAATCAGGTAGGATAAAACACGGTTTCAAGCTTTTTTCTTTGAAACACGTTTCTACACCAAGTTTATAAAATAGATTTTGGGCTGGCTTTAATTCCAGCTGCGTCAGCTCATATAGCCCATTGGGTTATTTTGCATCATTGTGCCACAATATTCCCTTCATTGAAAATATGCTCATTTTAGCGTTTTGAAAAATTGTTTTCAAAAATCAAAAATTGAAAAATTCGTTCTCTTTCTTCTCATCCCTCTCTCTCTCTCGACTCCCATAATTCCCCAAACTGCCATTCCTCCCTTTCCCTCTCCTTAAACCTCACCCTTCTCCAACTCCTGAAGGCCTCCTCCTCCTCTCCCTCCTCCTCATCCTCATTGACCTCCACAACAATTGTGTTCTTAATTGCAGACAAATCGATCTTAACCTGCCCTTGGGTACAACTTGAAGTCAAGTGACGAATACGCCCTCCGAAGTTTGGAAAATCTTGGCTGAAGCTTTCTAAAATAGTTAATCTCCGCTGTCGAAGGGGGATTAAGAGTAGTAGAGGCTGTAATTGTAGCAACACTGAAAGGTGACTTCAAAGCTGAGTTGAGAAAATTCTCGAGATCTCTATTTTCTAGGTGAGAATGCTTTCTCTGTAATGATGATTGAGCTCAAGCTCGAGCTAGAGTTCGATCCGATCGATGGCGCTTTTGACGATGACACGCGTACCTCCGGCGACTTAATGTTTATCATTTGTTAATTTCTGTATTTTAGGGTTGCTGGATTTTTTTGTCGCAGTGGTGTTTGAGTTCGTGGTGGTGGTGGATGGTTTTTGTAGTTGTGGTTTTTGTAGACGACGATGGTGGTGGTTGTGCCGGCAGTAGCGGTAGAGGTGTGGTGCATGCGTCGTTGGTGGTGGTTGGAGTGACGTTAAATTGAAAACACCCAAAAGACGTTTTGAAAATGTTGCCTTGATTATAACTGAAAACACTTTGTCGTTTTGAGTTTTTTTTTTGTAAATTTTTAACTTATTTTCAAAAACATGATTTCGAAAAGAGGAAAGAAAACGCGTTTTCACTATTTTGAAAAATCGAAAACAGAAAACGGTAAAGAGAATATACACTTATTTTTTCAAATTTATTTTAAACGATACGTTCTTCAAATAAAATAATTTTACACACAAATTTAAAATTTTTCATACTTTTAATTACATTCTTCAAAAAAATCACTATTATAAAATTTACTCTCCTAAAGAATGGAGCTCAAACAAACCCCTTAATAATACAATTATACATGTAATTTAAATAAATAAATTTGTGCCCTAGTATACTAAGAATCTCTTTGGCAGGGCTTTGCTTCTACTTCTACTCTTTTAGAAGTGTTTTTTGAAAAAAAATTATTTTAGGTCAATCTCTTTTAAAAGCTCTTTTAGTCAGAAAAATACTTCTAAAAAAATATCAAAATATGTTCAAAAAGAATTTCTTAGTATTAGAAATAACGTTTAATTTTTCAAAAACGTTGACATCAAGTTTTAATAACGTTTAATTTTTCAAAAAACCTTGTTAAACGGGCTATAAAGTTTTAAGATCAAGTTTTAATAATCATTATTTATAAAAATTGTGTTTTAAGCTTGAAAAATTGAATTGGACATGATTAAAATAAATATAAAAGGTGAGAGGTGGCCTGAACTGGCCGCCGACCATTGGATCATGACCATACGTTAAGTGGGTACTTCCTGAAAGTCCAAGTTCAGGCTACCACAGGATCTCAATATCACATCATTGTACAACTCGAATTATTGTACATGAATCATGCTTGACGTAGAGGGCAATATATCTCTATCCAATATAAAGATATATTTATAGGATAATGGATTTTGTTGACATATAGGTAGATATTGTTGGAACCCTGCTACACACACAGTGATTAGAGGGCTGTAAAATTTACAGTCCTATCTGATTAGTGTGGGCCCCACTAATTAGAGAAGACTGTAAATTTTACAGCCCTCTTATCACTGTACAAGTAGCATTTTTTTATGTTGTTGACCTCATTTTTTGCAGAGGTGCCGTGATCAATAGATTCCAACTCGTCTAACGTTCACGTAAGTTGTAATCATGCGCACTTGGATAAATTGTTAGGGCATGCGGCCAAACTTAGACGGTGTGAGAGGTGGCCACAGACAGTCCGATGATCAAGTCAATATGATAGAATATACAATTGGATGTGGGACATGCTTATGACTGATTTATCAAAGTAAAATGTGGTCAAAACTGGGGTTGATGTAGAGAATAGAACAAGAGAACAAAATAGGACTATAGTGTGAGAATATGATCTTGTATTACCTTTGAATAGAACCATGTGTGAGCCTTTATAGTATGAGACTGCGAAGGTGAACTGTTGGATGAAGATACACATGTCTTCATCCATGCGGCTTGACTTCCTTTGTCATAGGCATCGATCAATCATTCATAGGCTAGGTTGCAATGAGAGTGGTGACGGTGTAAGACTTGACATGACCAATTGATTGAGTGGGGCAACCTTTTCAATGACACGTCAAATCATCAACTTACAATAATATCTTTCATGAAGATTCTTCTGAGGTGCCTTGTGTGGTCCGTCTCAATTAAAGTGGCTCAATCACAACGAAGGGATCCGATTCTATCATATGAGTTCGACTATGCCAAAATTACTTTGTCACAACAGCCACGTGGTGCCTCGTGGTCGCATCTTTGCAATAGGATTCTTCTGCATAGCTCTGACTTGAGCCTCATTGAAGAGACGTAATAGACGATATAGTGGTTGATGGATCTTGATTGGGTGAAAATTTGAGGAATAATTCTAGGAATATTATCATTTTGAAAATGTGAGTAATGGATGAATTTTTTTTGCAACTTATTTATTGATCTTTAAAAATATATATAATTACCAAGGCCTCTAAACTTGAATTTGCCAGGAGAGATTTGTCTGAATTAGAAATTTAGAATGAACTTGGCAGTGGGATAATCGCTTTTATTATTATTACTCGGTTTTAGAATTTTTGGAATTTAAAAAGAATAATTTTGTGTAACATCATTTGAAAAGTCGAGGTTAGTTGACTTGGACTAATTAAGGTCTTTAATTAAAGATAAGTAGTGACACTCTATAGGACTATGTGCACTCACACTATTACACAAATGTATCATAGAACTCCATTTGCTTGGTTAATAATATTAATTTGTTTGGTTTATGTTTGTATTTTATAGCTGTACAGACATAATAAGGACAAAAATCAGAACTCACGAACATGGATTTGGTCTCAAGAAACATTAGAAAAATGAGAAACAAATGGAATAAATATCTGGAAAAAAAAAAAAAATTGGAATCTAAAAGGATTAGTGTGCGATTGCATTTTGTGGATCTCTCTCCAATTGTGCCACATGTATATAATGATTTATATGCACACGATGTGATGAGATATGATTGTGTCAAAATTTATTCAACTAATAAAAAAATAAATTTTTCACTATCCTTTTGACACTACATCTGTATGTAAATTATCATATAACTCTTTATGTAGAAGTAATATTATTTTAATCTCTCTTTTGTTCTTCTGGATAAAATTGTACACCAAAATGTGTTACATCATGTCTTATATTTATCTTTATTCTTCGTTTGCGTGTATGTTATTTACATAAATATGGGTGTCAATTTCTTGTACAAGAGCTATATTAAAAAAAATTAGAAATTATTTTTTAAGTAGTATGTGAAAATTCAAAAAAATAAAAAATAAATATAAACCATCAATCATATAACTCATTTCAATATTGAAATAAGTGATCCACAAGTATCGATTTCTTGTTTCTATGGTTAGCGATTGATCTATGATCAGCTCTTTACCTTTTATTTGATTTGCTTATCAGAAATGAAGGTTATGTCGGGGAAATATAGGATGCAAGGTGGACGGGTATTTTTGAATCTTAACAAAAGAGAAATAGTGAAAATGGAAAATGTGAAAGGTTTCCAAGAATGAAGAGATTGGATCATGAAAAAGAGTTGCAAATGTTTAAATAGTCTAATAATCATATATAAATATTGCCCTTAACCTAGTGAGGAGAAGGTGGTTACGTTTACACTTCATTTTTTTTTTTTTTTTTGAAAAGCTGTGAGACTCGTGAAAGATATGATTAATATTGATTATTTGATTTTGATTTAAATTAAAATCTGATTTTAATTCGTACCAAACATGCCCTTAATTACACAAAAGATTCTTAAATATTTATTAATGGTCACATTTATTTTTAACTTTTTTTTCATCATATTCTTATCTTAATCTTTCATTAACTAGTAAATCTTGTCCTTAAACACGGTTTTGATCCAAAAAATATTGTTAGTATGCTTTAAAATGAGGGACAAATATTTAATCTTAATTTTATATTTTTTTGTCTTATGTTAAAATATAAGAGATAAATAAGTCTTTTTAATCCATTTTAATCAAAATATTTTTCTCATAGCAGATTGGAACGAAGTTCTTGTCAATAAAAGTATAAATAAATTCAGCCGATTCAAATGATTAATTATTTAACTTATTGTACTATCGTTGAACTTGTATAATATTTTCAATTTGACAAGAAAACGTAACAGTAGCAATGCAAATAATAAATCCAAAGCTAACGATGAAAGTAAGAAAGGGGGACATGAAGCATGCGTTGCCTGTGCAGCAATGAGGGTAGTGGGTCCTAATAGCTTTGCTAAACCCCTGCTCGGTGAAAATTAAAATTAAAATCTTAGTCCAAGTCAGAGTTTACAATTAATTTCAACCACACATTTTATGGGACCCATCATTTTTGAACCACATATTTCATTAACTTCTATCAAATCTACTAAAAAGCTGATTTTAATTCCTATTGAACATGGGCTAAATAAGAATATGTTTTGTAGAGCTTCTGTTTTTGCTTCTCATAGAAAAGTTTCCTAAAAAACTACGTTATACCAATTTCCTCTAAAAACTTTTCTAATTAGACAAAATACTTTTAGATGATTATCCAAACATGTTCAAATGCAAATTTTTAATTTGAAATAGAGTTTTTGACTTTTCAAAAATTATCTCACACGGGACCTAGCTAGGAATACATCTTAAATTTGATATCTTTTTATGTTAAAACTCCATGTCACCCACGGACAGCATGCTTGATTACATTACAAGTCTTGTAGGTGTATATTTTAGTAATTAATTTGAGCTTAGGAATTCTCATGTCATGTGGAAAATAGATTGATTATAGAGAAGAAAACCAATCTTATGGTCATCAAATTAATAATGATATAAAATAAATTGTGTCTTTGTCTCCCATTATTGTAGAATAGAATACTATTTTTTGTGGTTGAAATTTAAAGTAAATATATTGATTTGTGTGTAGAATATTTTATTGGGTGGATGTATGGTAGAGAATCTTACTTAACAAATAATGTTTTGGAATAATGGGCAGGGACACGGGCGGACGCAGAAGATAAAAGTTAGAGGGGCACACTCGAACTTGCAAAGAAATTTGGATAAATTTTACATTCGAAAATTTACGTAAAAAAAAAATCATATCCCATGTAATTTTGCATCCGAAAATTTACATGGGATGTGACTTTTTCGGATGTAAAATTTTGAAATTTTTTGATGTCATATTTCATATAAAGCTTCCTAATAAAATGATGAAAATTACATTGAGGTGTATCGTAAAAATAGTAAATGTTAATGAAATAATTGATTTTTTTTTGAAAAAATACGAGTTAGACGTTTTTCTTTAAGACTCACATTTAACGTATTTTTAACTATTTTCAATATCTATTTGGACTATTCAATATACCCATAATGTAGTTATCGAAATAAGTTTTGAGATTACATAAGCAATTAGTAGATTTGATTAGCGTACAATCGTCGGTGAATTTTTAAAATTAACATGTTATCGAAATTCAAATTTATTGTGATTTTGCCCCTGTTTGGTGGAAATTAAAATCAAATTTGTAGTAAATTTTGATAAAACTTAAAAAGTTATGGATTTTATGAAATATATTATTAAAATTTATTGTTACCTTTGATTTAGATTAAAATTTAGATTTCAATCGATACCAAACACGAATTTAAAAAAAAAAACTGAAAAGTTTTGGGGGCACGTGCCCCCAGGACCCCCCATGTGTCCGCCTTGGGCAGGGATGTAGCCAGAATTTCAATCTTGCGAGGGCAAAAATATGGGGGTGGAGCTCCCGAATTTTTTTTTTTAACTAAGAGGATTGAAAGCGAGAATTTTGAGTACCAAAATAAGCAAGTTAAATTGACTGTCCAAAATAGGTAAGTTAGATTGATTTACCAAAATTTGTTTAAATTAAGAGGATTGAAAACGACGATTTTGAAATTCAATGTTCAATTCAATCACTACTGACTATTCTACTACTTATAATTCTTAAATTGAAATATTTAATAATTAACACAATTACACAAATTAAAAGTAACTACTCTACTTAATTCTTAAATTCAAATATTCAATCACTTACACAATTACTCAAACTAACAACATGCTTATTTAAATCAAATCAACTCAAACTAACACAAAAAATTAACTCAAATCAACTCAAACTAACACAAACTAACACAAAAATGAACTCAGTTACTCAAATAAACACAAATTAACTCAAACAAAGAAAACTAATCTGCTGGACCACTGGTGTTGGAGTCTGGACGAACTGCCGAAGCAGGAGCCGGACTGGTCGATGTGCAGAAAAGGGGGCAGGGGTGTGCGATGGGCGTTGGCGGAGCCGTAGAGATGGAGTTACGGTTCAATCGTCTATCGCGCAGAGAAAAGATTTGAGGAAGAATGACGAGTGTCTGTAGTCGGGATTACATTTTGTGTGCTATGACCTGTGGGTATACTTTTGAGTAATTGATTCATAAATGGGTCATTTGCTTTTGGATTGAATTTGAACTATTTATTTATTTAGGGCTTGTTTAAGCCACATTTTTTTGAATAATGTATTTTGGAATAGTAGATTGATGGAGAATGTGCAATTGAAAACGAATGAAAAGTTATTGATATGATGAAAATATTATTTTATTGAAGAATGTGTGGTTAAAAATGAGTAGAAGAATGAAAATGAAAATTTTAAAATTAAGTTATTGAGTCAATATTCATATCTTCTTTTGAGAGATCCAATAAGTGAAGTGCAATTTTGTATAGTTGAGTTAGGTAGCTTAGGGCGAGTTTGAAAACAAGGAAAAAACGGCGCTGGAATCTCGCTAGGTGCTCGCCTGGCTATCGCTTGAGCGACATAAACAGATCATTGTCGCTCGCTTATCACCCAGGGGTCACTCGAGCGACATGTCCAAGGGTCACTCAAACGATAGTATTACGCGGCTAACCCTAGTTCGTGATTTTGGAGAGTTTTACATGGCCCATACTACTCATACACCTCCAACTATAAATACATAGGGTCTTGCACGAAAATTGGTTGGTTTTCTTATTGTGCCTCATTAGTATAACATATTCATATCTTTTTTTGAGAGATCCAATAACACTTCTCATTGGTGGAATTATTCATATCATTCTTGGATTCGGCAACTGAGTTTTGGGAAAACATTAAATTCAAAAATTCAAAACACTCACTTCCTAAACATCCTTAGAAATGTACTTTCTCAGCTAAACTTCAGATGCTACTAAAGGTTGAGGGATGTTAGACTGCAAGCACAGGAAAAACACGAGAATTAGAGATTCTTGGAAGTCCACTTGAAAGAGACAATTAAAAAAGATCAGGAAGTTGGAAGGAGACAGCAAATCTTGGAAGCTACGTGAGGTAGATTGGGAAATCTAGAAGGTTGGCTAGATAGTATTACGGTAACAGATCGTGAGTCTGGAAGGAATAGCGGATCTTAGAGATTATACGAATTATAACATTGAGAACTAGTGGAATTTGCTATGCTGGAAACAGACTGTAATCTATATTGTCTATAGTGGAGGTAATTGACTTGATCTCGGAGTTTTTACTCAGTTGAATTTCTCCGTCATCAATATTGGTGTTATTTATTGCTTTTCATATTACAAACTATGGTATTCAAACTTAGGATAATTGAATTATTTGTTTAACCATCTAAAAACAATTAAAAGTGACTTGTTGCTGGTTAATTGTATTATTTCGCACGTAAGGTCAAACTTAATTAGTAAACTACGTGCTTTCAATTGAAACATCTCAATTTTCAACATATCATGTACATGAACCTTTTTTTGTTATGTTTAAATACCCATCAGAGTATATGCTTCCTTAATGGGATCATCTTTGTCAATTGCTCCGTTTTCATTTGGAGATTTTGGTATTAGAATCGAATATCATCATATTTCAGGCGTGCCATAGATATATCAAATATAATGCTAACGAATTGTTGATAGGAATGTAAAATGCATATTTTTCCCTCCTTATTTTATGTGTTTGTATGTTTATTTTGTACTTAAATGTACTTAGTATTCTCATATTTTGGTTTAGGTGGCAATTCTATGGATATTACGTAATTTGAAAGAAATATGTGAAAAGAGATCAAAATGAAAGAAAGTGAAAGTTCAGGGACTAAAGTGTAAATATTTAAAAGTTGTATCGAATCTCATGATGAAGACTTGAGAGTGTTAGAGGCCAATTGGATGAAGAAAGGAGTCAAATGAATGAAATATAGCCAAGACTAATTTACATATAAACTTTCAAGCTGAAAAGTTTTGCACCGATTTTCAGCCTCCTCTTGAGACCGATTTTTGACATTTTAGATGATCTAATTCGAAGATGGTATCTGAAGCAAAGTTGTAGCCCTTTGAGTTATATTTCTAACACATCTTGAATCATCTCAATCAGATATCGAAAGAGGAAGTTATGATGAAATTACCGAAATAAGTGCAAAGTGGACAGATTTCTAGCGTCCAAGCGCTGTCGTGTAGCGCTCAAGCGCCGCGCGCTGCCACATATTTTAGGTTTTTATTGTTTAGGCCTCGGAAAAAGACTCCAAATCAGCCAAGAATGTGTAGGGAAGTATAAATAGACCTAAGGGGGCCAAAACACAGGGGAGAACCTCTCCAACTTCATTCTTCTCTATTTTTCTCTTAGATTCATGAGTTGTAACTAAACTTTTACACTTAGTCGAAGGAGATTGAAGTCTCGGAACCACATATTATGAGATCTAAATGGTTTTTCTTAATTTAATTCATGTTTTTGAGTGTTGAATATTTTTCTGCACTTATTTCCATGATTGTTATGTTTAATTGCTAGGATGCCTACTAGTTTTTTATTCGTTGCAATCTACCGCTAAGTTAAATATCAAATCCGTAATTGTTTGATCCCTTTAACTTGTGAAGCACTAGGATTTGATGATTTTCTACGATAGAGGTTATTGAATCTTAAGAAGAATGTTTAAATAGATTGAATGCAACCGCTGGTGTTTGTGTTATCTAGTTCATCGATTTCTCTATTGTGTAAAGCTGTTATTAAATTGAATCTTGAGCGCTGGTCTGGGGTTATTTAATAATTAGGGTTAATTAGAACGCTGATTTCTAACTAACTAAAAATAAGGAGAGAGAGGAAAATAATTCCAACGGTGAATATTCAAAATATGAATTGAATTATTCTTACATCTATGATCAATTGTGGATTTTCGAAGGTGGATATTAACTTGGACTAAGGTTAATCTTTTGATTGTTTTCGTTAATTTAATTTTCATTGTTATTAATTGCGTTATTTACAATTATTTGCATACAAAACCCCCTCAATCATTGTACGGAGCATAAAATATTGAATTACACACTCTTCGTGGGATCGACCCTTACTTCCACTACTGCATTAGTTTTAGAGGTTTAAGGACTATTTTTGGGTGTCTACGATAGCACACTAATTGTCCTCCAATGACATCAATTCGTGTTAGAGCATTAAAACTAGTGTATGAGATATTGTTGATCTTTTTAATCAAGAAATGCATCTAAGTAAATCATCATTCGAACTTCTAATTTGAATGTTCTTTTGCGATGATTTAGATAATGATGCATTTGTACATTATTTTCGGCTTCTTAATTCACCCCCTAATGCTGAGAAAATTGTTCAGTCAATTGACATTCAGCAAACGACTTTATAAAATACCACACATTAGGACTTGAGATATTGTATAAGGTTCAAACTATTTATTTATTCTCAACATTCTTTATTTTCCATCTAGGTGCATTGTGGTGGATTAATTTTGCATATAATGTACTATCAAAATAATTAGATGAAAAAATAGGCTTTAATCATAAATCAATTACAATAGGGAGAACTATGATATTGACATGATGCGTAATAGCTTCCCTTAAACATAAATGGAAAGAACTTTGTTTCAATTAAATTAATTGAATGTGTTTAACAAGTAGTAGTGTTAATTCATTTTATTGACATCTCAATTAATATTGGATTGAATAATTCATCGGATTGAAAAAATATTATATAGTCTCAATTGACACTATCATATTGATGCGTTTAACAAATATTATATAGAAATTCATTGGATTGAAAAATCTTCTAGTTCTTCATTAAATGTTTGAATTCTCGGTCTCGCATCATTATTGATCTAGCGATCAAACTGATCAGCCAAACAATAAAATCAAATGGAACTTCTGGTTCAATATGATATACAATTCAATTATTTAGTTTCAGAAAATATGATTAAACATTATATAATCATATAATAATCAATGAAGTAGATAGACTAATCAATATCAATATGACATGGGTCATATGTTTTCCTTCGAGAACAAATATGGATTCAAAATGATATATTTTTCAAAATATGTACTTCTTTGGGAGCACGTTGTCGTTTATTATTGCTTTCCTAAGAACAATATGTGAATATTTTTTTGGAATATTGAAAATTATAATGTGTACTCTTCAAGAGTGATAAATTAATATTTGTCATGGATATTAATAATATAGAAAATTATTTTTCTTTAAAAATTACAACCCAATATTCAGTTGTTTAACTTTTATTTTTTAAGAAAACAATTAGATATATATTATTCGATATGTGTGCTACTTCGAGAGCACGATCTATTTTAGTATTATTTCTTCAAGAGTAATATGTCAATATTTTTTTTGAAATATTGAAATTATAATTAATACTCTTCAGGAGCAAGTAATTTTTTTTTTTTTGGAATATTAATTATAATGTTGTGCAATTTTAGGGACAACAACAAACTATTATTTCGAAACATTAGTACTTTGGGAGCCATATATTTATTTTTTCAACAATAATATGTCAATATTCTTCTGAAATATTAAAAATCATAATTTGTGCTTTTACCCAAAAATCGATCAATATTCTTTTGGAATATTGAAATTGTAATATCATGTTTTTCTGGAACAATTAATATTCTTTTAGAATATTAAAAATGATGTGTTACTTCAAAAACTCAAAACAAATTATTATTTAAAAATATTAACTCTTTAGGTGTATGGTTTATAGCACCATATTAATTATTTTCAGAGTTATGCTTCTTCAGGATCAACAACACGATCAATTTAAAGTTTATAAACTAATATAAAAAATACTTAATCTCGTTGTAATATGACAATAACAAATTATATATATCAATACCATAAAATAATATTTAATCAATTTATACGATAACATACTTTTTTTCATCCAAAGATAATAATCTACATCATCAGTTCCATCACATAATTACAAGATAATGTTCACTTTAATTTAACATGCAGTTAAAACTACTATAAAACATTATTTTTAACAATTGACGTGCATAATGAAATGATAATAAAACTACATAATCATTAATATTTATCTTATAATTTTACAACATCAATGACCATTCTTGTACAGCCTTATTATTAGTAGCAAGTTATTGTATGGTATGCAAAAAATTATCAATAGTCCTTTCCAGCACTACTATGCAATTCATTATATCAAATATATCACAAAATCCATGGTTTTGCTTAATTAATCAAAAATAATAATTAATTACTTGAGGTCAAGACTTTTGCAAGCGGTGAGGCATTACATGATTATTTGACTAATTATCACTTAATCTTGAATTCCTTGCCAACTAATGTTTATGAGATTTTTAAATTAAAAATAAGTACTTGATGCCATAAATATATGTTTCCTGTTATTGCTACAATAACGTTACAAAGACGAAACCAAGTCTAAGGATATTGTTGACTTCTTTTGTTCTTGAAATTTTCAAAAGGATCCTTGATTTAAAATTGCTAAGTCCTGTTTGGTAGTGATTAAAATTAAAATTTTAGTAAATTTTGATAAAAGTTGATGAAATGCGTGATTGAAAAATTGTGGGTTTCATAAAATGTATGGTTAAAATTAGTGTCGTCTTTAGACTTAGATTAATCTTGAACGTGAATGTCTATTCATTATATATCATTCTTGTGTAGACAAGAAGTTTTGCAACTTACATGTTAGATAACAATCTATAAAATGCACTGAAGATGCTCTTCGGTTTTGATTAAGTTGCGAACGTGAAAAATATTGGCAAGATTCGATCCAGGAAAACGTTATTTTTAAACATGTGGTTTTGATGAAAACGGTACCAGATACATGCATCTGCACTCATATTTGTGCACAGAGCCAATGAACAGGAAAGTAAAATAAGTACTTTTATAGCATAGGATCTTGGCAACAAACACAGTTTTAAAGAGCCTTTTGAATGGACAACCTTATCATTTCCCATGTGTTAGCATAATTGATGAAAGAATGGTCGGCATGTTTCTGTACAAAGTTTCACTATATATATCTGTTAATTAAACATAGTAAACAAAACCTCAATTGCCATAAACCTCGTAAAAACATAATGGACTGAAATCTTGAGATTCTTTTTCATAATTTCACTAATTATTATTTTTATTTTTAAAATTGGACATTTAATTATGGTACTTGTTGACCTCTATTTCTAATTGATGACGTCAACAAATATCAACTTCACTCATTTCCACGTGTAAAACTTCTGCACACTTCGACAAACTTTTAAAAGCATGTGACCTTCTCCGATGGTAGGGGGAGGCGATCGTAAACATTTCGATGATCAAGTCAGTCAACTTGTATATTTGGGTGTGGATGGACATAAGACATGAACCACAACTATTTTTTTTTTTTTTTGATACCCAGGTTCCAGGCTTGCGCTTGACTAGTCCTGGACCTCCAACCTCCGACCCCTCATTGGTTGGTGGAAAGTAAACCTCGGGATATGCCCAAGTTGGATCATAGGTTCCTGCATTGCTTTAACTCCTGGCCTCAAGAAAGCCCTCTTCACTGCTGGAAGCAGGATTCGAACCCTCTACGCTGAGGTTGCAAGCCCACAGATGCAATTGATCCACCAACTCAGCTGTGCCCCGGGGGACGAGCCACAACTATTTATACAGTCATTGGGTGGTTGTAAAGAGAAAATAATAAGAGTAATATTATTATTGAAAGTGTAAAATTGTATTACCCTCAATGACACTAAGCGTGAATTTTAATGGTAAGAGAGGTGGAGTAGTTATCATTAAATAAAAGACAAGTTGCCTCATCTTAAGGATCGATCCTTCTTCTCCTTGGTGTCACTTCTACCATCCTAGGTTCAGAGAGCATTTAATAATTCTGAAAAGTAGTCATCCTACAATTTAATTTTAACATCTGAAATGTAGACTAACAAGTTGATTGAGAGAGTTCCACATTTGAAAAGTAGATTAATAAGTTGATCGAGAATCTAAGAGATGTCTGCTGCAGAGGGGTAACATCAATCAATTGTAGAAGATCTTGTACGGAATATATTCTGTAAGAGAAATCTTGTACACAAAATCTCTTGGTAGAGGTAAAGGGAAAAGATGCCCATGTAGATTCAAACGCTTGTCGCCTCGGCAATAGGCTACAACAGATCGCGACACCTCGTCTCGACGAAACTCTACATGGTGCCTCGGTTAAAGTGATAACACTACCTCTATTTGATAGCTTAATATAGGCCAGATAGGTTGATGGTGTGGAGTACGAGCTTGAATTAGCTTGTAAGCTAGCTGTAATGTGGTCAGTAATAAGAGTCTCATAGGATGAGGCGTAACAGTACTTAGACAATCAGGGGTTGAGCTAGCCTATCGAAGTAGGTGGGCCCTAGAGTTGAAGGGATGGGGGCTCACGAGGGCTGCCCCGAATTTTTTTAAAACATTATTTGTTAAAATGAGAGAATTTGCTACTTTGTTATGGAGAAAGGAAACAAATGAACATAAATTAATATACATTATTAACAAAAAAAAATCAAGAAACGTATAAAAGAAAGTACTAATATTTAATTTAGCAAAATCATACCTTATTACAAGCGTTCCTTTCGAGTTTTCATACTTTGATAACATTATATAACTACATCATCATCAATTCTATCGAATATATTCTTCTCAATATACACATGCAAGCTATCATTTAATCATTTATCATTCATTCGATTGCGCAATCGATTCTTGACATAATTCATTATAGAAAATATCATCTCTACTGTAGCATTAGCAACTTGAAGAATTAATTCATTACTGAGAAGAATCGTCGCACCGCAGAAAGAGAAGAGGAAACGGGAGTTGGGACGAAAATGATTGGATTTGGATTGGTATGGTTTAGGTTTTTTATTCATTTGAGAACAAAATGGTAAATTTTAAAATTAAAAAAAAAATTGTCAAAAAATTGGGGGGGGCCGCTCCGCCCCTGTAGACAATGACATTCAATTCAGCAGCCAAGATGGAGCATACATAGGCTCTGTCATTTTTCACTGGTATTGATATTCCTAAAATTATTGTTAAAATTCAAAGTTTGAAATCTTTTTGTCGATTTCCTAGGACATTTTCTTCCAAACATACTAGTGTGCAGCATATGAATCGAATCCTAAATACAAATCTGTCTTAACGTGAATGCTGCTACGATCTAGTTGTCTCTATTTCTTTATATGTTTCTCTCTATAAACGAAGTCATAAAATATTAGGTTATGCGACGAGGAGAGCAGTTGACAATTGATACAAAAATACAAAGCCAGCCACCATGAAAGTTTCAGTAGAAAGATTCTAAGCCAACTGGCATATGACTGTTACACTTGTGTAATTTGATCTATATATAATACAATACAAATTAACTCTATACAACAATATTGAAAAGAGATGGGTCGATTCAATCTTGTAATAGCTGTATTATCTCTTTCTTTGAGTGTTTGTTTCTTCCCCAATTTGGCTTCTGCTCAACTCAGACAGAATTATTATGCAAATATCTGTCCTAATGTCGAATCCATTGTTAGAAATGTTGTTAACCAAAAATTTCGGCAAACTTTCGTTACTGTACCAGCCACACTCCGCATGTTCTTCCATGATTGCTTTGTCCAGGTATTCATCATTTTTTTTTCTCCTTAATCACAAACAGATACTTAGATGGCTAAGCTGTTTTTTTTTTTTTTAAATTTGAAAATAGGGCTGTGATGCTTCAGTATTAGTAGCATCAAGTGGAGGAAAAACAGCAGAGAAGGATCATCCAGATAATCTCTCACTAGCTGGAGATGGATTTGATACAGTAATTAAAGCTAAAGCAGCTGTTGATGCAATTCCCAGATGCAGGAATAAGGTTTCTTGTGCTGATATTCTTGCAATGGCTACTCGGGATGTCGTTTCCTTGGTCCGTAAAATCTTTTTTCAGTTTATTGGTATACAATATCGAATAGGACTAGACAATTTACTAGTTTAATTATCTATTCATGCTTAATTAATGTTGAGTCTGTGGTGGTAAAAATGAAATTGCAGGCAGGTGGACCTTCATATGCTGTGGAGTTGGGGAGACTTGATGGGCTAAGCTCGACAGCTGCAAGTGTAAATGGAAATCTGCCCAAGCCAGGCTTCAACTTAAATCAGCTTAATGCTATGTTTGTTTCTAAAGGCCTATCTCAGACAGACATGATTGCTCTTTCAGGTTAATTTTAATTTTAGTTCATCTGACTTTTGCATAGGAATGAATGTCCCCAATTTCTACAAGTTCTGCCTTAAGAACAGATCATCATGGCAAGTAGTACTCCATCGTTCAGACAGTATTATGAACAAAATTTGACACTTTTTTCCCTTATTTAGCCCCTGTTTGGTAGAAATTAGAATCCGATTTTTAGTAAATTTTGATAAAAGCTGATGAAATGTGTAGTTGAAAAATTGTGGATTCCATCAAATGTGTGGTTAAAATTAATTGTTGACTTTTGACTTGAGATTTAAATTGATTATTAATCAAAACTAAATAGGGGCTTAGTACCGTAGAGTCGTGTCAAATATTCCAATTCGTACTTATCCTTTTAAATTAGTCAACTCAAATTTAGAGAAAATACGTAACTGCATTTGATCATGGAAACTTGGGGGACCTTTTCTAAAAAAGAAAAATTCCTTTTAAGTACAAGAAATGTTGCCAAATTTTGTACAAAATTTGGAATTGGAAAAATCCAGTGCATGTATATGTGTGTTTCCCTTTTCCATGTTTGAATCTAGTCCAACCATTTCAAATTTCTATGTGTTTCTGTGAAATTTCCCTGAACTCATAGCATCATTAAGTCTACCACAACTAAACTCACTTTTAAAAATTAATTCCCAGATTATGAACCGAGTCAAAATTGTTACACTCCACATTGTTATATTTCTATGCAGCTGCTCACACCTTAGGATTTTCTCACTGCGATAAGCTCGCAAACCGTATATACAACTTCAGCCGTCAGAATCCGGTGGACCCAACCCTGAACCGGCAATATGCGACTCAATTACAGGCAATGTGCCCAAGAAATGTGGACCCCAGGATAGCCATCAACATGGACCCAAACACACCCAGAACATTTGACAATGTCTATTTCCAAAATCTCCAGCAGGGCAAAGGCTTATTCACATCAGACCAAGTCCTCTGGACAGACACAAGGTCCAGGCCAACAGTTGATGCATGGGCCAGAAACCCACAGGCCTTTCGGGTGGCCTTTATCCAAGCCATGACCAAATTGGGCCGGGTCGGAGTCAAAACGGGCAGGAATGGGAATATCCGTTTTGACTGTGGAAGATTTAATTGAGAATATTTTTTTGACATTTTACTGGGGTACATAAATTGTTAACAAATCTTGTATTTGTTCTGTTTGGAGTCTATCTTTGACAACAGACATTATTATTATTATTATTTTTTAATTTATGTTTATGCAAGTTTATTGTTTTTTTGTCTATGAATTATGTGTGTTTTTTTTTTTGTTTTTTTGTTTTTTTCCCCACTTGGATTATGTTAGGCTTAACTTAAAATAAGTTAAAAAATGACACTTTTTTTTGGCTTATTTACAGTAGAGATAGGACAGATTCTTTAACCAAGGAAGCAAAACCAAACACGTTCTTAACATAAGTCCATTCACATGGGGGAATAAAATCCAAATCCACTTTTTTTTTTTTTTTATATATAGATTATTAAAAATGAATGATTAGTGCTAATCCTATTTATTTAGGGATGGTTCATTGATTTAGTATTAAATTCTTTAGGTTTTATTCCTTGGAATAGAACAATTCATAAGAGTTGAAATTCTTGACGATGACAGTTGAATAATTTTTAGTTAATTGCCAGCAGAGCAGAGAGCTGATTACATTTAATATTTTTCCTTTTCTGTTTTTCGCTTCTTTTATTTCCTTTTATTCTGGTGGTGGGAGTTTTGGGAGGTTGGAGAATGGGATACTCTAAACAACATTCATTGACGAACAAAAAATCAATAAGATGAACAAAATCTAATGTTAGTTGAAGAAGGCCGGCGCTGACTAGATCTTGCAAGTGCCCAAGCACTATGTACCTTATGAGGTAAAGAGTCCCTCTTTCGAAAATAATCAGCTCTGAGATGTAATTGTATATACAACCTAACCATCTTGATACAAAATTTTCTGTAACTCTAATGTCAACATCACTGTTAGAAAGGGCTCTCTAGAGTCATGACGCTGGTTCATCACTTTGAGATGAACTTGAAAGTCTTGTAACATCAAATTCACGGGCTATTCTGCTGTATGAACTTTTGTTGCACGCAGGGAAACTTCCTCAGCTGCACTGGCCAATCTGCTCCAAGTATCCTGGGATTCGACTCCATTGCAACTTGAAAATCTTGCATTGACACGAAGAACAATCTCTTTGGGTTCTGTATGTACATGGGCCTAATCCCATTTATGATGGATTTGGCTTGATGATAAACTTGATTGTGAAGCGTGCGCTCCGATCTTGAAGCAGCTAATTGGAGACAGGGTTCTACTAATCTCTTCATGAAAATATCGAGCCCATTGTTCAACAAGTTCACACAACTTGTTGAGATCTTCAAACCCTCCATCTCCAATTTTCGATCTAACCTCTTCTTCAATGAACTGGTACCAGGCAGCTCACCATTATTAAAACAAGTGTCCATGTAAACGAATGGTGCTGATCCATGGCAAAGCACCTTCTTCATTCTTTTTGCATCAAGCGAGATGCCAAGAGGAGGTTTAACCGGGCTTCTACTGTAAATGCCCGGACTTCCTGCAGCCTGTTCTACCTCTTCACCATCCTCAACAGACGTGATTTCAACAGGACGCATGCTACTCTGCTGTTCTTGAACCTTTGGTACTGAAGTTTCATATGCCACATTATGGGCCTTCCCACGAGTCCCAAGAGGGCTCAGTCTATCCCTGAACTTGCGATCACGAAGGGTATGAGTCCATCCCTTCCTCGGAGAGCGAAAACACGTCTCTACAGAACGACTGAAGAATACTTCTTTGGTAGCCATTAGACCGTTTCATATTCAATGAAGCTTCCGATTTGCCATATTTGGGTGGAGGAATATTAGCAACACATGCATTCTTGATAATTGCTTGAATTAGCTCATTGTGAAGAGCGATATCCTCTCGCCCCAACAACCCAATACAGAGCTTATTGAACTCTGATTTGCTAAGCTTCCGACTTAAATACCCATTCAAAAGATTAAAATACTCTCCAGCCTTCTGTCCACCGAGCTTCTGTTCTATATGAACTTTTAGCGCATAAATGTCAATTCGGGGGCAATGCCGATCTCCCGACATTTTGGCTCCCGAATCCATTATTACCATGAATATAGAACTTGATCACTCAAATACATTTAAAACCCTTTGATTAAAAATAAATAAATAAATAAATAAAAATCAACTTTGCAGACATTAGTAAACAGTAATTGCTGACGCACGCTGAAATTAAGTTCTGCAACAAAATGTGCAAACCTCATATAATCAGAACCATTTCAAATCACTTAATCCACTAACAAATTCCCAATTCTATCAAAAATTGATCAAGAGTTTAGGGCCACTGTTCTTGAATAAGCCGAATCACAGCACAATTAAGCAAGAAACCGTCAGTAAAATCACAAACACCACCAAGAAGCAAACTTTATTCAAACCCAACTGATATTCAACTTCTTTATCGAACTCTTTCAGCAATTCCCAGTCAGAAACAAGAAAGCCACTAAAATTAAGCCCACTTTATTAAAAAAAAAAAAAAGGAAAGAAAACTCACTTGATTAAATTAAATGTAGCATTTGATCATTGTTCGAACCTCCGGCATGATTTAGAGAAAGAAAGCGGGGAGAGAGAGTGAGATTAGGGCATCTAAACAGTAAAACGTTGGCATTTGGAAGCTTCTTCTCAAGTCATGGAGAGTCAAACGCAAGTGCGGTTCCTTTAATTTGTTTTATGTCTGAGAAAGATCGGTTTTATTTGGCTTACCAATCATGTGTTCGTTGACCAGAAATATGTAAGTTGGATGAAAGGATAATCAGAGTTGAAGTCAACGGTTTAGTTATCAACCACGAAACAGGTCTGCAATGGAATTTTGTGTGGATTAGTGCCATCCGACGAGTGCCAATTACCAAGTACTAGCGAAACAAAAATTATCAAAAGTGGATCCATTGCATGTTCAAGGGGAATTAAAATTTCATCCTTTATTCATAAATACGTGTCTTTATTGCAATAATGACAAATACAATCGAATCGGATAAGATTATTTATTTTCAGTTGTACTAAGTTGCCGTTTTAATCCATTTCTCCATGATATATAATTTGTTAATAAAATAAATTACTTTTTTAGCTAATTGTAGAAATGAAGTCCAACGCCACATAAGAGGATGCTTAACATTACTAGGATTAAACTTCCTGTTTGGTACACATTAAGTGTGTGTTTGTTTCTCATTATTGTAAAAGAAATGGAGTAATGAATAATATTTTTTGGAAAATATGTGATTGGAATTTAGAGCCTGTTTGAAGGAGATTCTCAAAATCAATTTTTTTTTTTACCCTTTTTGGTCAAATGGGGCCCACATGTGAGAGATTTGGTCAAGAAAAGTGGCCCCACCCCCCCCCCCCAAAAAAAAATCTCCTCCAAGTAGTCTCTTAAAGTGCTTTTATTGGTTTGTGTGTAGAATATTTTATTGGATGAATGTGTAGTGGAGAATCTTATTGTAATAAACAATGTTTTGGAATAATGTGAGACAAACATGGCTTAAAATTTTCATTTTCAACCACACATTTTTCAATAAAATAATATTTTCCATCACATCAATAACTTTTTTTTTCAACTACATATTCTCTATCAATCTACTATTTCAGAATACATTCCTTCAAAATAATGTAGCTTAAAACATTACTCAATTGAATCCTATTTTTCTCTCTCTCAGCCTTTCATTTTTCTACGAGTTTATGACATGCAGAAAAAGAAAGGATTGCCCTTAAATACCTCGAGCTTACTGAATTTATCTTTCATTGCTTGTGATTTACCATATAATTGATTGTCACTAGGGAGCACATTAGAATTAGGGAAAAATGTAAAGTAATTGATAGAAGGCAAAAGACACACTACTATTTGGAAGTTTTAATCAATTGAAATCTGCTTAAAAATTAAAAAAAAAGAATTAGAAAATAAGACAGGTTTCCAATTGTCTCATTCCTCACACAGCTATATGCGAAAATGTATTCAATATTTTAAAATTTCAATGACCGTTTACATATGTTAGTCCACATTTTAATTGCATTTAAGATCCTATTTCTTTACTCATTATAGCTTTTATGTTCCTCATTTTTTCAAAGCATTTTGATCATCAATGTTTCACTAATTAGCATATCTTGTATCTTATGAATAGTTTTCATCCTAAAAATCCATTAGGCAGCATTACTCATGACAAAATGTTTCTTACTCGAGGAACGGATTCAGAACTGAACAACAAGTCAAACTAATATGTAAAAAAAAAAAAAAAGTAAACTACACAGTTTTTTTTAAGGATAATTCTAGTTGTACATTGGCCTTGACATAAGGGTGTCCATAATGAACACTCGGCTCCCCCCTATTGGTTATGTCAAGGCCAATGTACCCATAGCACGACCCCTTTTTTTTAACATAAAAAAAGTACACCAAAAAATTTATGTGGGTTGGGGACTGGAGCGGGCAACAGACCAGTCCAATCCTCCTTACATATGTCCGTATCTTACTTATTTCAAAGCATGCAAGTAAAACATTTTGTTATAGACCATCATCAAGGACGTGATGTGCTAATTAATAAAAAGTTGAAGATAAGAATTCAATTAAAAAAAAAAAGGTTAAAGACATAATGGTTATATGATAAACGCTTGAAAACTTTAAGCACAATTAAAATATGGCGTAACAAATAAAAATTGTTCTTTGAATACATGAAAAAGAGAGTTTTTATTTTCAATTGCAATGATGTTAACATTGAACCTAATTGTTATACGACATTGAACTACCAATATGAGTACCATTAATATTTTTACCACTTTTAAACTTCTTAGAGGCTTGACCAACATCACTCCTCAATTTCTCTATAGTTTGGAGCCACGTTAATAAAATTAATGATATTTTGTTTTCGAATATGGATAGAATCATTTGAAGAATGGGTGATTTTATTGTCACCGCAAAAATCTTTTGTTCCACTTTAGATAAAGAAATTTCTATCCACACCATAGTTTTTGTTACTTACACCATAATTTAATTTAATTAAGATCCTCAATCTTTGTTCATTATAGTCATTATATTCCTAACTTTTTTCGATGCATCCTTATCATCAGAATTTTATTGATTAGCTCATCTCATTTCTAATAATGCTCATTGTTCAAAAGTTCATTAGAAGAACGATTGTTTTCTCATCATATTTTTAGAAAAGAAATAAATGCAGAAGTATGATAAATTATTTTTTCCTCAATTCAAAGCATGCAAATATAATATTTTAAATAAATAATCTTCAATGACTAGATGTGGTAATTAATCAAATGTTGAAAATATGAATTGACGAAAAAAAAGAGTTAAAGACGTAAGTGTTATAAATAACCAAAGATTGAGGACCTTAAGTATAATTAAAATGTGGTGCAATCCATAAAAATTGTGGTGTTAATAATTAACCTTTTAATTTTTTTTAATTTAAAAAATCAAACATAAACAAAATGACATAAATAACCATCTAAATTTCTTTATTTAATTCTTACACCATATGACTCTTTATCTTTCTTTTCGTCTCTCTTTTTTCTTTTTCTATTTTCACTTTTTTTTTTCTCCCCTTTAACTCGCTTTCTCTGATTTTTAATCCTGTAATTATTGTTTATTTAATATTTATTAATGAGAATATATGCAAAAGATTAAGGAACCAAAACTCAAAAATGAAATTAACAAATCCAATTAAACAATTTATATACAACAATTTCAATTAAAGAATTTATATGAGACCAACAAAATGCAAATAAATCAAACATGAACATATTTCAATTAAACAATTTATAGTTAACATAGTTCAATTAAATTAAACATGCTCAAATTTGGATTAAACGTCAAATGAAATGTGCTATAATAATCAACTCATATTAAACATGTTCGTGCCAAGCTAAAAATAATCACACTTCCTAAAATAATAGCAAACAAAACTGTCTAGTCCTAAAAGACGAGCAGCCCATGCTTGTGGGGATATGACCAAACCAAACCAAACAATCTCTAGGCTTGGGCTTGAGCTCAATTCATACTGATCCAATTTAAATTACGTAAACTAATCACACAAATAACTAAAGTGGAAATTACATAAAACTAGATATTTTAAATTACAATTTCAAAAATCAGATTTAAAGTTTGTTTATACAAAAATCAAATGACAATTCAATAATAATAATATTATAAAATTAAATTAATTTATAAACAACCCTACCTCATTTCCCCAAACCTCTCATCTCTCTCGTCGTTTTCACATGTATCAGCACCGACATGGTACCAATGCTCATAGTGGCGAACATTGCTCGCCGTTGTAGAGCCGATCTGCTAGAGTTTTACTTTTTTGGCAATTTGAAGGCAGCGCCGCCTCGATCCGTTCTAATGGAGTGGGTGGTCTGCGATGTGAGGGGCGTTGCATCATTACGCAATGGTGATCTCTGTGTGTGTGATGGAAAAAAATGATGAATTCTATGGTGATACAATGTTGATCTACGCATACGGTGTTGTACGATGGTGATTTGTAGTAGCGATATTGCTACATAGTTGTGCTGTGTAGAAAGGTTGCATTACAGATTGCACCTGTAGCGGTCTAGATGGCGGTTGCAATAGCGCAGATCGCGACTGCAACGACACATATCATGGTTATGATGATGATTTTTTTGGTTGTTGGATGGGTGTTGGTGGTTTCCATGTTTTAGTGAATTTAGGGTGGTGGTGTGGTGTTTGGGTGGTAGTGGTGGTGGTGGTGTTTATGGTTTGATGTGGTGGTGGTGACGATCGCTACTATGTTTGAAATGATGATTTTGTTGCCGAAGGTAGTGGTGATAGTTTTGACAATGGTGGTTTCGACGTAGGGATGGCAACCGAGCTGAGCTGCTTAGCGAGCAGGCTCGTGGGCTCGTCGAAAGAGAGCCCACAAGCCAGGCTTGTGGGCTCGTGTAATATACGAGCCATGAGCCGACTCGACTCGTGGCTTGCAAAAAAATAAAATAAAATAAAAGGAGTTTTGGTGACCGTTTCGGTCATTAATTTTTTTTTTCAATTTCATTTTTCCACTATAAATGCCCATCCATTCATCCAATTTTTCACCAAACTTACTATCAATATCTCATTCTCTACTTTACTCTCTACATTTCATTATCAATATCATTATATACTCTTCTATATTTTATTTTTAATTGATTTTCTACACTACTACATAATCTACATTCACTTCTCAGTTCTACTTCAACATTCAATATCAATTATCTCATTACAAATTTCTAATTCACAAATGGATCAACACTTATTTGTTGAAAACTTGTTCGGTGTCGGAGGCGAATCACTTGTCATGCCCCACAGTCAATATGTGAATGAATTCGCCAGTCTAAATGAGTTACCCATTCCAGAAAATATTCAGGATTTCGATGCTCATGAAAATAGTCATCCAATTGATTTGGATGACGTTGATGTTGATGCTAGTCAACGTCATCCAATTGATTTGGAACAAGATGATGAACATGTATTAGATATTCCCGATGCAAGAGGGAAGAGAAAGGAAAAAAAAAGCAAGCAAAATGTGGGACTATTTTAAATTGATTCAAACTGGTAGTGTGATCGATGGAGTTCCAGAAACCAAAGCATTGTGTAAATACTATCAATAACGACTAGCATGACAAAAGGTATTGGAACCACCCACCTCAATCATCACTACAAAACATGTGCTGCCAAATGGGCTTCTTCCTGCTGGTCAAACGCAACTACAATTTGGTAGTCCAGACACATGTGTTACTACTACGCCACTTTCTACATAGGTGTATTTGGAGGAGAGAGCTCGAATGAGAATGGTGAAGTTCGTTACCGCAACTGAGTTTCCACTAGTAATAGCAGACAACCAACATTTCGTTTCTTACGTGAAACAATATTTTCAATTGAGGTACGTTGGGGTAAGTCGAAATACTCTTCGTTCTGATACAATATAATATTTCGTTAATTCAAAGAAACTATTGATTGCCGATTTAGAAAAATATGGGGGTATGATATCTTTAACTTCTGATATGTGGGAATTGATTAATAAAAAAAAGGTTATATAGCTGCAATTGTACACTATATAGATCCACTTTGGGTTATGCATAAAAAAATTATTGCTTTTAAAATTATTAAGTCCCCACGCAACGCTAAAAATATATTTCATGCTATTATGAACATTATTTAAGAATATCGTTGTGAGAGTAAAATATCATTTTGTTCTTAATGAATTTGGTCAATTTTGACTTTTTTATCAACTAACGGTCAATTGGATGGAAACTGTCTACTCGGACCTCCAATGCGAGTTTTATGAAGGTTTGTACTATGGGTGGCACAAAACAAAGATTTGAGCAAAGTTTATAAAAAAGTGAAAGATTTGATATTGTGGTTACAATTTTCCCTAAAATTAAATACAAAATTATCTTGGAATGAACGTGAATTAACTACATTAGCCAAAAAATTAATCAAATTTTCAACAGTGTTCAATATGTTTTT
The DNA here is from genome assembly GCA_019097785.1 of Fraxinus excelsior. Classification (NCBI taxonomy): domain Eukaryota; kingdom Viridiplantae; phylum Streptophyta; class Magnoliopsida; order Lamiales; family Oleaceae; genus Fraxinus; species Fraxinus excelsior. Next base: position 11,739,527 of record CM032634.1, on the reverse strand, counting down.
AATCCATTTGATTTTTTAATATTTAATTTGATTTTTTATTATCTAAATTAATATATATTAAGTTTTCTAGTTTGAGTTGGGTTAGGATTTACTTGAAATCCATCCCAAACCGACAAAAAAAAAAAAATTCTTTATGAAAAATCAACCCCTAACTGAAAAAGTAAAAACCGACCCAAGTTGGTCAATTCGATTTAGGTTTGTCAATTTGCTCGATTTCATGGTCCAAATGCCCACTCATAATTATCGAGTTGGGTTATTGGACTTGGGCTTGGACGCAGTCTACCCCACTACTCTTTCTACAACCCACCCAATCACCACCAACTCTTATGTAGAGATGGCAACGAGAAGGGGCGGCGTCGGGGCAACCTTTCCCTCCCCTCCAGGCAATTCCCCGTCTTGTCCCGTTACCTGTTTAAGGCGAGGCGGGACGAGGCCCTTTACATTGTTTACTACCCCATTTAATTTAATTTTTAATTTTTTCTATTTTTTCAAGCTTTTGATAATTCATTTTATTAACTCATTCATTAGAATAAAACAATAATATATTTTTTAATTTTACTTAAGGAGCCCCACCCATTTAACCCTAGATTTCTACATCACAAGCGAAAAAACTTACGGAATCTATATTCACTAAAACACCATTTCTACAACACATACGTAATATAAAATAATTAAAACAAAGGGAAAATTGTAGCCACGATACCGAATTTGTCTAAACATTTGTTTTGTGCCACCCACGATACTAAACCTTTAGAAGACTCACACCGGAAGTCCGAGTGGACGGTTTCCATCTAGTTGACCAAAAAAGTAAAAAATATGTGAATAGAATTTGGTCAATTTTGACTTTTGTGGTCAATTAACGGTCAACTAGATGGAAACAATCCATTCGGACCTCCGGTGCTAGTTTTCTAAAAGTTTGGTACTGTGGATGATACAAAACAAAAATTTGGGCAAAGTCTGTAAAAAAGTGAAATGTTTGGTACTGTGACTGCAATTTTCCTTTAAAACAAATGTATCTTGCCTCTAGCTAGACTAGAAGCCTACAATTCGGAGATTCCAGCGGGAGCCTCATGAGATACAATTCGACAATTTCGACTAAATGAGAGACAAAGAAATAAGAACACAAAATAATATTTAGATCTTGGGGAGAGTGTCGAAATGAGAGAGAGGCACAATTTAATTCTTGTACGTATTCCATCATTGACGAAGTAAGGGCTTCTCTTGAATTGCACGTACCCAATCTTTACTTATTGTCATGTTTCTATTCACACATTTTTTTAAAATCACAATCTCACCTTCAATCTTTTATTAATTAGAACATCTAGTTTTTATTAATTATAATTCCGAGGAAAACAATTTTTAGGAAAATCTTTTCCCTGTAAAATATTTTCTTTCCACCTATTTTCCACTATTACAATCAAACAGACCCTTAATAATTTTTTAAAATAAATGAATATCATAACACCGTATAAATCAGGTCAACTATCCCAACGCCAGCACCAGAAATTATTGTTTACATTTGCTGCGAATATTATTTGGAAAAACACACGTGAATAAGTTCACGTGTGCAACAAAATTAAATGTCCCATTTCCTAATTATCCGGTCCCAATTTCTCGCCAATTAGGACCTCCCAATTCTCAATAAATAAGTTTAAGCGCCACACTAATGCGAGTTCTTGGCCTTCGAAGGGCATTAGGCTCGGGTATGCATCTGTATCCACGCTTGTAGGTGAACAAGCGAGGCGTGCAAGACAAGAATATTAGACAAAACGTGCAAAGGCAGCTCCCAACGAGGGCCAAAAGTGTGCCTTGCCTAACAATTTGTACGTCAACAACCGGAAATATTCGTTAAAAAATATGTATGATATATAAATTTAATATATTAATGAAAGAAAATGGCTTATTTATTAAACGTTTTAATCAAAATAATTTATTGATATGAAACCTTGAAATACTCGATGCCACATCGGATAAATAATCATAGTTGGAGTTGTGTGACGATACCTAAATTTTCTCCTTGTCTTGTGCTGCCTAATCGAACGGGAAAGTACGAAAGTTTCCTTTTTCTATTCAAATGGTGTGAGCGAAAGAGAGAATAAATGGCCTTGAAAACCCTCGAAAGGCCAAATGCCTCTCATCCTCCTTCCATTCATGACCATGGATATTAGAAAAATAATATTATATAAGAATTCAATTAACCAAGCAAACAAAAATACCCAACATTGCGAATCTCAAAAGCCACTGTATCATGTGTAGATGGCAAAATGTGACCATTTAGTTGCAACTTTCAATACAAAATAATAAATGTACCTACCCACCCCACCGGGCCAAGGAGCTTGGAATTCGTCGTGGTTGGCTAATATAATTCAATAACAAATGTATGGTATTCAAGACTTGCAGTACCACGTCACATCTACGTGACATTGCCTCTACACTTTGATCCATATCTTTCAACAAATTTAATTTTTGGGGCATAATATTAAAGTATTGGAATTAATTCTCCACTAAAACACATATGGAGGAGAAGAAAACATAAATCACCGAACGAATGACTGAGATCGAATTTCTATTATGTTACTATAAAATATGCTATCCTTTCGTACTTGATATATTCTGATTTTCGGTAGGTAGTTAACTTATCTCAAAATTTACGTGCTGACATGGTATCGAATGAGTTAGATTCCAATTATAACACGTAGACACACACAAATCAAGATACACGTCGATATCAATCTAGCTTGAACATGCTTGCTTGAGTATGACACGAACCGGCTTATATTCAAATGTTTACACCCCTCCAAAAGCCATCTCTTTCTTTATTGGTAGTAAAGGCCAACCGGCCAAGTCCCAATCTCAACTCTGCGTTTTCAATTAATTTACTGGCTCTTTGGATTATTAAAAATTGTTGAGTAATGCAAGCTTAGACCAATCTGAGGTGTATCCAGGTCAAAGTTTGCCCCCCCCGTCCCTCCCGTCCAATTGTATTGGATTTTTGAGGTGAATGATTTGCAATAAGTACGAGCATTTTGTGTGGTGACTATGAAAGACATTTTTCCAAGAAAATGCCAAATAAGTTACTGTGGAAGATGGTGAATGGTGACGCATTGGTAGTTAGTGCATTTGAATCCAAAATCCACATCTAATAATCTAGCTAGGAAAAGATATAGCCTAGGCTAGAACAAGAGGAATATTAGACATTTTTTCAGTCGTAAGTCAGTATCATCTTCATCTATACTATATTTCTCTTGATTTCATTTCATCCATGGTCTAACATCTGAACCCTAATTTTATTTTTATTTTTTTATTTTAACAAAAATGCGGTCGGATGTCTATTTATACATAGGGAAGAAAAAAAAAAAACGCGAAACTTTGAATGGAATATGCCGTAACCATAGTCAATGAAAGGAATAAAGATAAATGTAATCATTCATCAGTATAATTGACCGAGAGCTCATGAAAATTCATCGCCGAGAATAAAAATGATAAAAATACATTACAAAGGAAATACATTGACTGAAAGCTAAAATCAAATTATTTATTCAAATTAAAGAGACATTAATATTAAATAAAGAAAGGGAAATAGAGAGAAGATTATTTATCTATGTATAGAAGAAGGAAATCACCGATTGTCATTTTTCCAATTTCTTTCTACTCATAATCAAGAAGAGAAATAGGGAAGTCTTGTACCAATGGTTTACAAAAACTCGCCGGAATTCTATTCCGGGAAAACCCTTCAAACTAAATATATGTATTTTTTTCTAAAAAAAGACAAGGATTTCAGCTTATCCTAATAAGAAGAATTTTACAGCTTAATTTCCTTGACCTAAGTAAATAAATTAAGAAGCTTTGGTTTACCTGGTAGCTGAATTTCACACGTAGTTGTCCCAGATTCTTCAGATTTCATTGAAGGGCTCCCTAGTCGGTGCTTCTCAGCAAAAGGGCTGGGCTTTTTCCACTCAAACCCACTTGTTAAACTGAGATCAAGATCAGCTACTTGCATTAATTTTCCAAGTTCATCTGGTAAACGACGGCGCTTTTGTACCTTGTGCTTTGAATTTAGGCTAGGATTTTGAAGTTCGTACATGTCGGCCGTGCATTCCAAAGCATCATCAAGCGAGATCGGCAACAATGTGCCGCCTTGGAGGACGGTCTCCACCGCCTCCTGACAAACATGCCAGTTTCCGGTTAATAATAGCCCAACTGCGCCATTTACAGGGTTCACTGTTCTTCCAGCAGCTTCATATAACAAGGACTGGAAAACAGCTGCACATTTACATATATAATTACAATTTTAGTTTTTTCTTCATCGTTAATGATAAGAAAATCAAGAGATTGCATTGCATAAATTTACCAGGCCTCTGATTAACTGGGACTGCGGAAATGAAGGACATGAGACCCGCACGGCCGAAGAACTTGGCTACAAAGACAGTGGCATAACCTTGGGCTATAGAACTTTCAATCCATTGTAAACAAGGCCTAAGAATGCAATTTTCACTGCATCCTTTTCGAAGAACTCGGCATCCATTGCAACTCATCTCTTTTTCTCAATAAATCAAACCTTTTCGTTTATTAAGGGGTGAAAAATGAGGACAAAATGGGGATATACAAGAAACTGTCCTAGAGAGAGGGAGTAGACACAGAAAGAGAGAATAATAATTAGGTTTGGAAGGAAAGAAAGAAGGGTGCATATGTAAAGAGAGAAGAACTGGGGTTGAAATTAACTAGAGTAGGGTTCGTTGCCCCGGGGGGGGGGGGGGGGGGGGGGGGTTGTAATGGCGTGTGTTACATTCCCAAGTATTGGGCAATGGCAGCTCCGAGTTTCCGCGATTGCAGTTCCTCAACCGTTGGATTCTTGGTGACTTTCTCGATATTTTGTTTTCTCAATAGCCTATCACTTCGTTTATCCCAGTTTCTAGCGGAGTTATATTTATATTTAATGACCATCCGTTTACCAAGTCCCTGTTTGGTTCTGTTATGACTCGTTACTAGAGGCTGCCACGTGGCCATCGAAACTAAGCTGTGGAACTCGATCCAACCGAACCGCCTTGCCTCCCTTTGTGTAGACCGAAGCCCCTTATCCAAGGTTCTGTTGTTCAACTGAGGCCCATTATTTGAGACTCTATTATTAGCTGAATAATGAAGATTATATTTGAATGATTGATGTGACCTTTGTAAAAAGTGTATTTGTGTCTTATCTTGTGAATGTAAGATCATTTAATACTTTGAAAAGTTAGGAAGGTCAATTTGATGGCTAGAACTTGATGTTTTGACCGAGGAGATGAGACCACGTGTAATTTGATCCAAGGGTCATCATTCCATTTGTAACACTATAAATACCCCCACCATATAACAATTGAAGGCCAATGAAACTTTAAATACTCAAAGCAATACACTTTGTTCTCTCAAATATATTACTACAAATCTTGTTCTTAAAGATTGGTTATACATATACAATCTTGTCCCGGAAACCTTGCCGGAACCGGAACAAAAACATCTCGTGTCATTGAGCTCCTTCCACGTTTAAACTTTGGAACGATCATGACTGTCGATCGGCATTAACGTGTTGAGTTAGCTTGCATGTGCACGGGTGGATCCGACATCTGTTGAGTTCATTTTTTGAGGTTAACAGATTGACACTGTCTGTGGGAAGCCATACTTTAACTACGAGCAACCTCGTGGAAAAAGCTTTCTAAGAAAATAGTTTAGGTATCCCCCTTGAAAAAAGATTTGTTCTTGAAAATGGAACAAGAGGATGCCCCTGAAATTTGAGAAATTCTAAAGTCTTTAAGCTTAAAAGGAGATGAGTTCGGATGGAAAAGCCCCTCCCAGGCGCGTAAGGAAAGTGATGATGAAGTTCCCGTCACAATCGCCCCAGAGGGTCGACATCGGCCCCACCACCATCATAAACGAGGTGGGAGAAGGATAGCGGCCCAGCTTGCTAGAGAAATGGCGATTATGGCAGCCAACATGAAGAGCATCACCAATCAAAATTTAGTCATGCGGGAATTATTAATGCAAATGCAAGGCCATGGAGGACATCCGATCCCTACATTTGCCTCTCGGGAGCAATACCAACCGGATGAAGATGTGCAAAGCCAAAGAGCTCTCTCTCCTAGGCATGCTAGAGGAGCTAGCCCTGTTGAGAGAAAAATGAGAGTTGATGTCTCCTCAAACTACGCTTCTTGCCAACCCACCGAGGCCCCATTCAACATGGAGGATAACTTTCCTCTAGAATATGAGCCAGAACTTAGGCCTCAAATGTCCACCAGCGTGTTTGATCGGCTAAGCCCAGCAGAACCAAGGTATAGACAGCAACATGAAATGCCATGCCTCGAAATAGACCCTAGCCCCCACTTCCTAAGACTTCGCAACCGGAGGAAAGGCAAGAATATGCCTCGCGGGTTGTGCCGCCTCGGCATGCGTTGAATGAGGGATGAGGAGGCGGAAAACCGGGCAAGACCTTCTGTACCACCACTAAGGTAGGCTGACGCAAATCATGATTCAGATGGCCACCAGAGATCTTGTAACTTGGATGATGATGATGATGATGACAACCTGCCATTTTTGCAAGAACTGAGGAATGTCTAGGTACCGAGCTACTATGTGATGCCCAAGATACAAAGTATGATGGGAGAGACGACCCGGCTAAGCATTTGAATAGCTACAAGACATGCATGAGCTTGAGAGGCGCCACCCCAACTGTGAAATGCAGAGCTTTCCATTCGACTCGTAGTAGAACAACTAACATTTAGTATAGCAGGCTACTACTTGGGAGCATAAAGAGTTGGCCTGAATTTAAAACCACATTTTAAAAGAGATTCGCGGTAAGCAAAGAAGGAGAGGCCCCCATCCAGCACCTTCAGGACATGAGGCAGCAGCCCAGTGAGACTTTAAAAAACTTCTTATCCCGCTTCATAGATGAAATGGCATATTGTGTTCAAGCTACTGACCGTGAAGCTTTATCGGCGCTAAGAGGAGGCCTGAATATGAACATCTTATTTTGGAGAGATGTGCAAAATCAGGATCCTACGACGCCCTGTTGGAAATGATGAGACGAGAAATTATCAACGAGGAGTTGATTGATCATAGGAACAGGGCTAGTAGAGGCCTCCAGCCCCAACTTCATGGACCACCAACAGGAGATGACCTACTTCCCACTTGATGGACCACCAACGGGATCAATAAGACAATGATATCATCCTCAGCTCAGGCCAAGCACTTACAACAGCTACCTTGAACATCGTGCCAACATTGGTTTATGAGAATGTACCTGCAACAAACCCTTAAATGAATGAATCTACACAGCAGGCCCCCGTAGAGGACGAGGCTGAGAGAGAGGTTCGGGACCTCGAAGCAGACCGAACCCCCAAGAATATTATACCTACCATCATTCTTACAACCACAACACTGCTGACTGTAGAGATATTGCCCAACATCTTAGAGGTTCGAACTCCAGAAATGACAACCGGGACAATTCTAGACCAAGGAATAGGCTCCCGCCAAGGCATGATCAGTATTTTAGACGAGATGAGGCCGCTCCCCTCCATCAGGAAGTATCTTCTCGGCGGATGAGGGAATATGAAAATGACAGAAATCAGGATGGACCGCAACATTGAAGAAACCACTGGAGCCGAGCGAAAAATGACCCAACGAGTTGACCCACCTTTGATAAGATGATTCTGGACCACGAGTTGACCCCTATCAACACCCCGCTATACGATTTTACGGGAGATAGCATAATCTCGAGAGGTAAAACTATACTAGCCGTGGAGATACGAGAGCGACCCTTATCAACGTTGAACTTCATGGAACTCTTAATTGTTAATAGTAGGTTCGCCTACCATGGGATATTGGGGGGCAGCATTGAAAGATCTTAGAGTCGTCACCTTCATCCACCACCTATGCATGAAATTCCTAACTGATCAGAGCATGGCAACGGTGAAAGGTGACCAAAGAGGGGCCCAAGAATGCTACTTGAACTCTGTGAGGAAAGCCGAGCCTAGGGACATGAACATGGTAATTAGTATCATGGACCCGAAGATGCTAGCATTTGATGAACTCAACCCACGTGTTATTGAAATTGAGTCCCTGACAGCCCCAATGGAAGAACTAGAAAGTTTCCCTATTGACCTAATGGGATGAGGCTTGGCTCCAGAATTTCAGAAGAAGCTCTAGGAATTTTTATGTGAGAACCGTGACATCTTTGCTTGGAGGCATAAGGATATGGTAGGCATCGACCCCGGGGTCAGCTGCCACCACTTGAAAATTGATCCTAAACTTACCCCGCTTAGACAAAAGAGAAGGGCTCTAAATTCTAAACGATATGAGGCCCTCAAGGAAGAAGTGTAGAAATTAATCAAAAATGGCTTCATCAGGAAGGCCCTTTACCCCGAACTAGGTCTCCAAATTGGTCTTAGTGAAGAAGTATAATAGAAAATGGAGAGTATGCATCGACTTTTTCGTCCTTAACAAGGAGTGTCCTAAGGACAGTTTCCCACTCCCGAGGATTGATTAATTGGTGGACTCCACCGCGGGCATAAGTCTCTAAACTTCATGGATGCTTACTTCGGCTACAACCAAATTCCTATGTATCCGGGTGATGAGGAGCAAACTTCCTTCATCACAGATAGGGGACTTTATTGCTACAAGATGATGCCCTTCGGGCTAAAAAATGTCGGAGCTACTTACCAAAGGCTCGTGAATAAAATGTTCGTCGACCTACTAGCAGTACGATAGAGGTCTACACGGATGACATGCTTGTCAAGAGCTTGAAGGTTGTGGCCAAATAACTCACCTCAACGGAGCTTTTCAAATCTTACGAAAGTACCGCATGAGGTTGAATCCCCTAAAGTGCGTATTTGGAATTGCATCGGGCAAGTTCTTAGGGTACATGGTCAATCAACGAGGCTTAGAGGCAAACCCTGAGAAAATACAAGCATTGATTGAGATGTGGTCCCCTCAGAAATTGAAGGAAGTACAAAGTTTGACCGGTCGGGTGGCTGCTTTAAGCCGCTTCATATTGATAGCCACAGATAAGTGTCTCCCATTCTTTAAGGTGTTGAAGGGAGGCATGAAGTTCCAATGGACCGAGGAGTGTGAAGAGGCTTTCTAGGGGTTGAAAAAATACTTAGGGCAGACCCTCATCCTATCGAAGCCCAAGCTTGGGAAAGTTATACAACTTTACTTGGTCGTCTCTCTTGAGGCCATAAGTGTTGTAATTATAAGAGAAGATGATTCAACCTAGTTGCTATTTTACTACATCAGCAAGGCATTGCTAGCGCCTGAAACGCGTTACCCAGATATGGAGAAGTTGGCTTTAGCGTTGATAACTTCATCCCGCAAGTTGAGACCCTACTTTCAAGCCCACACCATTCATGTGTTGATGAACTTCCCGCTCAGGCAAGCACTGCAAAAATGCCTCGGGGAGATTGTTGAAATGGGTCGTAGAATTGAGTGAGTTTGAGATCCTCTTCAAGGCAATAATCACCATCAAGGGCCGGCCTTTGCAGATTTTGTGGCAGAATTCGCCAATGTCCCTGAAGCGGACGTAATGATGGATCCCGTCGAGCCTCCCACTTAGAACTTGTTTGTGGATGGCTCGTCAAGAAAAGTGGGCTCGGGATCGAGCGCGGGTGTGGTACTGGTGAGCCCCAAGGGTCACAAGTTGAATAGCGCCGTGCGATTTGGATTTAAACCTACCAACAATGTGGCTGAATATGAAGCCCTTATTGCTGGCTTCAAGCTGGCCAAGGAAATGCATGTGAAGAGGTTGCCCATTAACAGTAATTCCCAACTTATTGTAGGCTAAGCGAATGACAATTTCGTAGCCATGGATAAGGTCATTGTAGCGTACCTCAAATTGGTAATGAGCCTACTTCATTCTTTTGAGAAATTCGAACTAGCTCAGATCCCATGCATTGAAAATGCCCATGCCGATGCTTTGTCTAAGCTGGCTAGTAGCAAGGATTCTAAGTTATTAACAGTGGTGCCGATTGAGTACCTCTTGAGGCCATCCACCTCTACAGAAGAAGTGATATGGGTGGAATGAGCCCCAACTTGGATGCAACCCGTCATATGATATCTTAAAGATCAAATTTTGCCGAAAAACAAAGAGGAGGCCTCAAGTTAAGGAGGAGGTCCACTCATTTTGTGTTAGTGGATGATGTTCTTTACAAGTGTGGATTCTCTTCGCCCCTTCTTTGGTGTGTAGGAGAAGAGGAAGCAAACTACATACTCCGTGAAATCCACGAAGGTGTTTGTGGTAACCACTCGGGAGGACTAGCTTTGGCCATAAAATATTGAGGCAAGGATATTATTGGCCCACCTTGAAAAAGAACGCCATCCAATTTGTTCAAAAATGTGACAAGTGCCAACGTTTCTCCCATGTCCAAAGGCAATCCTCCCAGGAGTTAACTCTAGTGTCTAGCCCTTGGCCTTTTAGCAAGTGGGGTGTGGACCTTATTTGCCCCTACCTAAGGGCAGAAGAAATGCTAATTTTGCCATTGTTGCAATTGATTACTTCACAAAGTGGGTGGAGGCCGAACCCTGGTAAAGATCACTGAAGCAAATACTTTCGATTTTTTGTGGAAAAACATAGTATGCCGGTTTGGCATTTCCCATTCGATCGTCTTAGATAATTTGACAACAAAAATGTGAGATCTTTGTGAAGAGTCTAGAATTAGGAAGCATTTCTCTACTTCTCATCATCCCCAGGCTAATGGGAAAGTCGAAGTTGTGAATAAAACCATAAAATATACTCTGAAGAGGAATCTCGACATAGCCAAAGGGGCCTGAGTGGATGAGTTGCCCCAAGTGTTGTGGGCAATCCGAACTACAAGCAGGACCCCAACTGGTGAGACTCATTTCTCAATGACCTATGGTGTCGAGGCAATGAGCCCCGTAGAGGTGGGATTGCCTTCACCTAGAAGGTTGAATTTTAATGAGATATCAAACGATGAGCTTAGGATGTGTGAGATTGATTTCCTAGAAGAGAAGAGGGATAACTTTCGGTTGAGACTAGCAACCTACCAAAGGAAGATGACCCGGTACTATAATGCCAAGTTGAAGAAGAGGTCCTTCCAGGTAAACGACTTGGTACTTCGAAGAGTATTCTTGTTTTCCAAGGAGCGAGGGGTAGGCACCTTGGGACCAAACTAAGAGGGGCCCTATCGCATTGAAAAAGAGATTCGTTCTGGTACCTACTGGATCAAAGACATGGATGGAAAGGTTCAACCTTATCCATGGAATGTCGAGCATTTACGAATGTATTACCAATGAATATAACTTATTGCTGGAAGTTTTCCCCAACCTTTGCAAATAAATAAAATTGTTTCAAGAAAGTTGTCAGCATGGGCACCTCAGAGAAGATGATCCAATCCCTAAAGGGACCATCTCGTTTATACTCTGAGGCGTACATCACACGCCTCCCTTTGACGAGGCTAAATGTCAAGGGAGAAGACCTTGAATGGATGAACCATCTTCCATATAAGGAAGCGTGAGCGTCTCGGAGAAGAGGATCATTTGCACTCCGAGACGCACATCACATGTCTCCCTTTGACGAGACTGAATGTCAAGGGAGAAGCCCTTGCATGGATGAACCATCCTCCATGTAAGGAAGCGTGGGCACCTGAGAGATGAGGATCCAGTCCCTAAAGGGACCATTTCCTTTGTACTCTGAGACGTACATCACATGCCTCCCTTTCACGAGGCTGAATGTCAAGGGAGAATCCTTTGCATGGATGAATCATCCTCCATAAAAGGAAGTGTGGGCGCTTCGGAGAAGAGGATCCAGTCTCTAAAGGGACCACCTCATTTGCACTCCAAGGCATACATCACATGCCTCCCTTTGACGAGGCTGAACGTCAAGGGAGGAGACTTATCTTAAGAAAATTAAAGTCTCTTCGAAGTTTTAGAGTTATTAGAGTATGTAAGTTTATTTAAAGTCCAAAATTCAGCCAAATTGAGTATTAATTTGTTCATTCAAAGTAAAGACTTAAAGCCTAAATAATTAAAGGTAAATTAGTTCAGTGAGTTTAGATCAGTTTAAGTTCAATCCGATTTCAGTTAGTTAAACTCAGTTCAAACAAGGTTCAAACTGCAGCTTGTCGAAGCAGTTCATCATAGTTAGTGCATTATGGAGGTCCATTCACTTTGAAGAAAAATGACAAAATTGTAAACAATGGGAAGTACATAAACTTCATTCATTAAATAGAAAATCAAGTACATCAGCAGGCCAAAGGCGTTACAAAATTCAATTAAGCCTAATCTACTGTTGAGGAGGTAGAGGAGCTTGTGCCTCAGTGACAGGTACATCAACTGCCACTTCTTCCGGAGTCCCTTCAATAGGAACTTCTTCAGTAGCTTCCTCTGCAGGGGTCTGGGACACCTCTTCTTCAATGAATTATGCCCTAAGTTCAGAAGCATCCGGTTTACGGTAGAGCTCCTCGACCCTGCCCACCACTTCATTGTAGGCAAACCTTCTCCAATATAAAGCGAAACGTTGATACTCTTCAGTTAAGTGAAAGTTGGCAATGTACACTACAATTCCACCCATCTCAACAACGTCAGATTCATTCCGCGTCACCTCCTCTACATACCACACGATCTGCTTCTCCATGAAGTCATTCGAATCCTTACACCCAAGAAGTTTGAGGTTCACTTTCTCAAGTGCCTCTGTAGTGAGCTTTTGGTGATCATTGGAGATTTTGACCTTCTTTGTTAATGCACCCACCTCAAACTGAGACTCGTGCACCTTCTTCTTAAGAGCTTTGATCTCAGCCAAGGCAGAAGCTAGCTTGGCCTCATCTTATATTTTTTGGGCCTTCAGTTCAATAGCCTCTACCTTTCTCTTTTTCACCTCGGTCTCAACAACATTCAGCTTTTCATACGAGGCGATGTTCCTTTGTTGAATGTTAGATAACACTTCTTGACACTTGAAGGCCACCCTAAAAGCCCTTGCACTTTGGCTCACCAAAGTGGCAGTGTGGTCCACCGCATCACAGGTGGACATATAATCTTGCCACCTCTCCATCCAGAATTTGTTAAAAACTTCAGTGGCACTTCAAACCTCGATCGGAAGCATTTCCAAAACTGCAGGGGCAATTTTACTATCCCTTCCAGCCAGAAAGTTCCCAGACTTCCTTGGGGTCCTCTCAACTTGCCCCTTTTTAGGAGCCTCAAAAGTCGAAGGAGTTCCCTTCTTGGATTCTTCATTGGCTTTCCGAGCCCGATCTACTTTAGCAGCTTTAATTGAAGATTCTAGAAGCTTTGGCTACTGAGGACCCCCTTTTCCTGGGTAGGACACAGAGGTCCCAAAACTTTCAGAAGTCCCGCTTGTGTGGACAAGTTTTCTCTTCTTCTGAGGCTCTTTCATTTTTCCTTTCCCTCTATCAGAGGCTACTTGAGACTTATTAGGAGCCTTCTCCTTTGCTCCCTTCTTAGCTTGGTCTTTGCTGAGGCGTTCCAGCTTCGACTTCACTTGTTTCGCCCCGAAGGAGGAGGGCTTCAGAGCCTTTTGCCAGTGATGGCAATGACCTTAAGGATAGTGACCATATTAGGTACTGTTTACTCTTCTTGGAAATTTTGTTTGCAAATATGAAGAAAAAAGTTAGAAATTGCAAGAATGAATATAAAATTAACAGAAGTAAAGGGGCCTCTTACCTTTGGATGCCATCAATCCGAAATCCACAAAATAGCTGCTTCGTTCCATGAGATGGGCAAAGCTTCTAAGCTTCAGAGATCATTTGTAAATGTCTTCGATCACGTCCCACTCAGCCTTGTGGAACTCGTATTTGGAACCGAAATCTGCAAACAAATAAAACAAAAGAAATTAGTACCAAGAAGTTGGGCATAAATTAAAAAGTTGTAAGGTGAGGCACTCACGCGCTTCGTAGTACTAGGTCAGCACAATACATGATGAGACAACATCTCCCTCTGCCATCTGCCACCTGTCCTTAACCCAGAACCAGGACTCTTTACATCCTTTAATGGAGGTGGGAAGCCCCACTACGAAGGAAGCATGAGCCCCCGGGGGTGATGTAGTACCACCCCTTGGAGGACATGCCTCTACATGTCCTCCCCTATAGAGACTTCCTTCTAGAGGAAGTAGGCCCCCAACTAACTGGCTCCACCCATTTGGTAAAACCCAAAGAATGGGTACAGAGGTAGACGCAATCCTGCTTTCAGCAAGAATTCACTTATGGCTACGCATCCAGGCCTTGAAAAATAGGCTCCGTCGTGTACCTCGGAAACTAGAAACTCTACGTAACGAGGTATGCAGTATGTTTCCCTAAGCACTGCTAATTTGGAAGAGATTATACAAGATAAAATTTTTGCAACACCCCAATCTGCCTCATAATCTATGGGCTCCTCATTCATGCTATACCATTCCTCCAACCTCCCAGACATCGACTCCCCATCGAACCTAGCCACAGTAATGGCCATGGACGCCTCGGTAAACATGATAATTTGAAGGAAAAATATGAACACTTGCAGAAACTTAAGAAAAATTTGGGAAAACCCCCTTTATCACAAGGAAGTACCTAAACAAATGAAGATTTAGACGATTCGTCGAAGATTGATTGCCAAAAAAACTCTCTGAAAGAAAAATTGGGAGAATTTGAAGAATATTTTGCAAAGGTAGAGTTTTAAAATCACAAGGTATTGGTTTTTATACGAAAATGGGACCAAATCCCAGCCACTGAATCAAAGCTCAATTAATCAGAGGCATCCAAATTTGTGTTCAATCCGAACCACAGAATTCAAACGGGTTATGACATCAACGCCTCAGATTAATTCGTCGATTTCACGCATTAGCCTCGACGCGTAAGTGCTCCCCATAAATTACACATGCTCATAATTGGCCATCATTGCACATTTAATGCGACGACCGTACATGTATTGGGAATTGTTGCGATACATTTACCCCACCTTGGAAACAAGCAAAACCGTCAAATCACGTGCACCAATATCCACATTAATGAATTTACAATTTGGCCTCGACTAGTTCAATTGTGAACTCGCCTCAGCTTCAAAAGTAACTTCAACTTCAATAAGCATTTTAGGCTCGGCCAATCCCATTAGTGACTCGCCTTGGCTTCAATATTGAATTTAAATGCCCATGGACATCAGCTATCCTAAAGTAAGTAAGCTTAAATCACTTGTTAAAATTCCATACATGACATAAATCTCTATGCGTGGACTTGGAGGACTAGAGTGATAGACTACACTTTAAAAACTTTTTAAACTTCATTACCGAAGTCCACGCATGACATAAATAATCACACATGGACTTGGGGGACTATTATTATGACTTGTTACTAGAGGCTACCACGTGGCCATCGAAACTAAGTTGTGGGACCAGATCCAACCGAATCGCATTGCCTTCCTTTGTGTAGACCGAGACCCCTTATCCAAGGTTCTGTTGTTCAACCGAGGCCCATTATCTGAGGCTCTATTATTAGCCGAAGCCCACGCTGATCCGAGGCGCATTCCTGGATCTGAGGCCCTTCAGCCGGTGACGATCCACGTGCGAAGATTGAGTTCACGATGAAGATCTTATTTGAATGATTGATGTGACATTTTTAAAAAGTGTATTTTGTCTTTTCTTGTCTTGTCAATGTAAGAGCATTTAATACTTTGAAAAGATGGGAAAGTCAATTTGATGGCTAGGACTTGATGCTTCGATCGAAGAGATGAGGCCACGTGTAATTTGATCTAAGGGTCACCATTCCATTTGTAACATTATAAATACCCCCACCATGTAACAATTGAAGGCTAATGAAACTTTAAATACTCAAAGCAATACACTTTGTTCTCTCGAATATATTACTACAAATCTTGTTCTTAAAGATTGGTTATATATATACAATCTTGTCTCGGAAACCTTGCTGGAACTCGAACGGAAACGTCTCATGTCGTTGAGCTCCTCCCACGTTCAAACTTTGGAGCGATCCTGACTGTTGATCGACATTAACGTGTTGGATTTAACTTGTGTTGCACGAGTGAGTCCGATATCTGTAGAGTTCATTTTTTGAGGTCAACAGGTTCAATTACAAAAATTTAATTAAAACGTAAGTTAGATACAATAATTAATTTTAATCGCATATTTCATAACTTTTCAATCATACATTCCATTAACTTTTGTCGAATCTCGTAAAAATATGATATTGATCTAAATTTCAGGAAAAAAAATCATGTAATATGATCCTAGAGGGTGTGTATAGTACATCGAATTTGACAAAGTAAAGATTAATTTAACCCCTATTTAGTTTAGATTAAAATTAAATTTTGAGAATATTTTGATAAAAGTTGTTTATATGTGTTATTGAAAAATTATAGGTTTCATAAAACGTGTGATTAAAATCTTGAATTTGATATAAAATTTTAATTTGATTATAATCTAAAACAAACAGGAGCTTAGTGTGATACAATATTTGGTGCAAATAATATGATTATTAAGCCCCCGTTTGATGGAGCTTTTGAAGAGAGGGGAAAATCTCTCTCTCTCTCTCTCTCTCTCTCTCTCTCAAGAAAACTTGTTAAAAAATGCAAGAAATCCGCCACTTCTCTAAAAAAAAGTTATGTCTTTGCTAACATGACAAGAAAATACTGAAAGCCGTTCTTTGCAAAACTTTTTTGTGGAAATCACGAGCATGAGAGCATTTCCTCAAAAACAAAAATAAATGTAAAGTTAAACATCTACAATTTTTCTCGAGTAAAATTGACATTCAACTTATTCTTCTTTATTTATGTCATTAGCACTTGTTAAATTTTTCTCCAGTTACCTTTCACAAAAGCAAATCACAATGATGTTTACCAAAAAAATTTACAAACCTCTTCATGATCTAGTTACAAAAATTGTGCATCCCACATTGCATGAACAAGAAAATTCATGAATGACTAGCCAAGTTTCAATTGTATTCATTTCTTTTCCCCACTTGCAATCACCAATTGAACCCACCTGCATGCTGACAGCTTGCAACGTCCCACCCCAGTTGGCTACATTGTCACACACACACACACACACACAATTTTGGGAAGGCTTTCTAGAAATAGTAAGCATTGGTCTCATTGCCAAATCAAAAGGGCAACTTTTTTATTTTGAAGGACAAATGGATTGAAGGACCACCCTTCTATTCCTAGCAAATACAAAAATCATTCTATATCAGAATGATGACGATGTTAAGGCATTTTCACCCAAATTAGGATTTGTGGGGTCCTCCAAAAGATTGTCCTCAAATTAAGTTCCTCGAACAAAATGATGACATTGTGAAAGAAATTGCTGGTTATATGGAAAATGTTGGCAAATAATGATTTTATCATGCAATAATTTATGAATAAAAAGTTGGACAGAATGCTGACTTGTAAAAATGAACGAAATAAGATGATAATGGTCGATGCAAAAGTTCGACTTTTTCTTCTTAAAACGATAATATCCTGCACTGGTGCTGACTTTCTTTCGGTACTCGTCTCTCAAAATATAACGATCTTGATTTGTAATAGTAGCACTCCAAATTATAAGACTAACGAACCTATTAACATTTTTTTATCTCTCTAAACTGGAGGACTAAAATGCACGAAAATAATATCGAGACCGAAATGCAAAATATTGAATAATGCAAGAAGGAAGGAACATAATTTGCAAAAGAGAAAAATCATTATTGATTTGGAATGACAAAATTCGAGGTATGTGGACATTTATATAGAAATTGAAAAGTTGTGTTCAAAAGATACAACAGTCTAAAAGTTGTATCTTCAACAAACACGACCTGTTTAGATGAACAATTAAATTGTCAACCACATGTATCTAGAAGATGTCACGTGTCGCGTACATAAAATTCGGGGAAATAATATATCAACTTGGCCCAAGCCCATGACCTGTACTAAGTCGAGCTGAGCCAGACGAATGAAGTGCACATATGGGCTTTAACTCAACCTACTAGCATGTAGGTCCTCTCCCATTCAAAAATTATTGGTACCCTTAGGATCCAAACTCAAATCTCAAATTTGAACAATATTAAGTGGTTTCTATTCTTCTAGTTTCTGTATATGGGATTGTCATTTTCCAATTTCTCACAAGTTTTTATTCCCAATTTATGTCAACTTCAAATGGTCATATTTTGATCTTAATTTCTCATTCACCCTAAATTAATTTTGAGAAAATAAATACATTACATTAATCTACTCATTGAGTAGAACACACTCGATCAAATAAATATTTTGTCTAACTAATAGGTTTCACTAAAATAATTGGTCAAAAATTGATCAAACCAACTAATTAATCAATTTTCCAACAGAAAATACAGTAAAAAATAAGCATCGGGTGCCTTTCAAGTACACTCATTAATTCCTGCATCCAATGAGTAGGGTTCCCTGCTTTTGCTAAACCTTAGAACTAAGCCATGAACAGGGTTATTAAAAGTTGAAATTAGAAGCACATACTACGAATTAAGGTCAAATTTTGAGTGCAATCGTGAACAAACAAGAATCCAAATGCACATACAAATATATCAGTTTACACGTCATTCTCATTACTTTGAATAAAATATTTACAAAAGTGACATCATACCTCTATTATTCTCACATATCCTGCATAAATAAAAGTCACTTGGTGGTTACTGTTCATAAGTCGAGCAGAGCCGAACTGACTTTATGGCTCGGCTCGGCTAAGCCATCTAAGACTTTTTTTTTTATTCAGTATTTTTATGTCTCGTATCGGCTAAACCGTTTTTTTTATTACGTTTGATTCAGTATTTTTATGGCTCGGCTAAACCAAATATTGAAGTGCGGCCATGATAACTATATGATCGATAAATTTTAACTATCAAAAATAATTTTACATTAATTGTGAAACGTCATGTCGTGATTGTTTATATTTCTTTTCAATCACAACCTCATTCAAATGTCTTTTTTTTTTAGAATTTTATTTTCCTACAATTCTTCGTTTGATTCGATATTTCACGATATGAATATCCATTTAGATTGACTTAATTTTTTTTTAAAAAAAAACTTAAAATGTGATAATAATAAATATATTGTCAATTAAGTTTAAATATAAAAATATCTTAAATTATTAAACTTAAAATCATAATCGTTAATTTTTCTTTTCTACCTAGGGCTGGACATAAGTCCCGAACCCGACCCGACTCGAACCGAATCGAGTGATTCTTCATAAATTAAATACCCGAACGGGTACCCGAATTGAGAACCGAACGATTTGAGTTGGGTCTCGGGTCTAGACAAAGAACTGAATAACTGAATAAGACCCGAATCTAAATTTTTTTTTAATTTTTTATATTGGATTTATTAAATTTTTAAATTTTTTAAAAACAAATTAACACATTAATCTAGCCAAATTTATTTTTTATAATATATTTATTTACTAAGCTGTTCAAACCTATTTGAAAAATTATTTATAAAACCCAATTTGCTATTTAGTAGCATGTTCAAGCCTATTTTAAAAAAATTGAAAATCAATTTGCCATTTATAACTTTATATAAAATTAAAACAAATTCTCAAACCCTTACCCTGTGTATGATCTTTTGTCGAGTTCTTCCAATTCTTCGCCATTACCAAAAGTTCGAAACCCTTATACCGTCGAAGTCCACCATCTACCCCAGTTGATTCAGCCTAACTTATTCACTGTTCTTCAGAGAAATAATTTTTTATTCAAGTATAACAAAGGTACGAAGCTATTGATGATTTGATTCTGCGTTTTCTTACCAAATAGTTGGTACGTATTATCAATACTTAAAAAATATTTTATTTTGATAACTTTTAATTTATATTTCGTTTTCTTTATGCAGACTGTTTGAAACAAATGAATTATTAATGTGGATCATCGATATTTTAATATTGGTATCTACTTTTTGGTATTTGTATTAATTGAATTAATCTTATTGAACATCTTGTTATTTATGTGTTTTTAAATTATGCTACATTAATTTGTAAAAATTACGAATGAAAATGTCATTAGTTGTATTTATGTAGTGTTATTGTAAATGTTAAAAAAAATTAATTATGGTATAGAACCGAACCCGAACGTTTCCATATTTATATTTGGATCAGATGTTTCCATTTATTAAATACCCGAAACTTTTGGAACCAAAAAAATCCGAACCGAACCGGCCCACGGCCAGCCCTATTTCTACCCGATCCTGAACCCCCATATTCACACCAATTTCTCTGAATTTCATTTTTCTTCAATTTCTACGATTAAAAATGGTAAATTTATAACGTCAAAATGGATATTGAAGAAACTCAATAATTTTCAGAAGAATCCTCCTACATTATGTAGTGTTGGTAGACAAACATCTTCTATGAAGTGAATTATTTTGATTTTTTTAAAATGGATTTAATGTACAGTATCATTAGAACATGTTGAAAAAATATTCGACGAAATTTATGAAGTTAGGTGTCATTCTTTTTGCCTCTATGATGAAAGTTTTCGTTGTATTATGGTTTTAATACTGATAGAGACCCTTGATTTGTCCTAAAATTTACACTGTATTATCATTAATTAATTAGTCTTAACTACATATGTCTTGTATAGGGTCTTGATAAAAAAAATTAAATACTAGTGCAACTAACACATGTAATTGGAGATTTTATAAGTACGAGATGTAGAAAGCATAATGTCTTACCTCAATAGGTAGAAAAATGAGGACTAGATTGAACTTCATTATCTCTTTAACAAGGGATCAATACCTAATCTTATATGTCCTGTCTTTTTTTAAAAGAACGGAGAGACCTTCAAACGCAAAGTTTAGAGAGTAAATTTTGAATCAAATTTCTTAATATTATTTTTGTTACCTATCATCATTTCAAGTATTTTAAGTTTAATATAACTAATATTTAACACAAATAATTTTTATTTATTTATATATTTACGCTATCATATAACCAACTATACTATGACACGTGCATTGCATGTGCATCTTACTAGTAATTACAAAAGACTCACCATAGAATCCTTTACATAACATAGGAAACTAAAGCAATTTAGCTCGTGTTTTGTTTAATTAAAAACATTGATAAAAATTAAAGTTAAAATCAACAATTAATTTTAGCAATATATTTCATCAGACATAATTTTATTAACTTTTCAACTACATGTTATCAACTTTTACTAAAAATCTAATTTTAACAAAATCAAACCGGGCTTAATGTGGAAAAATGATAGGGCAACTTACAAAAATATTCTGAATCTTTTGAGAAATCATATAAAAGTATTTTGGAAGTAAAAAATGTCGTGTAAAGTTAAGTGTCATTCAAAAGGTGACACAATGTCACTTTTTAAAATTAAGTCACTTTTTATTTAAAAATGATGTTTAAATAATGTTTATCACTAAAAAAGTGACATAAATTTCAAGTAACAGAATAAGTGACAAAAAAGTGACGGAAATTCATAAAAAGTGACAAACGTTGAGAAAATGGAAAAAAAAAAGTGACACTAAAAAAAGTGACAAAACAACAATTAAAACATTCTTTTATTAAATGTATGTCATTTTTAGTTTGTCACTAAAAAGGTGACACTAAAAAAGTAACCAAAATTCAAAAAAAGTAACCACTACTAAAAAAGTGACAAAAACTCAAGAAAAATAAAAAAATGACACGGTCAAAAAACATTAACTGATATCATCAAAACCTTAGAATAAATAAAGTTGATGGTTGATTTTCTTCTGTATACTGTCTCTTTATGATTATATTTTGCTTCTATTAACTAGCATATAAATTTGGATTAGAAAATATTTAGTGACAAAAATTCAAAAAAAGTGAGAAATAATTTTGAACATCTATTATAATTGACGGTTTCTAAAGGTCCATTTGATTGCAAAGGTGGAAAATGAGTGAAAAGAAAATGATTCAAAAATAAAAATAAAATTACCTAAAACTTTTTTTCCAGGGAATTGTTAATTAAGTGTTTTTGATTGGTATAATTTCCCACTCGAACTTTTTTTAAATTTTTGATCATTTTGTGTTTGTTTGACTTTATTCATTTGACTTTGTTTTACATGGGAATTATCCATTAAAGTGAATTTTTTATTTTTTACAACTGGTTATGAAATTTGTTTTCATTGGTAAAAAAAAAAAAAGAAGGTGGAATTAGATTTCCCACCTAATCCAATTCCACAAAACTGGTGAAAACATGCTCGTGAAGTTGCCACTTGAAAAAAATTTTGTCTAGAAAAAAATGGCCATCAAATAGGTCAAATGAATGGAAATGAAAATCATTTTCCATTTTTCACGGAAAATAATGCCTGTCAAACAGGCCCTAAGTAATTGTATGCTAGAAATTTTTTCCAAAAGCATCTTAAACACATCAATAAAACGAAAACCTCTATCGTCATTTTCGAGAATGTAACAATATATTTGACAAGAAAAAAAAATAGAAAACTCATCTAACTATTTATGATTAAAACTATCAAACATTTATACTAGGAATTCAATGGAACTAGTAGAGTAAAAGAACACTTCGTCCAAAATAAAGTTAATTTAGTTTATAATTTCACATCACTACAAATTTATAAACAAAATAGCCATAACGATGTCTGAATGAGATTTCACAGCAGATTCTAGGCCTTGTCTTCACTAATGGACTGATAACATTTCTTCCAAGCAACGACACATAGTCAAATTACACCATACACCAAAGAAACTTAAAAAAAAAAACGGGGCAGAATATTTAGCAAGAAATTACACCTTCAACGGAGATAACGTCAAATCAAATCTTTTTCACAGTAGTAAGAAGAGTAACACAATTTTTCGATATTTCCATTCCTACACATTTTGAACATTTTTTCAATTCAAATCACTATAGAAATATGATGGTAATAGCAATACATAGAACCTCTCACAAGAAGAAGAATTTAAAAACAATACGAGAAAATGTAAAAACAATGAGAACAATATAACATACAAATTAATCTTCAAAAACACCTAAGATTCAATTCTCGAGATCCAAACCACAAAATCCATTTCTACTTTACAATAGCTCTTTATTACATCCCTATAAATGTAAACTATTCCAATTGACATTTTATGACAAACAATGGATGACAATGTTTTCAATGCTAGTTACATCAAGAAACGATCGAAAAGATCTAAGCATTTGGCTTTCAAAACTACTACGTGTTCAAAATTCCACCGGAAACACACTACTAGTAAGCCAGTAACCAAAGCAAGAAAACAACAAACGAACTTTGAAGCAATTCAAAGTGAGATTCGAATTATAGACATGCACAGATTGACAACCAAGAAAATTGAGCTTAATCTTAGGTTTGTAAGCCTTTGAAGCAAGATTTTTCTTTTTCATTTAACATCCGTTTGTAGTACACTTCCCCATTCATCCCTTCGTTTCACAAACACTTCTATTGCCTTCCTGACCCATGTGTATGATATAGATGGAGTCACGTGGGTCCAAGAGTATTTGGTGTTGCCAATTGTGATGATGGATAGAGTTGCAATGTAGCAGTGATGAGTGGGTTAGGGTTTGGTTGGGGCTGTATGCAGGTACGGAGCCAGACGTTACGAATTGTGGGGTCAAAAATGAAAATTCTGAAAACCTGGGGGTCAAAAAGTGCATATTCTGAAAATCTTGGTTATAAAAAAAATATATATATATTTGTGGGGTCAATTGATCCCACAAGACCCCATGTGGATCCGTCCCCTGGCTGTATGTAATCCGTTTTGGGAGGTATAGTGTACAATTAATGAAAACATTAATAATTAATCTATTTTTTAATTATTGGGCCGTAATTAGCCAAATTTCCTCAAAATGATATGGGGTCGAGAGAAAAGTCTTAGGCCCTACAAAGTCCAATTATGTTGGGAAGTGACTCGTATATGCCAAAATTATAAAGAAGCAATTTTGCAATAATTCCTGTTTTTTCAGCCGAGATTTTCCTTTGATTTTAGGTCAATTTTTCAATATAAATTGCCGTTAATCATTAACTCTTTTGAGGACGTGACTTGAGTAAAATTTTCTTAAGCTTTAGTGTTAAGAGGAGTAGCCCAATATAGACTCTAAAATGAGCACGTAAATTTCAAGATTGATCTGCTCAAATGAGCCACCATCTTGCGGGGATGTGTTAAGAGATATATATCCCACGTCGATAAATGATGTTGACACATACCAATTAATAAAAGATATTGGGCTACTCCTCTTAACAAGGTTGACCCTTTAAAATAGAACCCAAAATCTTAACATTTAGCATTTCAATACTTTTGTTCTCGTTGGGGATTGTTCAAATAATGAAAATTAGTAGGTGTGACAAAGCTTATGGAATTTTTCCTACGATGCTATGAGAGTTAAAAAAAATTTTGTGTAAAAAAATTTCAAATAATAAAAGCTTTGATCATAATTTTCTCTTTATTCTCCTCTGAAGGCTGTGGGCAAATTAAAGGGAATTGACCTCAACTCCCAACAATTCCACTTAGAAACTAATCCTCTATCCCTTGCAGCAACAACACATTCATTAATCGATAAGTCCATCTAAAGTTGCACACTTTACTTTCCACTGGTAACCGTCTCCATAAGCATATTAATTGAGTATCAGCTCCCATAAATCTTCTCAAAATTAGAGAGGTAAATGCCACCCCATTATCGAGATTAATACTATCCAACCTAAGTAGAAGGTGTAACCTAAGCTAAATGCACCCGTTGAAACTCAGGAGCATCACAGAATGCACTTTAATATCGACGAGCTAATATGGCAATGAATGCTGAAGTCAAATCCTCTAGCAAGCTGTGAGGTTCTTGAACTCAAGATGTTGAAGCTCAAGCCAAGAACACAAAAGATGAGCAACACCAAAAGGCCTCTATCGAGAACTCTCAATTTGGCGTAGCAGGTGCTAGATAGGCAATAGTGTACGACATTCCAGTGGTGCAACAGCTACTATGAACTTCGGAACTTGTTGCAAGCATGTCAAACACAACAAAATGGAATCCCACATCGAGTTCTTTGAATTTGACTACCGAATTGCATAAGAAATGTCAGTCTTTTCCCTATATACACCCCCATCGATCCATTCTAGGTAAGGGAAATCTTTCACTCGAGAAGAATAGGACTGCTTATGGTATCCTCATAGCTCCACTGTGTTTCTTCCGTTCGGAAAAAGGGGAATTCACCCTCTCGAGCAGAAAAAAGAATGTGAATCTGGTCATGGAAGTGTTTCGAGCTTTGCCATTACTTAAGGGTGGCAATCTTTGAGTATGGACAACACGGATGATAAACTATCATTCCCTCAACTAACTTTATTGTTGGAGAACAATCAACCAACAGCATCACATCTAATGGCCAAACTCATTAACCAACTTTTTACAGATATATAGTGTATTTTCAAGTTCACAATGTCAACAAAAGACGTTAATTTTCAATGGAAACAGACTAACAGAGGTTCATTGCAGTTTTCATCACCGAAAAATGGACCTACTAAGTTTGAAAGAGATCAACTTTCTAATTTTCCAAATCTAAGGGCAAGAAGAAAATGACAAGCAACAAAATATTCAACTCACTCTTACATTGCCAAAAGATATAAACCTAGTTTTGTCATCAGGTTATTTGATGAAAATCCTAGTGCAGGCTGAAATTAGGTAAACGAAAGATATTCAAGCAATTGACTGCAAGAACTGCTCTTGAAACAACAGATTTAGAATTATATCATGCATACCGCACTTGCACAGTGATGTCAGCTCAAAAGTTTAAAGAGAAGTTTTTCCATCCCTCTAGGCTGGAACAGCATGCAGTCCACTCAATAATATATAGAGAGTGTTCGATGGTGTTGAAGAGATGGGCACTGGACACCAAATGACCATAACCAAAGATCCAATTCCACACTCAAAACCTGGATGAAAAGAGAAATGCCTTGAATTTAATAAAAAGAAAATGTATAGGCAAGTGCATGGAGTTTAGAAAAATCCAAAATGAGAAAGACTAGCACAATTAAATAACGCGATACATTTTCTTACATAAAACAACATTTTAATGGAAAACAAATTTTAAACATAATAATAAGAGTCACAAATTCTCACATTCCAATAGCTAATTGTGAGCATAAAACTAAACTTCTAGGGATGTAAATTTTCGTAGTGCTAGTTCTAGTTTCTGATCAACTATAAATATGCAGTAGCATTCAGACTAACACGCTCAACCTGCAGACAATCTCAACCTATCCTAACCATAATAAAAGTAGATAATAAAAGATGATGAAGCCATCCTAGATAAATAGTTTGATAAAGTTTTACAATGCAGAGTGAAAAAGTGAACACTTCCAGCAGAATTCTGCTTCAAGCAACTACCATTTAGAATGACAGTAGTAAATAAAACAGTTTGCTTCCAGAAATAGTCATCCCTGTCCCCTCTGTCAATCTCCACAAACCTCTTATTCATTCTCATTACAAATGCATGGAAGTAATTGCTCAAATTACCGGAAGGGGTTTCAAGTGGTGAAGGTCAGAGATAGGTATTCACAGTGGCAAAGGGAAAAAGAGGACGAGACTGTTGTAAAGGTGTCAAAAGAAAACTTCAACAGCATTCACAGGGATGCATAAACAGAATCGAGTTCGTTTTGAAATGATGATAGTCTGAAGTTCAATCAGGCTTGAGGCCGGATAGCATGACCAAATGAGAGAGAATTGGGGTGGGGGGGGAGCTGATTTGATCAACAATATGTAAACTTCATTACTTTCTACAAATGAATTTGTTGCCTTCAAATTTTATTTACATGTCTGAACTCATCAAATAATTATAACCTAATATGTCAGAAATTATTCTCAAGAGAAGAGGTAAATTTCAAGGTTTTGTCCAACGTTCAATTTGGGACACATCTATGTCAAGATGCATAGCCTGTCAGGCTCTAAAATCCCAGGAGACAATTGCTCGTCAAAGTCCTTGTGTCTTTCACGGAGAAAAAACAGATAAAACTGAAAAAACTTATTCTGTCAAGAAACTTTTATCTATTTATGCATGGCAACAAGAAAGCTATGTTCACAAAACCTATGATCATTGTCTCGTGACAAACTATCCATCTTCCTAGTCAAAAAAGTTTCTATAGATCATTATTTTTGAAACTGTCCTATTTCCAAAGAATATGTAGAAAACTCAATAAGGATGCAGACTCTGTCCAGACTGAAGACTCCCATCGAAGAATTTTCACTCATTCAATCAGTTACTGTGTCAGAATTCAGAACATGTATTTTAGATATGTCTCCATAGACTTGCCTTAGAATTTTGTTAAAAAGAAGTACAGGAGAGTGCATAACAGAGACTGACCTGTTTTCCAGACTTTCTATTAATCAAGTCCCTGATTTCCTCTACAGCATATACAGAACATGCTCGCAGTTCTACTTCCTCTTCACTTCCAGAACAAATTTCGCTATTAGATTCAATAAGGTTGGATAGCGATGAACTATATCTCAGCACTCCAAGCTGCTGAAGCACTGCTGGGATAATATAATCAGCAAACATTGTTATCGATTCTATGTCTTTGAATTCGCCATAGCTTCGACCCTTAAATGCACCCCATAAATCAGCAGCAAATATCTGAGCTCTCTTATACAAGAAAATTTGGTGACCTTTGTATACTGTGTGATCACGGAACCCTGAGAATAATAATGAATTAAATAATTTGAATATTAATGAATTGAATAATTTTATTTCCAAAGCACACTGTATGGGCATACCTGGGAAATGGCAGGTGATGAGAGAAACCAGCTTTGAAGCTGATTTTTCACAAGACTCAACAAGTTTGGATGCCTTCCCCTCAAATGATCGCTCTAGCTCAAATCCAACCTAAATCATCACATAAAGCTAAAGGACTTAATGGAGATGAATAAATTGATACAAAAGAAAAATCAAGCAGAGAACAAACACGGAATTTTGAAAACCGTACCTCGTGCATTAAGCGTACTCGTTCATCCTCCAAGGGAAGTGGCCTTGGCCACTTCAAAATTTTACGGAGTTCAGGACCTGTTAAAATGATCTTTACAATTGTTATCTCTTAAAAGATGACAATATTAATAAAGCAATAAATATCTTGTATGCAGATGTAATAAAAGGAAATATTCATGAAGTTGAGACACGAGGATCAGGTTAATAATTTTTTGTCAAAGATAAAACATGCACTTTGTTCAGATCAATAAATATATATACATATGACTATATAACTACTAACATTATTATAGTGGCAAATTCAATCAAAAGGTCATGTAAAGTTATATATGTACATATTTAAAAACAGAGGAAACTACGTACTTATATTACATGTGTCTTTTCTTTATTTAGTGAAAGTTCTAGCAGGCCAAGAACTCATTGCAATCAGATTTAAGTTACTAAGTCCTCCCTACTCAGTTTCAATTTCATCTTTTACCCTTTTCCAGTAAACTTCAAGCCAGTTATGTAATATTGAGAAAGAGCTCGGACAAATATGTACGAGAACGCAGCATAATGAGGATGTAAGATGGAAAATGTAGCTTGAAATCAGATTACCAGTGTACTTTTGCAAACGATCTGCATCAAATGCAGACTTGTCAATTTGAAGAGCTTCCTTCAATCCTGAAGCCAAATTATCATAAGATAATTCCTTATCTGCCATTATATTTTTTTTTAAAAAAAAGGCATCAATTTCTGTGATAAAAAGTCAGCAATCGATCATAAACACAAAGAGCATACACACAGAGCAAACTAAAGACGACCATCCAGTTAAGCAAGGCGAGGTGGTATAACCTTTAAAAAGGAATACTACAGCATGCATATATAATGGGGGCAAGGGATAAATCAATTATTATTGCAAAATATCCAAGTCACCATATTGCCATCACAGCCAACCAGAATACTTCACACAACCTCTAGCATGAGAGGCAGGCCAACAAGTGATATCAGACATCAGAGCAACGTGTTTTAAGAAACTGCGCCTTACACTTAATGGTAGATGAAATCCGTGGCAGCACTGCTGGCTTTTGTTGTTAAAAACCAGACTCAATTACCACAACACCAGGACGTGAAGATTTGGGACAACGACCAAAAAGAGAGAGAGAGAGAGAGAGAGAGAGAGAGAGAGAGAGAGAAGATAAATTAACCTTAATGCTGTCTGACACTTTAAAGGGCATCTTGCAGCAATTACAATTACAGCAAGAAAACCAACAACAGACTCCAAAATAACACAAGCAAGTACAAAGTCCAATTCAAACTCAATTAATAAGTATAAACTGAATAAATTAAGTTATTGAAAAAGTAATAGACAGATTACCTGGCCAGAAACAAAAATTTAGTGCATCCAACACAAACAAATACTGGACAGACAGAGGGCCGTTGTCAAAATAGTGAATCCCTTCAAAATCCCACTCCACCTTTGGAATCGAATCTTTCATTGTTTCCGCCACTTTCTCAATACCTAACATACAAACCCCAATCACTCTGTTTTTCTCATAATCAAAATCGCACAAACAATTTACAATACAACAAACTTAACAAAACCAAAAGAATATAAACCATAACTACACATTCAAACACACAAGCACAATGTGACTTCAAAATTCACGAAAAAAGCGAATTAATGTGAAAGAAACCTGAAGAATCAACGGTGACATGAGAGGAATGAGAGGCGACCCAAGCAGAGGTAGCCCTGACCTCTTCCATTGGGAATCTCTTTATGGGTCTTCAAGGAAAATGTAACTAAAATCAAGAGGTGACGTGTATATGTGTGTACAGGATTCAACCCTAGGATTTGGTAATTGGTGATTGGATACTGGCTACAGGCTTTATGGTTCGAAGTTTCCCGCTTTTGTGTGTTTCTCGCTAGTGAATGTAATTTATTAATTGTTGTTTTCATAAGGTTGACCAGTCCTATAGCCACGCCTCCCACGTGGACTGCTATAATTGTGGGCCTTAGCAGTGGACTGTGCGACTTTTCCACGATTGGTAAAAGAATAGTCATGTCAAAGCTAAAAACTAGCATAAGAGCTACACGTGGAAAACCTAATAAAAATGGGCCAGAATACTCACATCACGTGAGATCCGCGCATTTTTTATTTTTTAAATACACAGTGGGGTCCACCCCATTGCGCGTTTTCTAGCGCATTTATGTAGAGTGGCTCCGTACAAATGGAAAAATACAAAAACTAGGCACTAAGATAGAAAATGATAAGAAAGGAAAGAAGTCAATAAATTTATGCGTATTATATTGAAAACCAAAGTCCTATATTTCACTAATACCATAAAAGAGAGGATGACCAAAGTATTATTCATTTTTGCACCTTCCATTTTACACTTAAATTGATTCGTCATTATTCATTATCTAGTTTTGTTACAACAGCCATTTTTGTTGACTTGCAATTGAAATTTTATAAATATCTTATTTCTCTATAAATCTTTCATATTAGAGAAGCATTGCAGTTGATATTTTGTAAAATATCTTTTTTTCCCATGTTTATCATTCGTATTTCTTTCAGTCACTAAAGTAAAATTGTATATATAATATAGAAATGATTTTGTCGTAGATTATTGTTAGCAAGTAAAAAAAAAAAAAAGGTAAATAAATAAATTGAAGCGGATCATTGCAGTTGATATTTTGTAAAATATCTTTTTTCTCATGTAAATCATTTGTATTTTTTTTAGTCACTAAAGTAAAATCGTATTTACAAGATAAAAATGATTTTGTCGTGAATTGTCGTTAGCACGTTAAAAAAAAAAAGAAAAAAAATGAATACTGTTAAAAAATTTTTTGTAGAGACTCCTTGTAGAGACTCCGCACAGTGTGGAGCATTCACTACCCCCTCGACCTGATCGATTAGGTTGATTCTCGTCGGGGCGTTGCCCCTAAACCCTTGGGGTGTTGCTCCCTCGACCCCCACAATCTGACTGAACAGGTGGATCTCATTTCGAAGCGACAAACAATTTGCATAATAATAATAAAACAAATAAATATATTATAAAAAATATATATTATCTCCAAACTAATGGTTTGAACAATGTGGTATTCCGATTACTCGGTAAAATTTTAGCAATAAAAAGAACTGATAATTTTAAAAATAGAAGAGAAATTAGAAGATTTTTTTTTTACATATTGTTTAAAATGCATTGATAGTTTAAAAAAAATTATGGTGCTAAGATATGATGAAGTAAAGAATAGATTGGCAAAAATGATTTTTTCATAAAAGAAATAAATAATAACTGTAATGAGAATTCATAATTTATTTAACTGAAATGTTACCAGCATGGGCCACTTTATTTTCCGTAACCCAAGAACCATTTTGGTTCTACCAGTGCACGTGCACGATTTCCACAGACGAATCTTTAGTTTCATTTCGTGATTCAAACTCTTTTGGAAACCAATTCGGATGCGATTTTGACATATTTTCTGACTCTTATAAATAGAGAAAGAGAGCTACACATAAAAACAAAACCTATCTCACATCCTCATATATAATAGTATCATCAAATTCATCAACAACAATAAGCTAATTCCTATATTTTGAGAGAAGAGATCAAACCTTCACAAGGAATTGAGATCAATTACAAGAATTCAACATTGAGCTTGAAGATCAACTTCTTTTGAAAAAACACAACATCTAATTATTATCGTCATGCCATCTTATCCCTTCATCATTGTTCTTCAATTTGTCCAATAAACATTATTCATCATTGTATATCAGATCTTGAGACTCAAAAATTGGTTTTATAACAATGATTGAAAATTTGTATTGGAGTGTATTTGGTATATTTTAAAACATGACTAAAAAAACGGAAGAAGATATAAAAATAAGAAACTACGAAAAAACTGATGAACGAACTCTAAAATAATTGACTATAATAAAAAATGCGATAATTAGAAATACATCTATCAAATCTAAATAGAGAGAAGTTTGAATGTTGAATATTAGTATTAACAATTGATGCCTCGTAACATCTAACATCTATTCATTTATGCCATCATCTCCTTTCTATAAAGAAGGGTCAATGAGATTAAATTTTTGAAAATTTTAAGTAACTTATGTCTCGTATGCTTTCAAGATTTTCTCTCACTTTATCGTTCATGTTCCACCTTCATAACGAATATGTGTTATTGCTTAATTATAAACTAGCAAGATTGTTTTTGTTAAACATTATCATCTGTGCTTGTTAATTTCATATGCTTTTGTGAAATTAAGTTAGAAATTTCTATCATGACCAACATTGAGATATAGTATCTTCTTAATGACAAGGATCACAAACTTATGATGGAAATTGTTTGTCATCATCACATGCTAAAGTTACAGATTCTTTAATCATTCACATGTAGTACCTTTTGTTCTTTCAATTAATATTTCAGTTATAAAATCAGTAATGCCTTAATAAATCACTTTTGGTGACACCAAATAATTAACGCGATAACTTCGAAGGATAATTGTGTTTTCAACCTCTTTTACATTGTACAGTCATTTTGATATTTGTTTTATTACATCAAGCTTTCCGTAAGTGGTGGCCAATAGAGTTAAAACTTAAACGTACATATAAAGTCTTGAATTGCACATTTTTTCTATCTACTTCAGTTTACGTCAATTAATGATCGATAACTTTGAGATAAATTATATTGTCCTAATCCTTCGTATCAATGTATTGCTAATTGCATTGTTAGTGCGATAGTTTAGTGATTTTCATCAAGCTCAAACTTTTTTCCTCCCAACCCTGTATCTCTTTACTTGTAAGAATTAGAAGATCACTTCAAGAGTGCATTTTGCATTCAAGTGACACATTGAAATCAACAAGTACTTACAAATAATCATGTTTGCTCATTTGAGAAATTACCAACTCGTATGAAATAAGCATTTGTATGCGCAATCGGTTCTTTCACTATTGATAAGTATATTTTATACATTTATTTGGACCTAAAACTATAAACCTTCAGTACATTTACGAAAAATGAGCAAAATATAGTCAAAAGTTGTGTCGAAACTCATGATGAAAATTCAAAAATGCTAAGGGTCAATTGAATGCAATTAGAAGTCAAAAGAAATGAAATATGACAAAAATATTTTCATAAATTAATTTTCAACCGCATAAGGATATTCCAGATTTTACTAGAATATTATAAATTTTACTAATTATTATGTTAAATAAAAACTTACTGAACTTTCACAATAATAATTTAGTTTCTCATTAATATTTGATACACCAACATTACCTTAAAAATATCAAAACCCATACATTGTACGGGCATTTAACTAGTCTAAAAAAAATTAGGAATACAATGGTAATATAAAATAGGAATGTACGGATATAACTTTCATTCACTAGTAATCATATTATTTATTACACTTTCCTTTGAATAACGTATTATAAAATATCTACCTCGTTAAAACCTCGTCAAGAAAATTTAGTGGGACAAAACTTGATCAAAGGAAAAAGAGTACAACTGCTCCCCCTGATTTCAATTCTTGTATCAGTTCATCTTTATCTTGTACGTCAATGTCTTTAATATTACAACTTTTTTATAAAGTATATCTCATGTTACCTTGTACAGTTTTCAAATAATACCGTCTTTATAAGAGCCATTTATCAATTTTTTATGACTATAGTAACATGATTCGAAAAATAACTTTGTTTCTCTCCGAAAGCCTCATACATATCAAAGTATTATTTTGATAGGAAATATATTATATTTTATGGATATTCGTTATACAAAAAATATGTCTTGTTAAAACCTTACTAGAAAAAATATCAAACTAAAACATTTGTTCGTCCTCGAATAAAACAAAACTCAGACATAAAATATATTACTATCTATGACAAATCACAAATAATAGACTCGACGTTGAATTGCTTACCATATGCCTCAAGTTCAAATTTAAGCTCCTGTTTGGTACATATTACAATTTTCATTTTCATTCTTCTACTCATTTTCAACCACACATTCTCTATCAATCTACTATTCCAGAATGCATTCTTCAAAAATAATGTGGCTCAAACACATCCTAAGTAACACTTTAAAAATATCCAAAGAACATCAAAAATAGATTTTTTACTAATCCGATTCTCGACTCAAAGTATGTGTGATCAACCAATATTAAACTTGCACACCTATATTAGAATACAACCAATCAACTGTTGTTGATTTACTTATAATCTCAATCATCTAATGGTCTATTTTTCCTCACACGTCTCGTACGAAATCACTCTTTATACTTTTCTCTCCAATCCTAATGTACTTCTAGCACATGTGGGTTCCTAAGAATTATTATAACGCATTTTTCACACAAAGTGATAAGAATTAGATACTTGTAAACCTAGAAGGAAGATGACAAGTATTTCTCAAAAACACATCGTCAGTTTTTAGAATGCATATCACATCAATATAAGCTCAATATAATGTTGGGATGTTAACAATGATTCTAAATAAAATGAACTCAATAACTAAACATGCCTAAATTACCAATGTAAGTTTTAAAAAACTACCTAAAATGTGTTTAAAACAATTCATATAAATGCACGAGTTCCTAAATTAATGCAATTCTGAAAACTACTTATAATGTAATAGTAAATCAAAATGAGTGATAAGAGATAGAAAAATGAGTTGCTTCCCATTAAGCGCTCGATTTATAGTCTAGATCTTGACTTTTAGATGATTTAATTATGGTGGTTCAAGTTGAAATATTTTACCCTTGCACTTCTTACAATTTCCAGCATTGCATTATTTTTTTGCTGTCCAACATTGAATTCTCTTTTTTGTCTCTACTAAGAATTCCTCCAAATTTTGGTTTTTCTCTTCTAATAGTTTTGTTGAATGGATAGTTCATCTTCATGAGTACAATTACACTTGTCGAGGTCTAATGGTTGTTTGGATGTATTATATAATTTAAAAACTTCTATTTCCTCATCCACTCTCAAGATTAGCTCACATTTCTCCATATCAATCAAAGTTCGACCCGATGTTGAGAATGGTCGCCCCAAAATTAATGGAATATCAATGTCTTAATCTATGTCCAGAACAACAAAGTCTGTCGAAAATATCAATTTTCCAGCTTTGATGAGTATATCATCAACCTTGTCTCTTTGATATTTTATGCTTCTATCGATCAGCTACAATAACATCGTTGTTTCTTTTGTTTCTCATAATCACAATTTCCTATATACAATAAAGGCATTAAGTTAATACTTGTGCCTATATAACATAAAGCATTAAAATAACCAGCTTCTCCAATTGAAATAGGTAAAGTGAAACTCTCGGAATTCTTGAATTTGGAAGGCAATTTATTTTGTAATATTGCACTGCTCTCATTTGTCAGTACCACAGTGTCAAATTCTAGAAGTTTTCTTTTATTTGATATCATGTCTTTCAAAAATCTTGCATAAATTGGAATCTGCCTTATCGTGTCTATGAGCGGGATATTGATGTGGAGTTTCTTTAGTACATCTAGAAATTTCTCAAATTGTTGGTCTACCTTGTGTTTCTTCAACATTTGTGGGAATGGGGCGGGAGCTACATATTCTCTGATAGGATCAGCGGCCATAGCTTATGGATTGTTTGAATTTTCTTTCAAATTTGTTGCATTTGATTATTCAGACTCATCTACTTGCCCCTCACCTTTTGTATGCACTTTGTTCATGATTGTAATTGGTATTTTGATTGTAATATCAAGCCATTGTACTTCACTTCTCGTTGTGATTGCTTTCATAGATGGATCCTCAATTATTTCATTCCCTAAAATACTAATGGCCATTACTTGCTCTTTAGGATTAGTTTCAGTATTGTTTGGAAGAGTACTTGGTGCTCTGTCTGTCATAGTGTGTGCCATCGACCCATTTGAGTCTCCAAGTTTTGAATTGCAACACTTTGATTTTGAAGGGTTGTCTCAGTCCTTCTCATAAATTTGTTGACCTATTGTTAATTTCTTCTTTAATGTTTTGATCATAATAAACAAGATTAATGTTATTTCTAACAATTGATTTTCAGTGATGATAGCTCAATGTTAAAATCAATCAAGCATTATCAAAGTCAACACATTATAAATCGGACTCGAAATAGAGATCAATGTGGAAGTTAAACATTCAAGTTAAATTATTCGAGATGAAAGTTAAAAGACTAACATCTAGAAAAACAAGATCAAGAGCATGAAAAACGATATCAAAGAAAGATCTAAACGAAAAGTCTAAGAGGCAAACTTCAAAACAAGATAAAAAATTAGATCTATTATTTCAAAAATAAAGGTACTAATACTTTGATATTTAACAATGAATTATAAAAGCTCAAAAATCATTTTATGCACGAAAAGATTATTTCAAAAAAGCACTTGCATAAAAAAATTTATTTATCAAAATGTAAGAATTTCAACTGATATTTAAACTTATTGCAATGTTACTTACTCCTTCAAAAACTTACATTGTTTTAAAAAAAATCAAAGTCAAAGTCAATGTAGACTTCTAGTTCGCAAACGGTCATTTTTTAACTGTTATAATTTCTGACGCACAATGACTAGTTGGGTCGTCCGGTTCAGGATGCAGATGTTCGGATGGGTCATCTGTTTACCAGATCTTTGGGCGTTTTGACTGTTATAAATACCAATTTACTTTGCATTCATAAAATAACTAGAAGAGAGTTTTCTTGTGAAATATATTTGTGAAAATCTTTTTTGAACTTACATTTTTACACTCATTTCATTATTTTTTATAACAAAAACTTTGATCATTGAATCAAACTTCAAATCATTTCTCTCATCAAAATTTTTCATTTATCTTTGTGCTTAACTTATTTATATCAATATATATATATATATATATATATATATATATATATATATATATATATATATATATATATTTGAAGAAGATTTTGTATTTACATTGCATAAACTTTTCTACTTCTTCACGTTGAAAACTTTGATTGATTGAATCAAATTTGTAAAATCATTATATTCATCAAATCTTTTAATACTTAATTTATTACCATTATTCATTAAAAAAGAGATATATCCTGAGTGAACCTACATTAAATTTATTTATTCTTGATCTTCTCATTGAAACATTGAATCTACTTTTTTTTTTTATTTTCATATTTATCAAAGTTTTTCATTTAATACTCGAGCTATCATTTATTACTATTCATTGAAGTGCTAGCCTCTCGTAGTACTTAACTTGTTTGTATTACTTATCAAGAGAGGAATTCCATTGTAAAGTCACTGTGTTGATCATATTCAAGTCCCGCAAAGCTTAATAGTGTGAGTCATATTGAGTTCCTGTGAAAGTTCAATAATGGGTCATGTTGAGGTCCCGTAAAGCTCAACATTGTATAAAGATCGATGTTCCTTATTTGTAAGTTACCAGAAGTGTTGTAAAGGGGTTTAATTGCACTATAAGTCAATCAATATAGTGAAAAGACTTTACTCATGCTGGAGAGCTGGTAACGGAAGACGTAAATCATTGTTTTGGATCGAATCTTCACAATTATGTTGTTTGCACAATCTCTCCTTTTTACTTATCAATTTTATATTTGTACTTATTATTGAATTAATCTATTTAGTCTTTACTTGTTTGAAATTAGATTAATTTTTCGAAAAAATTTAAAAAATTAATTTACCCCCCTCTCTTAGTTACTTATTTTTGGGCTATTAAAATTGATTGTTTGTCTTCATATAGTGCTCTATCTTTTTCATATATTTGACAAATATCTCTTCCAGCGAAATTTTCTTCTCAGGCTTCTGATACTGATAACCATGTGGTGCAGTTGGATTTTAATTATTCCAAGATTGAATGCTTCCTCCAACCAAGGTTGTATGTATCAAAATATGGGTTATTTTGTTGGTGTTGACCCCCTTGTACATAGTCCGCTCTTTCTATTTCTTGTGCAAGAATTGGACAATCTATTGTAATATGATTTGCCCCGCATTATTTACAACTTGTCCGCTTGGCTTGTACTACATTGGCTGACAATGACATACTCTCAACCTTATGAATCTAAAGAGTCAACTTTTGCAAAGAATGTTATACAAGTATCCACCTCATACACTCCCGGTACCTTCCTATGAACGACTCACTCAGAAGCCCACATGGTTGTGGCAGTAGCCACTTTCCCAAACAACTTTGAGGTTTCATCAATTGTCTTTGTGGATAAGGATTAATTGAATGATGAGTCCACCATGCTTTTGTAGGATGAAAGGAGACCTGCATAAAAATATTGGACTTGGAGCCCTTTACTAATGCCGTGATGATGACACTTCTGAAGCATGTTCTTGAATCCAATCAAAGCCTCATCAAAGGATTCAGTTTCTCCTTGACGGAATATGAATATGGTCATGCTTCAATTTTGCTATCTTTTTCGGTAGGAAGAATTTGGTAAGAGTGTGTTTGATGGATATTATTGAGGAAATAATGTATTTTAGATATTGATATGATGAGAAATATGTGGTTAAAAAGTAAGTAAAAGTTATTGATATGATGAAAAATATTATTTTATTGAATAATGTGTGGTTGAAAATGAGTTGTGAAAGAATGTATTTTGAAAGAATGTATACCAAACGGGGGCTAAATAATTTTTGAGCCAAGTCATTCCAAGTAATGATATTAACAATGAGTTAAGTCCAACCATTCAAGCGCTCTATCCATAGAGTATGTGGGAATAATCTCAATCTGATAGCATCATTTGAAACCTCTTGATATTTAAAGTATTGACACATCTCCAAAAATCAAGATACATATATGTGTGGATTTTCATTAGCCTTGCCATAGAATTGATGCCCATTCTAAAACAAATGAATGATATTGGTCTTCAGCTATAAGTTCGGCTGCCCAAATGGAGGATAAAAGATGCTAGTTTGGCTCTAAATAATTTGTGGAATCATTATGTCCCCAACTAGCATATTTCCTTCATCGACCACTGCCTTTTCATTCACTTGATGACCGGAGTATTATGTGCATTAGCCATTTCTTGCGGGACAAAATTCTGGTTAAGGAAAAAAGAGTACAACGCGTATTTACACATCATTATGATATTATCACCCGAATTATGTTCATGCATATTAAATTCTTCAGGTATAACATTAAGTCATGCCTGATGAGTTGACTATAATGTGTTTCAAATTTCATGCATCGTCATGATATGGACTTGTGATTTCATCCACCATAATTGTTCACAAAAGTATTTGTTTGTTTTAAATACCGCAAGTGCATAGTTTGTTAACAAGTAATAAAATAAATTTTGAGTTCAAGTATCGTTCCCTCGAAGATTGTACTAGTTTAAATTCGAATTAACTTAGTCTTAACCGAAACAATTGAAATTCGTGATTTTCCTATAAATTAAAAAATCTACTTATAAATATAAGACCTAAATTAATTAAAATAAATGTAAGATTATAATCAAATGCAAGTTTAAAAAAATATGATGATGAAAAACGTACTAAGATCCCGAATCCCCTTATATCAATCACCTTTAACCCCGAATCTTATGAATTTGACATCGTGATCCAATTATGAAGATCAATATTCCTAATTTGTTTAACAATTTCTCTCGATTAAAATTAAACTTATTTCATAATTGATTAATGCAAATACATATTCATACAGAATAAAAATATAATCAATATGTGTACAATAAAATAATCGTTACTTTTTCAAGAGCAATAAATCAATATTTGTTTGGAATATTGAAATTGTAATATCATATCCTTCTAGGACAAGTAATATTTCATTGGAATATTAAAATAATATAATTTTTTTTTTCAAACTCTACATAATATTTCTTCAAGAATATTAATGAAATTGTAAATTTTATTTCTTCATGAAAGCGCAATTAGAAACAAACTTTATTCAAGAATATAATATGAAAAATATTATACTTTTTCAAGAGTAATAATACAATATTATAATATTGTATGTGTGAAGTTGTACTTTTTTCAAGAGCAACAAAATGATACAAATATAATATTCCTTTTCAAGTAATACTACAATATTCTTTTGAAATATTGATTTAGATTGTTTTTTTTAAGAATAATAATACAATATTCTTCTGGAATATTGATTTAGATTGTTTCTTTTCAAAAACAATTATACAATCTTCTTTTGGAATATTAAACTTTAGTATTAAACAAAAAAATTACTTTTATGTAAATATTTATTTATCATAAATTGGTATAGTCAAATCGATATAATCAGATCGAATAATTATGTGTCTTTGCTAGACAAATTAAAGTTAAGATAATATTCACCTTTTCTTTGAGTAGATTAAAAGAGTTTTTATAAACTTAATTGATTAGAACTTCTTGTCTTTCTTTGACTGAAAGATTTTTTTTTATAGCTAAAGCAGAAAGAGAAATAAATTTCGTTAACTCAATTGGTTAGAATTTCGTACTGATAGCGTGTTATAAACTAGAAAAAATAAAAGAGAAGAAAGTAGTGAAATCAATATTCTTATGTGTATTATATTGAGAACTAAAATCCTATATTTATAGGGAAGAATTAGGGATGCAATGATAATAAAAACCCGAGCTGCAAGGGTATAACTGTTACTTATTAATAATCAGATTCTTTACATCACACTCAAATATAAATTTTAGATAAAATTTATAAATTCAACCAAAATCACATGTTAATTTCATTCATACATACATTAATAGTCATTATTCTTTAGTATCCCACATATTTTGTGAGATTTATTACTATATTCCTCTTTATAAATTATTTATAAGAAATCTTCAATTAAACAATGTGAATTGTTGTACATGAGCAAAATAAAAATGGAGAGAAGAACATTTGTAAGGGAATGCTGGTTGCACTAGTTGTAGGTCACATGTATAAGAATGAGGATGTAGAGAAAGTAAAAAGGTTGTTATATTCACACTGCATTTTTTTTTCCATAAATACACATTTACTCATTATTCACACCACTTTATTAGTTGATTGCAATAGTTGTACGTCCTTAAACTTTATTCATTATCACACTTGTATCCTTAATGTTTTTGTTCATCACATTCTTATTTTTAACATTTCATTTATCAAAAAATCTTGTCATTAATCATGATTTTCGTCCAAAAATATTGTTAATATGTTTTAAAATAAGAGTCAAATATTTAATTATATTTTTGTAATATTATTTGTATTGCTTCTTCAAAAATACAATGGGAAAATGAGTTTTTTTTTAACTAATATTTTAAAAAAAATTGGTAATCATAATAAAAAATAATTTATGTTAATTTAAGAATAAAAATGTGATAAAAAAGTTTGAAAATATTATGAACCTTTCATACAATCAAATTATAGTCTAATTATTAAAAAATGTAGTGCAAATATATTCAGCCAAAGTAAAATTAAATAATCAATGAAGATAAATTATTAAAAAAAAATTAAATAGAGGATGTTTAGAACACCTTCTACATGTGGATGATGTGCTAAACATCGTCCTTCATCTCTTTCCTTGTCATGAGAGTATTTTGGAGAGATATTACACAATTTCTTTGTGCAATCTACCATCCCATACGAGATGCTCTAAAATTGCCAACCTCTTGTTGACCTATGGTTATACCGTATGTTTTGATTATAACAAATAACTTATGTTTATCTCTAACATAATCTTTAAATTGACATGTTGGAAAATTGAGTCAAAAACTATTGAAAAAGAAGTTGTCAAAGGAGCTCAAAAGAAGATTGATCGCGTACTCATGATGACAAGTTTTACATCTCGAATTAAGCACTCGCACCAAATTTATCGAAGACATTGTATCTAGACTTCTCTTGACTCGATTGTAAATGTAAAACATTTTAATACTTAGCCATGACACTTCGAGTTCACGTGATAGTTTTCTCGTACTTAACACAATCTACGAGATATAAACGTTTGCACAAGATTATTTTTCAAAGGAAAGTTTTTCCAACATATTTCTTAAAAACCATCAAGACAAACTTACATTGAAAAATTAAGGAAAAACCTTATTTGCAAACAAAATAAAAAGGAAAATGGCCAGGAGGATTTTTGTCATCCGGACGTCCAGATGGTGAACCGGACATTCGGTTCGCCAGCAACGGTCACTTTTTTGACCGTTCTGACAAAAGTATTTCTAACGGTAAGTTGGGTCATCCGGTTCTGAACCAGACGTTCGATTGGACATAGACTTTGGCGTTTCTCAACTATTATAAATACCAACTCATCTACCATTTAATATGCAACTGTTGAGCATTAAATTTAATACTACTTGAGCTTACATTGATCTTACATATCATTCATTATCAAATTACTTTGCTCTTGAAAAATCTTTGATCAAAAACTAATTCTTGAAAATCATTCTTACATCAAAGATTTACACACCAAACACTTGAGCTTCATTCATTGCTATCCATTAAAGTGTTTGTCTATCTCTCTTCTTATACTCAACCTTGTACTTATCATTAGTTAAGAAGAGAAGTTTTTCACTTGTGAAATTATCCTATATTAAGGGTCGTGTTGAGGTCCCGGAAAGCTCAACGTTGTAAAATGATTGGTGCTCCTTGGTTGTAAGTTATCGGAAGCGTTGTAAATGGTTTGATTGCACCACAAGTTAATCAATATAATGAAAAAGGTCTTGCTTGTGACGGAGAGCTTGGTAACGGAGGACGTAGATCATTGCGTTGGATCGAACCTCCATATTATATCGTTTGCACTTTCTAACTCTTTTATTTAACGTTTTCTACTTTGTACAAACTTGTCTCGATTATCTACGTGCCTATTTGCTTTTGGTTTGATTCATTATCATTTGTGTGATTATTAGTGTAGAATCTTGTATATTCAAAGAAAAAATTTTAAAAACCAATTCACCCTTCTCTTGGTTAGCCAATCTTGGGCTTTCACCTCTTTTTTGCAAATTTCATTTTCAACCACATATTTCGATAGTTCCATAAATTTTATTGATTTGTTCATCACTCATTTTTATCTAATTATAATTAAACCATTTATAATTTTTTAAAACAGAGACTTATATTCTAGGTATGGGTATGTTTGTTCAATTTATAGTAAAGTGAAATATATTATAAATAATTAGGGGGTAGATCGACAAAACTTTCGATAAAAAAATTAGCAGATTTTTATAAAATTCGATAAATTGTATGCTAGAAAAGTCAATGAAAGTTGTGAATTTAATGAAATATATGGTTAAATTGAAATTTGACATCATGAAAAGTTATAATATTTTAACAAAGTTTTATAAGAAAAGTACTTACAAGGCTCTTGACTCTTGTTGCTAGTGTTCAATCTCAAAGGTTATCTCGGACCTACCTCAAAAGTGATTAAAGGATCTTAATTGTG
This sequence comes from Fraxinus excelsior, assembly GCA_019097785.1. NCBI lineage: Eukaryota > Viridiplantae > Streptophyta > Magnoliopsida > Lamiales > Oleaceae > Fraxinus > Fraxinus excelsior. The sequence goes on along the minus strand of CM032634.1, from coordinate 11,696,290 downwards.
AAGTCTTTAATCGCAATGTATATGATTATGGGACCCATCAAGTGAGAACAATCAAAAGTCGTCATTATATGGAAATATCATCATGAATAAACTAAATGGATGTTCCACAGTCACGCTAGGGCCTCCATTACGGAAATCAAAATCAAACATCAATTGCACCATGACCACTAATTAGGAAGAAGAAATTTTTTCCTAGACTATAAGAATGACGACCTAGACCACTGGCTATGACATAAATGTCACGATGGTCTGGTCCAATCGAACTCTTGAACCAATCAAATCTCATCAAACAAGATGATGGCAAGTGAAGGTCAGACATTGTACCACGACGAGACAGATCAGGGTGACAAATTACCATCGAAAAACTTATGTAAAGTCACCATGGTCCCCCACGAAAATCTAGCTAAGCATTTCCTCTGTAATACACCACTAAGATTTCTAATCTCTCCCCCCTTACATTACTCCAGCAATTAAACACTATTATTCTGCAAAAATTCTATTAAGCTGATCTATAATTACCACATCAATTTGAGTCATCAATACTTGTAATTGGGTCATTGCAATCACGATAATATGTTAAATTTAACGTTATAAAGATCCGAACATGTACCTAGATAGTAAAGGTGCATTTGATTTGCTATTTTTATTTTTCAATTTTGTAAAACACTAAATACGGGTTTGGTGTGATATTTTTGAAAATGCATTTTTTAAAAAAAATGATAAATTTATAACATAAAATTCAAAACGTATTTTTGTCATTTTAAATTCTTTCAATGAAAATTCTAAAAACACTTGGAACATGGAAAACAAGCGTTTATATAAATTTAAAACTTAAAAAGTTTTTAAAATAAAAATTTTAAATTTAAGAAATAATATTGAAAATTTTAAAAATAAAATTGATAAATTCTAAAAAGTAAAAAATATAAAATTTGAAAATATAGAATCTAATTAAAAAAAAAAAAAATTTCAAAAAAAAATTATAAAAATTTCTATAAAATAAAAATAGTTCAATAGTTTAATGCTTGTTTACATAAAAACTCTAATATATATAATTAACACAATTAAAAATGTTCTCAATCCACAAAAATAATGTTATTTTTATAAAGGAAAAAATATTGTAAGATTCACCTAGCTTGGCTCGTCAAAAACGAGCCACGAATCGCTCGGACTCGTAAAAAACGAGCCATGAGCCGAACCGGCTCGTGGTTCGCACCAAAAATTAATTAATAAATAAAAAGCTAAATTCAATGACAGTTTCGATCATTAATTTATTTATTCTTTCAATTTCATTTTCCCCTATAAATAAACATCCATTCATCCATTTTTTCCCACAAAACTTACTATCAATCTCTCATTCTCTACTCTACTCTCTACATTTCATTATCAATATCATTCTATACTCATCTACATTTTATTTATAATCGTCAATCGATTTTCTACACTACTACATAATCCACATTCACTTCTCTATTCTACTTCAACATTCAATTTCTATTATTCAATATTAATTATCTCATTACAAATTTGTAATTCACAAATGGATCCATGCTCATTTGTTGAAAACTTGTTAGGTATCGGAGGCAAATCACTTGCCACGCCCCACAGTCAATATGTGAATGAATTCGCCGGTCTAAATGAATTACCCATTCCAGAAAATATTCAGGATTTCGATGCTCATGGGGCTAGCATCCAATTGATTCTGATGACGTTGATGCTAGTCATCCAATTGATTTGGAACAGGGTGTTGAACCTGTATTAGATATTTTCGTTGCAAGAGGGAAGAGAAAAGGGAAAAAACAGGCAAAATGTTGGGACCATTTTAAATTGGTTCAAACTGGTCGTGTGATCGATGGAGTACCAGAAACCAAAACAGTATGTAAATACTATCAACAACGCTTTGCATGGCAAAAAGGCATTGAGACCTCCTACCTCAACCGTTACTACAAAATATGTGCGACGAAATATGTGCTTCTTCCTGCTGGTCAAACCCAACTACAATTTGGTGGTCCAGACGCCAATGCTACTATTATGCCACTTTCTACGTGGATGTATTCGGAAAAAAAACTCGAACATGAATGGTGAAGTTCATTGCCGTAATTGAGTTGCCACTCGCAATAGTGGACAATCAACATTTCGTCTCCTACATTAAACTGTTGACCTATGGTTAACGTCTCATTTTGATTATTACAAACAAATCATGTTTATTATTATTAACAAATTGGTTTTGAACAGCCTAGTGATTATTGTACAAGAACTTATTTGATAGCACAAGTTTGAAATCAAGAAAGTCAAGACACAAGTCGACAAACAAATCAAGAAAGGCACATCAAGCTACTTAGACTTAACTCTTAAAATGTCTTTACGATTATATGTAAAGGTAACACATTCTCATACTTGGCAATGCAACGTAATATGCTCAAAGTCATAAAAACCTTCTATACAAATATTTTTACAAAAACAAAAGTAAAAATTTATGTTTTTCAAAAGTAAAATCAAAACACATTTTTAACATATGCTTAACATATTGAAAAACATTTTTTTAACGTCTCTCCAATTCCTACATTGATACGAAATTAAAACGAGGACGTTTTGGGCCAAAACTGGCTGTACCGGACGTCCGATAAAGCAGATTTTTTGGCCAACGGTCATTTTTCCAACGTTCCATTTTTCTGACAAAATTTAACGGATATATGACCATCCGGTATTTACCGGATGTCCGGTAAAACGCGTCCGGTAAGACAGAAGTTTTTGACCGTTTTGAGGCTATATATACCTCACTATTCATTCACTTTAAATTATCCTTTTGAGCAAAAAGTGAGACATTTATTGATCTTATTCATACTTTCATTATTTTAGAAGATCAATAACATCAAATTCTTGAGAAACTTTTTGAGCAATTAATCTTGTGAAAATCATTTGTTCAAATCAAAAAGTTTGTCATACCAATACTTTGAGCTAAACTCATTGCCAACTATACAATCTTGATTCGATCATTCATCTAGAAGAGAAGTTAGTCACTTGTATATTCATTTGTGAATTGAGGGTCGTGTTGAGGTCCCGGAAAGCTCAACATTGTAAAAGGATCGGTGCTCCTTCGTTGTAAGTCACCGGAAGCGTTGTAAAAGGTTGGATTGCACCACAAGTCAATCAACATAGTGAAAAAGGCCTTGCTCGTGACGGAGAGCTCGGTAACAGGGGATGTAGATCATTGTGTTGGATCGAACCTCCATATCATATCGTTTGCATTCTCTAACTCTTTTACTTAACGCTATCATCTTGTGCAAAATTATTTCCCTTACATACGTATCTATTTGCATTTATATTGGTTTATTATTATTTGTGTGAACATTAGTTTTTAAATCTTATATTACTATCGAAAAAGTTTAAAAACCAATTCACCCCCTCTTGGTTAGCCAATCTTGGGCTTTCATAAACAATATTCTCAACCGAGGTACGTTGGGGTAAATCGAAATACTCTTCGTTCTGATACAATAGAATATTTCATTAATTCAAAGAAACAATTGATTGTTGATTTACAAAAATATGGAGGTATTATACGTTTAACTTCAAATATGAAAGAAGGGATTAATAAAAGATGTTATATAGTTGCAACTGCACAGTACATAGACCCACTTTAGGTTATGCATATAAAAAATTATTGCTTTTAAAATTATTGAGTTCCCTTGTAACGCCAACATATTTAATGCTATTCTGAATATTGTAAAAGAATATCGTTGCGAGAGTAAAATTCGTTCTTTTACGTTTGACAATGCTAGTATAAATAAGATTGTCATCGAGAAATTGCACAGAGTACTTCAACCCGATTTCAGTGATTTTTTTTTGTTTCATATTCAATGTGTATGCCATATTTTTAATTTAATAGTACAAGACGATTTAAAACATGTTAATGATGAAATTTAACGAATTAGGAATATACTAGTATATATCACGATTGCACCTAAATGAAAAGAAGCATTTGAAAAAATTTGTGCTCAAGCTGAGGTGAGGCATACAAAAACATTTATTAGTGACATAAGGTATAAATAGAACTCCACATACTTATTATTAAAATCATATGAAGGTTTTGAACATTTAATAACTGAATTTTATAATAATGGACAAATTAGAGACGAAGACGATACTATTTTGACTGAGTTCGATTGGAGTTTAGTTTTTAAAATTAAAAACATTTTGACAAGTTTTTATGATTCTACAAATACTTTGTCTGATGTTTATTATCTCACTAGTTGTATGGTCCTCAAACGTCTTTATATAATTGCTAAAGTTTTTCATAGATTTAAAGATGACCCCGATTTTTGTTCAGTTAAATATTCCATAGAATTAAAGTTTAGAGAATATTGGGAAGACTTGCCTATGTTATTATTTTCTGTTAGCATGCGTCATGGACCCCAATATAATTTATCGGGTACTAAATTTGTAATTAATCCAATTTCACAAGCTTTAACTTTTAATGTATCTATTACTTATAGAAATTTGGAACAAACTTTATGTGAAATGTATGATTTATATGCTCAACAATTGGGTACTCATATTAATCGAGTACCCTCCGGCTCTACAACTACTCATGTCACTAATATAATAGATGACGACGTTGAAGTTTTTAATTTATTCGAAAGAATGAACTCATATAGATATGATTCAATTGTATTTGCATGTGGTTCCTCTAGTACTAGTAGTAGTTTGTCTTCCACTGCATGTACTCAACATCGAGTAGTAGTTTAAATGCATTGCATGTTTAATTAATTGATTACTTTAATCATACTACGCCTAGTAACAAAACAATTAAGAAAAGTTCAGAAGAAGTAATTGAATTTTGACGAAGGTATGAACGCTGATGACCAGTAGTTTCTGCAATGTTAAGAGATCTACTAACACCTCATGTTAGCACTATAACTTCCGAATATGCTTTTAGTGCAAGAGGTTTTCGTCGAGGTCAACCGACTAAAAGAAGATATTTTGGAAACATTAATGTGCGTGAATGACTAGGAAGAAGCTTATTTTCGACTGCAAGATAAATATGTTGAAATTGCATGTAGTAAAATAAGTGATATTTAATTTACTATATTAATCAAAAAACTTTATTTTAATACCTTTATAATTTTTTTAAAAAATTGTACATGTAACAAGTTGTTCGTGTACAATTTTTAACACCACCTACTCGAAATTGAAGTACTCGGTCCCAAACTTGGATAACAGAGGAGAGTTTATCTTTTATTATTATTATTATTATTATTTTAAAAAAGAAAAATATTTTAGAATATGTATATTTAAAAAAATGTTTAGAAAATGACCAAATGTGTGTGTGTGTGTATATATTATGTTTAGAAAATGTATAGTAAAAGGCAAAAAAAAAAGAGCCAACGAGCTACTGCTCAGCTCGACCCACAAGCTCGCCGCTCATGGGCAGCTTATGGTCCGAGCCCCTTGACAAACGAATCGAGCGACTGCTCGGCTCGTTTGTCAACGAGCCACGAGCTCGGCTCGTGCGTGTAAGGGCAGAGCGGGCTCAGCTTGACCCTTTGCCATCCCTAGATTCACCAATTTGAAACTGTATATATTACTTAATAATATATTAATTGCTCTATTTCACAAAATAACCAAATTTCATGGAATCAAATGTCATAAATAATTTTTCAAAATAACAAACGTTTTTATCAATTTTAAAATGAACCCTCAAAATAGAAAACTGAAAACTAAAACACAAACTAAATGCTCCCTAACTTTTTCAAAATAAGTTTAGTGCTTGGTTTGAAGAATCTAAAAAGGTGTTCAATAGTTAAAATCTAAGTCAATAATTAATTTCAACTACACATTTTATAGAACTCACAACTTTTATTAATTCTCAATCACAATTTTCATCAAATTTTATTAAAACTCCGTCAAACAACCCGTTACATACTAATCAAAATTTTATTGAACACCTTTTTAATATATATATATATATATATATATATATATATATATATATAATGTTATTGTTGCAATAATTTACTCTCATAAATTTAATTATTAAACGATGACTAATTTAAAAACCTACATCCTATTGAGCTAATTTTATGAAAAAATAATGTACTTGGGGTCCATCAATTATCACTCATCTTTCCAACGTTACTCCCATCTACTACTCCCTCCAAAGCTATTCTCTTCGTGTTTCTGTTTTCTGTTTTGGGTTTTGATTTCATTGTGTATTTTGTGTTTTGAGTGTTTGTTTTGAAATTGTTGAAAATGCGTTCTTTTTGTCATTTTGAAAAACAGTTTCTCAAAACAGAAAAATGAAAAACGGGTTTACTTTGAAATTTTGAGAAATTTTTTTATAATGTTTTATTCAAGAAATCTGTTTATTCAATAAATTTTAATAGTTTAATGTTCATATAATATTAAATAATATATAAAATTTGAAGTTGGTGAATCTTAAAATATTTTTTTCCTGATATAAAAAACACAACCTAAATTAAATTAGACAAAACATATTAATCGATACAATGAGAAATGAGACGGATTATCTCTGTGTCAAATGAACAAATAGCTTTTATCACTCGTTTAAACTATTTGTGTATCGTGTTGTTGAAATGCTTATCTCGTTTAAAATTAATAAAAATGATGAAAAAAGTTGGTAAACATAGTGAAATATTATATAAAATTGAATAATCATAATAAAACATTGTATGAAATTAAATGACCATGACACTAAATATAAAATTCAGTAATCATGATAAAACAAAATCAAATTAAATAACCATGATAACACCGAGTATAAAATTAAGTGTTCATTGATGAATTTAACACTCAAATATACCAAAAGAAACAAGAAAAAAATTCAAGAACTAAAACAAGGGGTTTTACTTTTCATTCATGGATTCGAAGAAAAATCACAACATATTACAATCTTAACCCTATCCAACCCAATTTTTCTAAAAAACTCATTCTAAGGCTAAGCTAAATACATGCTAAAAGTTTTTCAAGTAAATTCTTATTGAACTAAGCCGCACCCTTCTTTGTCTGCACCAGTCTTCTTTGGCAACAATACTTACTGTTCAGAAGCACTCCACCATGAGCAATGGTCACTCCTTGCAGCAGCTTTCCAAGCTCTTCATCATTCCTCACAGCCAATAACACATGCATTGGGATAATTCTGTTCTTCTTCTTGTCCCGAGTGGCCAATTCCAAAACCTAGAACAAATATGCAATAGAGAATGATCAATTCATGGGACCAAACAAGATCACATTTCAATTCTTTATTGAGTTTCTTAGAATGTGGTTGAAAAGTGAGAAAAAGTTGAGGATCCTATAAAATTTATTTGGAGATTTTAGCAAAATCTGGACCAAACATAGGTTTATTCAAACTCCTTCGGGCAAAAGGGTTCAAAGTCGAGCAAAGTTACCATAAGTAAAAAGTATGGTGAGAAATAAAAAGATGTTTTCAAAAGTGCAGCATCTACATAGCTTATTCATATCAAATAACTTGGATATTGTATAATACATGACAACACTAAGAAATAACAGGGCCTCTAAATTGTCAAACTTGATGACTCAACAATAATGGAAACTTGATACAGCCTCGTGTCTCTACACTAAAACGGGACATAACAAATCACTTCATTTTCTATGTGTCAAATACGTTGTTGTTTATGTTCTTGATTTACTTATGTTGCCTTTTCAAAAAACTTTATTTTAATACCTTTATAATTTTTAAAAAAAAATTGTACACGTAACAAGTTGTTCGTGTACAATTTTTAATACCGCCTACTCGAAATTGAAGTAACCGATCCCAAACTTGGATAACAGAGGAGAGTTTATCTTTTTATTATTATTATTATTATTATTATTATTATTTTAAAAACAATGTTCTTCAAAAAAACTCTTTCAACTACTTGATGTCGATGTAGATTAACTAGAAAGTATATATACTCAGTAAGACAAACTTATAATCAGCAAAGATTCCAACTCGTCTCCATTCTCTTTACTTGGCATGTGATTTTTACTGTTATTAATCTGTATCACATCCTGATTTAAACTTGTTGAGTAATTGTGCACGTGTGAGGTGTGTGCGCTACCAAATTGGCCAAAAACTAGTTTTACTAAATGGCAACTTTATTAGTGGAAGGGATTAATTGGATCTTGATACTTGGCATGATGCTGGTCGTTTGATTGCATTCTGGATGGTTCCAAGGGTTGGAATCCTTCACTTGTCTTCCGCCGTTTCATTCATTCAGTTCATCTGGCTTTGGTTTAAGAGAATATTCAACCCTCCAATTAAGGTTTCTTCTTCTATTCTCGAAAATCTCATTCGAGACTGAGATTCATCTTCTGATTATAGTATTTTTTTTTTAAGTGAGAAATTTTAAGGGTTTGAGTGTGTCAAGGAAGCTTGCTCCAAGGATCGTCAAAACAGTGTTTTCCGGGCTCAGTTTCACGTTACCTTTTTATATCAAACAACCAATCCAAACGGCTCAAACCCACAACCAATATATTCACGTCGGTTGCTCCCCAATCTCACCCACAAATTACAAGATAATTGTGATGATTTGCAGCCACAAAAATGAGAAGAAAAACAATGAAAAAAGGCAAGAAACGGGACCAAAATACCAAGGAAGCCACAATTTTTCCTCTTCAAAGGGGCTGTCAGTTTCTCTGCTATATTGCACACAGTTTCTTTCTTCTTTTCTCACAAATCATACACTAAACGGTTAGGTCAAAAATACTAACTATATACTACCAATGAAAGAGGTTAAATGGGCCAAAATTCACAGTCATTCAAGAGATAATATAAATGGGACATGAGCTACATTAATTATTTAAGTTACTTCCAACGGTCCACATTGTTTTAAAGTTGAGCCTATAGACTTGGTTGTTGGTAACAATTTAATTCAACGTTTACATCATCGTCCATTATTCATTAGGTATCAAAACCCAACAAATCTCCATATTGAGACTTAATCAATCTGCAAGCAATCAAAACACAAAGTTAATGCTTGGATAATCAAGACAACCAATAAAAATGGGATAACAGGCCTTACCTTGTGTTTCGGACCCGAAACACATACCATACCTTCTTCATGTACTCACAAGGACTAAGGTCATAAACAAATACCCAAGTAGAAGCAAATAATCACAGTAATCAATCAAGATCAAATAATCATGTGATAGAGATATCATATAAAATACCACTGATCTTTTTCAAAATACGTTTACACATAACAACAATTTAATACTAAGTCAATCAATGAAATAGTCAAAACACATTTGCAACAAATGCATAAATAACCCCACGAAAAGATCTCACTATATATCTTATCTCATTCTGTGTTGTTCACACCTCAAGAACACATATCTCACCTTATCGCCCACCATACTCATTAGACTAATCACTCAAATCATGTTTAACTGGTAGATCTTTATAGATCATAAGTCTTCAGGATAATCATCTATCACTACATCATTTCTCCCAACCTAAGTGAATAATAGGTCTCCACCTAATAGAGGTGCCTATTTTACACTCCATCTGATTAGGGTCTCTTCACATATAAAAGATTCCAATATTTAATCATCTCTTCACTTGTGATCCAAATATCACACTCTACATCATGGGTACAAACATCTAATTTACCCTAGGCATATACTCTATCTCACCAATAGACATCCAACATACTGCTAATGTATCTTAACCCACTATGCATGCAAACAATTGCACCAAGTAATTAAATTGCTCTCAAATTCATGCAAATGTACATATCAAACACATTGAAATGCACATATAGACATGCAATAAAATTAAGCAATCACAAACATGTAGAAATGATTACACACGGATGCACATGCAGTAAATATGTTTACTTAATAAACCACACTCAGGTCATAACTTGACCTAATAACTGTGATAAGTGCGTTTTACACACATAATCTAGGCTATAAACATAGACAATTGTTAATAAATATGAGAAATATAGCTTAATTCGATGTAATTGGTGGTTTGTAGGACAATAATGATGAATATGGTGGAAACTAGGAAAATAAGCGAAAAAGGCTAAAATGATGCAAAATCAAAGTTTGAGGACTCAAGTGCAAATACTAAGAAGTTGTGTCGATCTCACGATGAAGATTTGAGAGTATTAGACATCAATTGGATGAGGAAAGAAGCCAAATGGATGAAATATAGCCGAAGTATTATCACATACCAACTTCCAGCCGTAAAAGTTATGCTTCGAATAATCAGTCTTAGTTTGAGACCCATTTTTGGCATAGAAGACGTTCGAATTTGAACATTCATATTTCAGGAAGATTTGTAACCCTTTGAGTTAGATTTTCAAATCATTTCAAATAACCTCAATCGAATATCGGGAGAAAATGATATGACCAAAATACTAAAAGCTGTCAAGTGGGAAAAAAGTATAACCATGCGGCCACACATGACCATGCAGTGACTCTTGATGCTTTATTTGGATGAACCATGCGGCTGCATGGTAGGTTTTCTATGCGAAAATTATGGTTTCCTTTTTCGAGTCAAATTCTTACGGAAACAAGTTTTGGAATGCGTATTTAAACCCTAAAGCCGTCAGAACGTGAAGAGGGGTTTATAAAGGTTTTTAGAGAGAAAAAGGAGCAAGAACAAGGAGAACAATACTACGATGCGAAGATTTAACTTAAGAATCAATTTGGTGATGCCGTTCTTCACTTATTTTTCTAATCTTCTTATCTCCACCACGCTAGGCTAGATTAATTCTGTACTAGGAAACGATGAACTTTGTATTATGATTTTTAATTCTTAGTTTTACATTCTTGACATAAAAAATATTTCAATGATTTATATGATCTTATTTTCTCCATGATTATAGTACACAATAATTATGTTAGTTTGGTGATTTATTTCATGCATTCGAGAGAAGAGAAATAAATTCGATATATACAAATCATCAAAAGGTCCAATAGGGGATAGAAATATACCGATATGTCATATATGAATCTCTAAGTGTTCATAAAAATTCATGCATTCTTGTATATTTGCATCCATCATAGAAATATAGTTGGGTCATATATGAGAATATGTTTAACTTTACTCGAGAGATGTTGAATAATTTAGGAACGTTGATTTGTCAATATTGAAATCGTGTGTCAAGATGTGGAACTAGGGTTAAAAAGATTAATACGTAGGAATTTGTTACCTTAGTACTTTCATCACATATTAAAAAACACCTAAAATCATAATCATCGTCAATTTGCATTTAGTTAGTTAATTCATTCATACTTACTTATCATTAATTTAGTTATAATTTCATCAAAACAACATTCTCATTTTTATTGGAATTAGAACTAATCAATTCTCGTGGGAACGATACTTGGACTTTAAATCCATTTTATTACTTGTTAACGAACCGTACATTTGCGATGATTTTAATTCGAATAAATATTTTCGTGAACAAGTTTTTGGCGCTACTGTAGGGGATTGAATTTAGTTTAATTTCATTTATCTTGACACTAATTCGAACTATTCTTTTCTTTAATTATTTTATTTTATTTTATTTTTTTATTCCTTTCATTGTTTGCTAATCCCTACTATTAATCTATCTCGTGTTTGCACTCTCTCCATATACCTTTTCAGATAATTGCATGATTTTAACTTGGTAAGACAATGAAATTTTTGCAATGGATAATCTCTATATAAATTATGAAGATTTGATTGGAGGATACCTGAGTTGTAATAATTACTACGCGATGCATTGTACTAGAAAAAATTTCAACATTGGGGATACAATCCACTTGAAGGGGTCATCGGGACCGACTTCTCATTGCCCATGGATTTAGATTATGGACCAATCATTCCACACGATGAGAGTTTAACAATTGTAGAAGAGTAAAAAACGAGTGTGAATTTAATCACACTGGAGCTAGACGAGGATGATGCCATCAATGAGGAAATTATTGATTGTCCAAAAATTAATTTTACAAATCTATATAGTTGAAGTTAAGTCGGACGGAATAAACAAGTTTTATTATGTTGAAAATGACAAAAAAGAGGTGTGTATATCAAATGAAAAGTGGATCTAAGTCAAAAGAAGAAAAATAGACAAGGCATTAAAAGCCTTCTTTAGGGGCCCGTGATTAGCCGCCATATAGTCGAGTTATAGACTATAAATAATCGTTTGTTGGGAAGCAACCCAATAGTTCTTTTCATTTTTTACGTATTTATTTATTCCATCTATGTATTAACTTAGAAACTATGTTTAATTTCTTTAGTTTTGATAATTACAGGTCATCCATCATCTAGTTAGATCATGAAGACGCCTCTTGAGCGAAAGTCATGTCCACTTCCAGCAGATGACACTTCGACTTCAGTTTTCTACCATCATGTGCATCACCACTATCTCCATATTGATCATGGAAGTATCCATAACCCCATTTTCTTTAGCTTTATGTGAATTTATCCTTAGTTTTGTGTACCTTTAAGTTTACATTTTGTTAATCTTTAAACATTAAGGACAATATTCTGTATAAATTTGGGAGAGAGAATATTTCATTCATCATGTTAATGGAGTTTTTGTGTGATTGTGTGAAAAAAAGTCTTTTGTGCAATTTTTCATTAGTTATTTTCAATTATTAGTTGTTTACTTTTCAGCATTAATTTAGAATTTTGTGTGCTTGTGTGGGTTTGATAACTTGATGGCAATGATATTAAATATTGGAATAGATATGAACTGTGAATAATGGAAATATGGCACTTTTAGATTAATCAATACATGTTGGTTTGAAACTTGACATAATTTGCGCACGACAATCATAATTACATATCAAGTTAATGATTTGGTTCATTACTTAGAAATAGTTGAACATAGTGAATAAACCCGAATAACCTTTTTTTGTATTAAATCATGGCCAATTTTTAGAATTGTTTGGATGTGGTTGAGCTGTTGCAAGGAAACATTGAGATGAGTAGAGAATATATGCAATATATCTTGTGTGGATTGTCTAAAACCAATGAGATGAAGACGAGGTGAAAGTTTTAAGTCAGATGTTAGTTTTAGAAACTTGATGGCTAAGAGAAAAGAGGCATTGCACTAATCTCCGAGTAAAAAAAAAACATTTTCAAGCATGTATAACTCGAGTGATTAAACCTGTAAGAATTTAAAACCTGGTGCCCTATGGTCATCTGACTTGGGAGTCATTGGCCCAAAGCTCATTACAAAGGTTATATAGCAAGCAAATGAGAAGATGTTTTTATAAAAAAATTGATGAATAACATACATACATATATGTATGAATTGCATTGATTAAGCCCAAGACATTCGGTCAATAGAACTATATCTCTAATACGAGGCGAGTAACTTAGTTTAATCTTATAGGTTGAAGAAAAAAAATTGGAAAATCTCTACTTGTTAAAGTGTGAACTTGTGATAGTCCGATCAATCCAAATTAAGAGAGGGTAATGAGTAGATGTAAATGTGTTTAACTTTAGAGTACATCCCGAGATAATTGAGTGAAAATATTAAGTTTGGGGGTGTGTGCATCCCTTGAGCGAAGTGAGAAAATATTGGACTATTATAGGTCAGGTGTTGAGTTAATCATGATATTAATATGTCTACATGAGTTTTCACACACATACACATCAAGTTATGCATGTAACATGTGGAGATTGATTTGGTTTTTCACTATTGTAGTTGTTCATTTTGTTTGGTACTAAGTTCCAATCCTGAGACACGGCATGTTGTCTAGCCATGTTTTATGTGGAATTAAGTTACAGTTTTGTTTGAGGACAAACAATAGTTCAAGTTATGGGGAGTTGATAAGTGCGTTTTGCACACTTAATCTAGGTCACAAACATAGATAATTGTTAATAAATATGTAAAATATAGTTTAATTCGATGTAATTTGTGGTTTGCACGACAACAATGATGAATATGGTGGAAATTAGGAGAAAAGGCGAAGAAGGGCTAAAATTATTTGAGGACTCAAGTGCAAATACTAAAAAGTTGTATCAATCTCACAATGAAGATTTGAGAGTGTTAGGCATTAATTGGATGAGTAAAGAAGCCAAAGTGATGAAATATAGCCGAAATATTATCACATATAAACTTTCAGCCGAAAAAGTTATGTTTCGAGTATTCAGTCTTAGTTTGAGACCCATTTTTGGCATAGAAGATTTTAACTAAGTACTTTTAACAAGTTGAAAGTATAAAAATGTTGTAAATAATTGATAATTGGAGAAACAGATATGTGATGAATATTAGGGCATAACAATTTCATCTATTGATCACATTTATTCTTAATTCAAGATTCATAACATAATGTAGTGTTCGATCGAATTCTTCTATTGTGTTCAATTTACCCCTACTGAGTTCTTATTGAGCCTATTTAACTAATTTATTTCCATATCGCTATGTGAATCAATTTTAGTTAAACAAAACACCGGTTCTAAGAATTCAAATTATGATCGCAATAATTAGTTTGGGTATCTCTACACGTTATACTAATTTACCGGATTTTATTATATGGTCTAAATCTCAAACTCACCTCTCGAATCTAAGAGACTCACATAATCATTAAATTATTGATAAGATAATTTAATGCATTAAACTCATAATAAAATCAACACATAAATAAATAAACCACATAAATCTTGAATATAAAAATAAAGGATCACAAGTCGATTAAATTGTTTTCCCTAATATAAAAATTAGTTATTCATGCTAAAAAATAAAAACGCAAAAAAGTGGAAAGATATCACCAAAAATTGACAAAACGTGAAAATTTCTGGTGTTTGCAGTTCCTTTTCCTTTTTTCCTTCTCTATTTTCCTTCTCTCTACGCGTGTTTTCTTTGAGTTTTGTTTTCTCTCTCCTCTGTCTTTTTTCCTTTGTACAGCGGAATATGTATGTATCTATTTTCTCCCCAAGCAGACAGAAATTGTATGTGTGTATGCGTAAATTCTTTTTTCAACAGTCGCCGTTTTCTCTCTTTGTTTTTTGCCTTTTTTCTCGCGCGTCTCTCATTTTTCCTCCGTAATTTGTGTATATATAATATATTATATATATATATATATATATATATATATATATATATATATACATATATACATATATATTTGAGACCTATTTAACTATAACGCATTTAATATATTATTTCTCTCCGAAGAATTCAACTTTGGATTTTGTCATTTTTCGCCACTTTTACATTCTTTTCTTCAATTCTTCATTATACATAAAAGTTTACCTAAAAACATAATTTAATATAAATTAATTAGAATTTAATCCAAAAGACAATAAAATATCATGATTTAGGACCACAAATAAGTGTACAAAATACATTTATCATGAATCTTACAGTGTTCATAAAAAATTATGCATTCTTGTATATTTGCATCCATCAAAGAAGTATAGTTGGTCATATACGAGAATATGTTTAACTTTACTCGAGAGAGATTGTCGAATAATTTAAGAACATTAATTTGTCAATATTACAATCGTGTGTCAATGTGTGAAACTAGAGTTAAAAAGATTAATACTTAGGAATCCGTGACCCTATTACATTCATCACATAATAAAAAACACATCAAATCATATTCATCGCCAATTTGTATTTAGTTAGTTAATTCATTCATACTTACATACTTATCATTAATTTAGTTATAATTTCATCAAAACAACATTCTCATTTTTATTGGACTCAAAATCCATTTTACCACTAGTTAACGAACCGTATACTTGCAGTGATTTTAATTCGAATAAATATTTTTGTGAACAAGCCGCATTCGGTTCATCCTCTCCTTATCTTTCCTTTTATTATCATTCCTAGGACAACTCATTTCACCATTTCCAAATTTATTGCAGTTAACATACATCTTATTTTTCGCACTTGCATTTGATATACATTTGCCATCAAAAGTTTTATGAAAAACCTTTTCGTTTTGCAAAAGTGAAAAATCATATTTTTCATTAAAACATCACAACTCAAAACGTGTTGTCATTTTTACCAAAAAAATGCACAAAACATAAAATGTAACCAAACAACAACCATAAGCAGAATATAGACATAATTTACACAAAATGGTCAAATAATCTTTCCTAAGATTACATGCAAAATCTAATGATAATAAATAATTGACAATAAATTCACGGAGAATTTAAGGTAAATAATTAACAAGTGATTCCTAGGTCTAGCTACAGCAAATGGTTACCCACTTACGGTAACCCCAACTTTAATGTCACCCCACACAATGACTTCAATGCGAAAAGTAAATCGTTATCCTAAACAATAACCATAACTGCCATAATAAAAAGCAAAGAACACGATACCGAACGAACCAATCTGAGTATGTAAATATCGGGAGATGCGAATTTATCACTTTAGGACCTCCACTATTCTTCGTAAAGTCTCCAACAATCGCAGGAATCAATCAACCACGATCTAATCTTAAACATACGAAGAATACAATCGCCTAGATTTAGATGTATAACCTGAAACAGGAAACCGACAACACCAAAATGTCAAGAAATATGTCAGGAAAAAACTGTCAAAAGAAATCGTCGTCGAATTCCTTCTTCGCTTGGTTCTACACGCCATCGATGACCTCACGCGCTGGCCATCCAAGAGTACCTCCACTTGCACGTCATGCTAGTGGTCTCTGTTTCTCCAAACTCCTTCTAGATCGGTTGGAAATCAGGAAAACAGGTTCGATTTTTTCATAGTTTTTTGATCATTTTTTCTGCTTTTTCTAAACGATTTTTGGTCAGTTTTTAGAGTCGAATCCACCATGTTGAAGCTAAGATACCAATTTTAGCGGAAGCTTGCTCCAAGGATCGTCAAAACGGTATTTTTTGGGCTCAGTTTCACGTTACCTTTTTCTACCAAACAAACCAATCCAAATAGCTCTAACCCACAACCAATATATTCACCTCGGTTGCTCCTCAATCTCATTCACAAAGGACAAGATAATGGTAATGATTTGTCAAAAAGGCAAGAAGAAAAATAATGAAAGAAGACATATTGGCCATTATAGTGCATTGAGCATTATCTATTTTGAATGGATGCTGAACATGGTATTAGATGTTAGAAGTGATCATTGAACCTCTAGAGCTTCGATAGAAACAATTCTTGTATTCTTATTTTTTATTTTTGCAAATTTTTAATTATGTACTATTAGGATTTGAGTTTGATCGCTTACATTTTATGTTTTCTGGGCATTTAAATGGTATTAGAGCATGAATCTGTAAATCGAGTACATGATCTTCAAAGAAAGTTTGAGATTTGTAATGAATCTCAAAGTCTGGGGACTGTGTTTGAAAAAATTTGAGTTCTATAAACTTTTTTTGTCGGTGATAGGAATGTAAAATACACATTTTGCATATTTATTTAATGCGCTCATATAACTCTTTTATGCCTAAATATACTTAGTATTCTCATATTTTGGTTTAGGTGGCAATTCAATTAATATGACATAATTTGGAAGAAATAAGGGAAAAATGGCCAAAATGAAAGAAAGCGAAAGTTCGGGAACTAAAGTGCAAATATTCAAAAATTGTATCGACCATCACGATGAAGACTTGAGAATGTTAGAGGCCATTTGGATGAAGAAAGGAGTAAAATGGATGAAATATAACCAAAACATTATCACATATCAACTTTCAAGCTGAAAAGTTTTGCATTGGTTTTCAGCCCCATATTAAAACCAGTTTTGGATATAGAAAATGATCTAATTCGAAAATATTTTTTGAATCAAAGTTGTAGCCCTTTGAATTATCTTTTTAAATCATCTTGAATCACCTTAATCGAATATCGGTAGAGAAAGTTATGTCCAAATACTGAAAGTTGCCCGGCGAAAAAAATGACAAAGTCATACGATCGCATGGTTTATAACCTTGCGGTTGCCCACTCTTCTACCGAGAATTGAGAGGCTGGAAACCGCATAACCATGCGATTGCATGGTTTATAACCTTGCGGTCGCATGGTAGTAACTGTTGACGCAAATTTTCAATTTTCTAATTTGATTCAACCACCTATGGAAACAACTATAAATACATATCTTAAAACCCTAGAAAACAACCAGAACGTACAGAATGCCTCCAAACTCCATTCTTCTCTATTTTCTCTTAGATTCATAAATTGTAACTGAACTTTTACACTTGGTCGAAGAAGATGGAAGCTTCGGAACCACATATTGTGAGATCTAAATGGTTTTTCTTAATTTAATTCATGTTTTTTAGTATTGAATATTCTTCTGCACTTATTTCCGTGATTGTTATGTTTAATTGCTAGGAGGCCTACTAGTTTATTATTTGTTGCAATCTACTGCTAAGTTAAATATCAAATCTATAATTGTTTGATCCCTTTAACTTGTGAAACACTAGGATTTGATGATTTTCTGCGATAGAGGTTATTGAATCTTAAGAAGGATGTTTAAATAGATTGAATGCAACCGCTAGTGTTTGTGTTATATAGTTCATCGATTTCTCAATTGTGTAAAGATGTTATTAAATTGAATCTTGAGTGCTGGCATGTGGTTATTTAATAATTAGAGTTAATTAGAAAGTTTGTTTCTAACTAACTAAAATTAAGGAGAAATATGAAAATTATTCCAATGGTGAATATTCAAAATATGAATTGAATTATCCTTACATCTATGATCAATTGTGAATTTTCGAAGGTAGATATTGACTCGGACCAATATTAGTCTTTTAATTGTTTTCGTTAATTTAATTTTCATTGTTATTTATTGCGTCACTTATAATTATTTGCATACAAAAATCCCCAATCATTGTACGAAGTATAAAATACTGAATTACACACTCTTCGTGGGATCGACCTTTACTTCCATTACTACATTAGTTTTAGATGTTTAAGGACTATTTTTTGGTGTCTACGACAGCACACCAATCGGATCTTTAAATTTCTGCAAATCTAATTTATGAAATTAGAGTTTCCTGTGTTATTCCCCTTGATTTACCATACACCAAACCCCCTGGAGACTAATCTTTGTCCAACGACTTCTATGATGACCTTGAGAATATGAGATAAATCTAATGTAGGTGTGTATCTAGAGAATCTTGAAGGAGAAAACTTTGAAACTTAGAAATTGTGATCTCTGTTCTTGAGTTTTCTTTGATATTCATGTTGCATTACTGTAAGCGGTCCGATTTTACTAGTTTTTGACAAATTTTCAAACCAAACCATTTAAATCGGTTTGAGAAAAACTCAAACCTAAACCAAACCATTTTGAACGGTTTGAAAAAAACTCAAACCTAAACTTAACGGTTTGGTTCGGTTTTAAACCGCCGGTTTCGTCGTATATTTTTTTTTGTCTGTCTACTTTTACGACATTAATTCATTGAATTCAATATATATTTATATCTTACTAGAAATAAATATAAAACAAACTAAATATATCTACTACAAATTTAAATACCAACTAAATCAAAGTGAAATCACAATAAACTAAAATATATTTTTTTGTTTGTCATTTTAGGTTAAGATGTTACGGTAACGTTACAATAGAAGTCTACTAATCTACATATAAAGCCCAAAAAATATAATGATGTTCAACAAGATATCGTGATCATCATATCTAAAAATAAAACTACTGAGTAGACAGGGAAAATAACCAACCATAATAATAAATCAATTGTTTATAATATCTAAATATAATAATTACACAAGATTATTGTTGTATATTGTTACGAATTAAGTTTCTCACATATACTCAAACATCAATTATTGTCACACATGTTCATAGTCTCCATTGTCAAACAAACGTATTCGTTACATCATCATAGTATTGGATACTAGATAGATAAAAGAATATTTAAAAATATGAGAATAGAAAATATAAATCACATGCCACAACTTTCATTGAATCATCAAATGCTTCCACGTCATCTAAATATTGACGTAACACTATATGTTTATTCTTAATTTGCAATAAATTCTTTTCGCATATACAAGTCTCAACCATCCTTGAACTTAATAAACTTCTAAAGAAATCAAGTATCCGACCTCCAGTTGAGAATGCAGACTCAGAAGCTACTATACAAATTTGAATTGTGAAGAGGAAAGAAGTTTTAGATAGATTAGGTTAGTTTTGAGATTATTAGATATAAATTAGGATTATTTGGTAATAATAATATATATGTAATAGAAAATTATAAATTGACAAAAATACACACAAATGACAAAACTATTGAATCTTATATATTTGGATGAATTTTCAAAAAAATTTATTATTTTTATATATTTTTTCGCCGATCCGATTTGGTTTTAAACCGTAATTAAAATTCTCAAACCTAAATCAAACCGTTTTTGATCGGTTTGGTTTGGTTCAAAATCATTTCATTGACGGGTCCACGTTGCACCAAATCGACGGTTTCTAAAATGCGGTTTCGGTTCGATTTTCCGGTTTGATGATTTTTGCTTACAGCCCTATGTTGCATGTCGTCTGACTAGTGCATAAAACTTGATTAAGTGAAACTCGAGTACCTATTTGCAATTTGTATTACTGTGATCACCTATTGATCTTGATATTTTGTCTAGTTCTCAAATACTTGGTCTATTTCCCTGATTTATCAAACTCGTTTATCATCCGTTCATTCTTTTGTGGCTTCTACTAAGTTTGTTCAATGGAAGGGGGGATTTTAATATGCAGGGTAAAAAATGAAGTTTGTGTTAATGCAATTGAAATGGGCTATGGCCTTAGACAATACTTGGCATAATGAAATGATTCCCTAAAAAAGAACCGAATTGGAAGAAACTGCATGGAATACTATTTTCTTGTAATTGTTTCAAATAAGTGTTATTTGTTGAAACAATTTTTCTCTTTTAAAATGGATTACTCTATTGACTTGAAAGAAAATTTGAACAGATTTACTAAACTAACCCAAAGTTTAGCCAACTTTGATGAAAAACTTTCAAAAGATCAAAATATTGTAGTCGTGTTAAACTTCATTAGTGACCCAAAAGAATACTCTAGAATATGGAAGGGAGAGCTCACTGCTGATATTATAATAAGTGCCTTAAGGAATAGAATTCTTGAACTTGAAGCCGAGTCTAAAGATACTCACCATGGAGAGAATTTGTTAGCTAAAGGCAAGGGTAATGGTAAATCTAATTTTCATTCCAAGAATACCAATGAGAGTAAAAATAAATGGGTAATAAAGATAAATCAAAGAATAAGACAAAAGGTAAAAAATGTTACCATTGTGGGATATTAGGACATTTCATTAAGGACTACTATAAGAGGCAAAATGAATCAAAAGAAAAGAAATTTATGAGGAAAATGCTATATTAGCTTACAATAAGGTGAACCCTGAAGATGGCTTAGTCCTTGCTATCATGGATAAGAAACTGAATCAAGAATGTTTGTTTTTTCCATATGTGCCCTAATATAAAATGGATTTTGGAGTTTGAAAAAAATAGTCAAGGGCAGGTGATAGTGGATGATAACATGACTTACAAGGTAATTGGAATAGGAAAAATTAATTTGTTACTTGAAAAATGGAAAAATTAATTTGTTACAAGGTTTGGCCACTTTGACAAGAAATGTTTGATATCTTTACAAAATAAAGGAGTTCTTGAAAAATTAAGTCTTGGTGAAATTGTCTCTTGTGAACAATGTGTTGTAGGAAAACAAGTTAAGTTGCCTTTCTTGTGTGGAATTCATAAATTTAGACAAATACTTAAATACCTACATGTTGTTTTGTAGGGTCTTGCTTCTGTGATTACCCAGTGTTGTTACAGATATTATCTTTTGATCATTGATGACTTTCAAGGAAAATTTGGATATTTTTATTAAAAACAAAAGATGAGACCTTTAATACTTTTAAGTATTGAAAAATCGAAATTGAAAACCAAACTGATCATAAGATAAAGATCCTAAGGACTGATAATAGTTATGAACATATATTTGTGAAAAAAATTCTGTTCAAGGTGTAAAAAACAGAATGAGTGTCGCAACAAGCATAACACATTGTGCGGAGAAAATATGGATCACATCAAGAAACTGCATTTTACTGATTCGTTTGAAGAATGAGGATTTGGGCATTGATATTAACTAACTACATAGAACTCGCATTTTCTTGCGACAAATATAATGTTATGTGACATAAATCCACCAAAAAATGGATTTAACACTTACAAGTACATTACTCGTGTTAGAGCTTCATGAAAGAGAAAAAAATAATAATATATGCATAGACGACGTATACATTCCACTAATTTAGACACATTGTCGACCTCCAAAATAAACGTTTATGTACGCATTATTTTTAAAGTGGTCTCACAAATTTAGATGAAATTCGGGAATATAACAAGTTTTGTAATGTTCTTACTCATTCAATTTTTAAATAAATGCTGGCAACATCTATGAATACATTACAATAATTCTTTGTGGCAATGGGTTAACAAAAAAAAAAAAAAAATTATGCAGTTGCAGCTAGATTTTTCCATTATTTCATACTCTGAAGATGGCATCTAAAAAATTGAACAAGTAGATGTTCATTGTTCAAAACGAAATATGTAATTTCAACATGGAAATAAAGAAAAAATCATTCACTGAGTTGTTTATGATAATTAACATACACGAAGTTTTGACATGTGGAGATGTAAAACTACATTAATCACACTTAACTGTATTGTACATAAGCATCAAGCAATTAAATCTTATTATGTAACAAAGAATCGCATCTTCTTCTTTTCTTTAATTTCTACGAAGTGTAGGTTTACACGATACAAGATATTATTTATCTCGCAACTCTTATATTGGTATGGTGAAAACTGTGGCCATGAGCAATACACAGACTTACCGAATGCAGTACAATTTTACGAACCATAGTTTCTCTTGAAGCATGTATCGGTGTAAATAAAAATAACCTTGATATTGGAAAATATTATTTTGAATTCCTATTCAAACGGAAAAACCAAAAAGAAATTTGTATATTCCATAGGCTGGATTGACTCCCTGAAGCAATTTCTGTCGGAGACGATGATCCCTCATCCATTTGAATTGGAATTTTCATATCTTCAAATGTGTTAATTAATTTCATATGTAATGTTTGTCATCCCATATTTCAGTTACATCTCAAAAAATGGAAGTTCCGAAACAATTTTGGTGTTCTTATTGGTTTTTGTAGTAATTTCTGTATATAAATATGTATAATAGTATTATTATTATTATTTTTTATATTTTACAGTTATTTACTGTTAGATTTTTGGGCTCCAATAACCAATTTCGAGCTCAGAAAACAACCAAAACGAACATCACACTACCAAGGCTCGACCCGAAACTTCTACACCAGGTTGCCACAAGATTAACATCCACAAAGGATCATAGTAGTGGCGCTTTGCAAGCCCACACAGGGAGGAAGGAGAAGTAAATAACAATGGTTGGAACTCACCATGAAATCCACCAAACAAAACCCGACTGCCCCTTCTTCTCCATGGCTACCTCTCCTCTCCATTCTCTTGCACACACTTCACCCACACCCAACACTGCTAGGAATGGGGGAATAAATGGGGATCAATCAGGTCACTAAATTTTGGACCAAATACTCCCTCCAAAATGGGCCAAAGTCCACTAAATGGGTTACCAAATAATTTCCACAACTAACCACATAAATGGGCTAACATAACCATCCAAACCCAAACTTGGGCCATCCAAAAGGTATAGGTCGTTTCCGTTCGATGATGTTGCTAAATAATCCGACACTATTTTAAATTATCGCTCGGATTTATTGGGTATCAACACCCAACAAATCTCCACCTTGATTCCCAATAAATCTGCAAGCAACCAAAACACAGAGTTTAGACTTGTACAATCAAGGTTACCAATAAAATTGGTATCATAGACCTTACCTCGTGTTTTAGACTCGAAACACATACCATACTCACTTCGTGTACTCACTAGGGCTATGATCAAGAATACCCAAGTAGAAACAGATTATCACAGCAATCAATCAAGAGCAAATAAACATGCGATGGAGATATCGTATAGGATAACACAAATCTTTTCAAACATGTTCACACAAAATAACAAATTAACATCAAGTGAATCAACATGCCAACACATACACAACACGTGCATAAATGACCTCACGAAGAAGATCTCACCGCACTTATCTTATCCCACTTCGTGTTGTTCACTCTTCAAGAGCACATATCTCACCCAATCGCCCACCATGTTCACTAGACTAATCACTCAACTCATGTCTAACTGATAAATCTCTATAGATCTTAAGTTCTCGGGATAATCCTCTATCACCATATCACTTCTCCAACCTAAGTAGATAATGGGTTTCTACCTAACATAAGTGATAGAAGTGTCTATCTCACACTCCGCTTGATCAGGGTTTCTTCCAGGTAAAGAATTCAAACATTTGATCACCTCTCCACTCGTGATCCAAATGCCGCACTCCACGTCCCACAGTACAAACCACCAATGTACCCCTAGGCATTTATACTCCACCTTACCAAAAGACATACAATAGACTACTAATGCATCCGAAACTCAACTATGGCAAATGAACACCTTCTACGACCACAAAGGTTAGGGCTCAATTTAAAATTGACACACGCACCACAAGGTTACTCCAACACCAATGCTCAAAAAATCTATAAAGAATTTATTCCACAAAGAGAATGGTGAGGGTGGTACTCACAAAGAGAATAGAAGAAAGAGTTGGTTACTTCACAACACTCACAAAAGAGGCTCACACAGAAAATGAAGATAACCCTCACAGGCTACCTCACATAATCTCACAAACACACAAGCTCAAAAGATGAAAGAGAAAATGGATTCCCCTCTTACTTCTCACTACCACACTCTCTCACACCACTCACGGAGCAAAACATAGCACGGCTTAGATCTCAACCTACTATGTATGCAAACAACTATACAAAGTAATAAGACCACTCCAATTTATGCCAATGAACATATCAAGCACATTGAGATGCACATATAATCATGCAACTGAATTAAGCAATCATACACATGCAGAAATGATTACATGCAGATGCATATACAGTAACAAGGTGTACCCTCAATAAACCTCACACAAGTCATCACTTGACCCAAAGACAGAATTTGTTTTACCACTCTCCTCATCTTTCATTTTGTTATCGTTCTTAGGACAGTCTATTTCAACCATGTTCAAATCACAGCAGTTAAAACACACCTTACTTTTCGCACTTGTCTTAGACCTACATTTACCATCATAAGTTTTGAAAAATCCTTTTCATTTTACCAAATTAAAATATCACATTTTTTCATTAAAAAATACGCAACTCATAATGTGTTGTCATTTTACAAAAAAATGCACATAACACAAAATGCAGCCAACAACAACCACAAGTAAACTACCGACACAATTCACACACAATAGGCAAGTAAAATTTCCTAAGGTCACGTGCAATTATAATAGTGAAAAGATTTAATTGACAACTAATTCACAAAGAATTAAGGCAAATAATTAACAAGTAATTCCTAGATCTAGTAACAGGCAATGGTTACCTCTTCACGGTAACCATAATCCTAATGTCACCCCTATACGATGACTTCTAATGCGAAAAATAAATCGTTACCTTGCACGATAACAATAACTGCAATAATAAACAGCAAAGAACGCGATACCGAGCAGACAACGTCTGAAGGTCCGTAAATATCGAGAGCTACGAATTCACTACTTTAGGACCGTTACTATTTGTCCTAAAATCTCTGGCAACCACGGTAAACAAAACGACAACCGACACCCGCACGTTGAAGGGTAAAATCGACCAACTTTCACCGTAATGCCCGAAACTGAAATCTGATAAACACCACAGGGTCTGCATCACCTCTAGCAAAATTCTGTTTCTTGGAGTCATCGTCAGATTATCGCCCACGCGCCACTGTCAGAGTTGTACGTTAGCCTCACATTGCTGGTGCCACGCATTGGCCTCCCAGCTGCTCTTCTACCTGCTAAGTCCGACAGTGGTGTGCATTTGTCCAACCGACCACTGGTTTAGCTGAAAATCACATTTGCAGGTCCGGTTTCCTGGAAGAAATCTGGGCAAATTTTTCACCAATTTTCTACTCGATTTTTTTGCTGAAATCAGTCTCAACCCACTTTGATACCATTGTTAGATTTTTGGGCTTCAATAACTAATTTTCGAGCTCAGAAAACAACCAAAATGAGCACCACACTACCAATGCTCGACCCAAAACTTCTACACCCGATTGCCACAAGTTTAACATCCACAAAGGATCATGGTCGTGGTAGTTTGCAAGCCTATACAAGGAGGAAGGAGAAAAGAATAACAATGGTTGGAACTCACCATGAAATCCACCAAACAAAAGCCGACTGCCCTCTCTTCTCCATGGCTTCCTCTCCTCTCCTCTCCACTCTCTTGCACACACTTTACACACACCAAACACGACTGGGAATGGAGGAATAAATGGGGGTCAATCAGGTCACGAAATTTTGGGCCAAACACTCCCTCCAAAATGAGCCAAAGTCCACTAAATGAGCTACCAAATAATTCCCACAACTAACCAAATAAATGGGGTAACAACATAACCATTCAAACCCAAACTTGGGCCATCCAAAAGGTATGACTCGTTTTTAAGTCGAGCTAAGTCTATGGTATTGCTAAATAATTCGACAACTATTTTAAATCATCGCCCAGATTTATTGCGTATCAAAGCCCAACATTTACGATTTTCCCTTTACTTCACCAAGCGTTCAGGTCCATTTTGGAAGTCAAATTCAGCCTTTCTCCTTGAGCCTCTTTACATTGTTGCCTACAACAAATGGACCCAAATTCAGCATTTCTCCTTATAGATAATTTGTATTGATTAGATGTAGAAGTAAATTACTTATTTTAATAGTTAGAGACACTACATATTTTGCTAAATTTAAAAGTAATTAAAAATCAATAACATACCAAATTATATTTCGAGACAATAACATATTGATTATAGTGATACAGTTGTTTGAAAAGATTGGTCGTCAATGTTACTAGAAGAGTATTCATTAAGTAATTTTTTACATTTTCATTGGTGGATATGTATTTTTGCTTATTTCTATCATGATTCGGTCGATTTATATTTTTTAAGGCAAGCATCGATTTTCTATTTGGTAAAAAAAATACAAAGATTTAATGGAATATCTTAATGTGAGACATCTAAACTTTTTTTTTTTTTTTCGTGAGTCTTGTATACTTTTTATAGTGAATGTCACGAGAATAGCCTCCAAAACTCGATTTCTTTTGGAGTGAGTTTATTCGAATTTTTTTAAGTTTCAAGTCATCCTAACATCATTTCCTGGCTCCACCCCTGCATACATATTTTCCGCCACTTGTTTCCATTACCACCATCACCATCTGTAATAGAGTGGGTTACACATACATTACTCTCTATTTTTACCACCACTATTACCATCATTTGGATCATTCTATTTTACATTTTCATTACCACCACTTGTAACATTTTGCCCCTGTTTGATAGAAATTATAAACTAGATTTTGGTCAAACTCAAAGTTTTAAAATGAATTTTAACCACATATTTCATAAAATCTACAACTTTTCAAACACTCATTTAATTAACTTTTATCAAGATCTACTAAAAATCTGATTTTAATATCCACTATACAGGTCCTTTGTCGTCCTTGCTGCGCTTGCCACCACCACCACCCATGAATTGTAGCAATTAGCATCACCACCTTAGACGCCATGCACCAATAAACCCTTTCTTGCATCTCAAGTTCTAAATGCCACACACCAAAATTACCGTAGATGCCTTCATATACAAACCCTTGATTGCATCTCAAATTGAAAAGTACCAAAAAAGATCTATTGATTCCTCGCGGTCTGGCCGACTTGTTAGCAAGAGCCACTCACCACCACAACCACCATTAGTGCCTTCAATAACAAAAAGTCCAAATGTATCTCAAATATGAGATAGCATGCATGACCACTGCCGTCATTGCTTCTCTTCGATCACCAAATCTAGATTTGAAATTGAAGGTGATTGTCGTGTTAATGCAAACAGTGGTGGTATAACGAGATGTTGATGTGGAGGTAACCAATGGTTATGATAAAAGGAGCACACAATGGAGGTGGTGGTGGGAAGGAAGTGGTGTAGCGAGGCAAGTGTGGTGGAAATAAAGAGCAAGTTTTTGTAGTAGCAATAGGTGATTATTAACGACGTGTCTAGACAATGATTGGTTCGATGATTGATTAGGTGGGAATGTGCTTTGTATATGCTATAAAAGGGTTTTGAAAATACAAGTAGTTAGTTTAAAATCAGTATATTATGAATAAAAAATAGAAAAAATTACTCAAATCCTACCTTTTAACTTTCCATTTTGATAACCACATGATAAAGTTGTCTTTTTCAAAAATCAAGTGTACCCTCTCCTACCCAGACACCTCATCCCACCCGATTTCACACCATAACTCAAGCTAACCCTAATTCATTTTCCACCTCAAACAAAAGTTCACTTTTCCGGTTGCTACTTCATTTCACTTCTTTGGCTATTTCATTTCACCAGTGGGCGATGGTAATGCGCACTCACAGCATAGTGATGCCCATCGCCGCAGTGCCGATTTGCAATGCGTTGCCATGTCGACGCACCACATGGTGCCATTTGCGCTACTGGATGATGTTTGTTGGAGGTGATAATGGTTGTTGGTGCGGTGGTGATGGTTCTGTGTAACGCAATCGGAGTGGTTGTGATGGTTGTGAGTGCAAGTGCATGTGGTAGTGATGGTGCGGTTTCGATTACGATGGTGGTGATGGTGGTGAGGTGTCAGTGGTTGTTGGTGCATGTGGTGGTGTTCGTTATGGTGGTGGTGTGTTGGAATGGAGTGCAAGTGGGGTGAGATGAGAGAGATGAAGGGTAACTTGTGACAAGTTAATTGGATTATTATGACAAGTTTATTTGATAATATGTGATCGACAAGATAATTTGTAACAATTAATTTGGTAATTTGTGTGTAATAAATAAGTTGTGACCAATTAATTTAACAATTTATGATATATAAATAAAAAGTGACCTAACAAAATGTATAATTTGTGACTAAATTTGAAATTGTGATTCATAATTTGTGTCATTGTGATCGTGATATTTTGTAATTGTGACCGTATGTAACTGTAACCATAAATCTTATGTTATTGTGACTTTAACTTGTCTAACTATCTATTTAATTAATACCACCTAATTTTTGAAAGAATTTCACAAGTTTGAAAATGTATCTTTAAATGTTAGTAGTTACTTGTTTTTTCTCAAAAAGTTAAGGTAAAGTAAATATGAAACATCAAAATGGGATAATTTTCCCTTCATTAAAACTACACCCACTAAGGTTTGAAAAAAATTAAATTAAATAACCCTTTTTGTTAAAAAAATATTTTATTAAATGGCTGCTTTTAGTTGTCCCGGCTCCACATGTAAAACATGTGGTCCTCTCTAGCAATCTTTAGGATACTGATTCCGATTTTTATGCCCATTAAATCTTATGAAGCTGGCTTGCATGAGACGTCATTGCAGACAAAAGAATCAATGTATTCCGCGATATTTACACATTTGGCATGCAATCCAATGTCAATATGGGACCATTCAACAAATGGTTCACTTTGGTTGGAAACAAGATTCAGAATTGAAGTGATTACTTTTGACAAAGATAGGTCATTGTGGATGCCTGCATATCCTAAGAAAGAAAAGAAATTCAAAGATAGAAAATAGTGTGTTTTGCATAGACAAAATAAGTAATTCATAGTTAAATTTGACTTATTTTTAAACACAATTCACCAAAATATATTTTTATTGGCCCTTGTTCTTGAAATAAGACCACAGCCACCAAACATGAATCCAGCTTTTGAAGCCACAATAAAGTTTGAAATCACAATAATCAATATCTCAAATCACTATTAAGCAATCCAAATTCGCCATATGGTTATCACTACAACCAAGTGTTAGTAACCAAGAAATTAATGTGATTATGCAAGATAAATTGAAAAAATTTTAAATGATGTAAATTATATTGAGAAATCTGTCACGCAAAAATAATAAACATTAATGAAATAATTGAAAAATTATAAAGAAAATATGAGTTAGATGCCTCTTTTTAATAGGTATGTTTGACACATCTTTAACTATTTTTAATATTTGTGTAAACTATTCCATTTGTTAGATGCGTCTTTTTAATAGGTATGTTTGACACATCTTTAACTATTTTTAATATTTGTGTAAACTATTCCATTTGTTAGATTTTGGGCTCCATTTCCAATTTTCGGGCTCAGAAAACAACCAGATCGACAACTCACGACTCAAGCTCGACCCAACACTTCTTCCACCTGGTTGCTCCAAGATTTACATCCATAAAGGATCATGGTAGTGGTGGTTTGCAAGTCCACATGAGAAGAAATGAGAAAAAAGTAACAATGGTAGAATCTCACCAAGAAATCTCCCCACAAAACCGCTGCCTCTCTCTCTCTCGGTTGCCCATTTTCTCACGGCTCCTCTCTTGCACCACACACCCACACCTACACATGGCTGGAACATGGCAATATATAGGGCACAAAATTAGGTTACTCACTTAGCCCAAACACTCCTCTCCAAAATGGGTCAAAGACATTAATTGGATCACCAACTAAATGGGCTAACAATAATCCAAACCACCAATCCATCTCCAACTTGGGCATTCCAAAAGTGTCTCCAAAATGGGTCAAAGACATTAATTGGATCACCAACTAAATGGGCTAACAATAATCCAAACCAACAATCCATCTCCAACTTGGGCATTCCAAAAGTGTCAATCGTATTCGAGTCGAGTCAAGTTTATGGTGTCAATAAATTTTCGTTAACTGTTTTAAATCATCGCTCGAATTTATAGAGTATCAAAACCCAACAAATCTCCACCTTGATTCTCAATAAATCTGCAACCAACTAAAACACAGTTCATATTTGCACAATCAAGGTAACCAATAAAATTGGTATCACATACCTTATCTCGTGTTTCGAACCCGAAACACATATCATACCTGCTTCATGTACTCACTAGAGCTAAGATCAAGAACATCCAAGTAGAAGCAAATAATCACGGCAATCAATCAAGAGAAAATAAATATGCGATGGAGATATCATATAGGTAACAGATCTTTTCAAACATGTTCACACAGAACAACAGGTTAACACAAAGTTAATCAACAGACCAACACATACGCAACAAATGCATAAATGACCTCACGAAGAAGATCTTACCACACTTATCAAATCTCATTCTGTGTTGCTCACACCTCGAAAATACATATCTCACCTCATCGCCCACCATGCTCACTAGACTAATCATTCAACTCATGTCTAACTAGTAAATCTTTATATATCCTAAGTTCTTGGGATAATCCTCTATCACCACATCACTTCTCCAACCTAAATGGATAATGGGTCTTCATTTAATAGAAGTGATAAAAGTGTCTCTCCGCACTCCACCTGATCAGCGTCTCTTCATAAATAAAGTATTCCAACATTTGATCACCTCTTCACTCGTGATCCAAATGTCACACTCCACATCACACTACTAATGCATCACAACCCACTATGGCAAATCAACACCTTTTATGACCACAAAGGTTAAGGTTCAATATAAAATTGACCCAGCACCACAAGGTTACTCCAACACCAATGCTCAAAAAATCTATAAAGAATTTATCACACAAAGGGAAGGGTGAGAGTGCCACTCACAAAGCGAATAAAAGAAAGAGTTGGTTACTTCAACACTTACAAAAGAAACTCACACAAAGAACGAAGATAACTGTCACAGGCTACCTCACATAATCTTACAAACCACAGATGCTCACAAAGATGAAGAAGAAAATGACTTCCCCTCTTACTTCTCACTACAACTTTCTCACACCACTCACAGAGCAAAATGGAACATGACTTAGATCTCAACCCACTATGCATGCAAACAATTACACAAAGTAATAAGATCACTCCAATTTATGCCAATACACATATCAAACACATTGAGATGTACATATAATCATGCAACCGAATTAAACAATCACACATATGCAGAAATGATTACACGCAGATGCTTATGCAGTAATAAGGTTTATCCTCAATAAACCTCATACAGGTCATCACTTGACCCAAAGACAGAATTCGCCTCACCCCTCTCTTCATCTTTCCTTTTATTATCATTTCTAGGACGGTCTATTTCAACCATGTCCAAATTACTACAGTTAGAACACATTTTACCTTTCGTACTTACCTTATACCTACATTTACCATCAAAAGTTTTTTAAAAAAACCCTTTCATTTTGCCAAATTAAAATATCACTTTTATTTATTAAAAAATGTAGAACTTATAATGCGTCGGCATTTTACAAAAAAAATGCACAGAACACAAAATGCAACCAACAACAACCACAATTAAATGACCAACACAATTCACACAAAATAGTCAAGTAAACTTTTCTAAGATCACGTGCAATTCTAATAGTGAAAAATTTAATTGGCAACTAATTTACAAAAAATTCAAGGCAAATAATTAATAAATAATTTCTAGGTCTAGCAACAGGTAATTGTTATCCCTTCAAGGTAACCCCAAACATAACGTCACCCCCACACGATCACTTCTAATGCGAAAAATAAATCGTTACCCTGCAAGATAACAATAACTGCAATAATAAAAGGTAAAGAACACGATACCGAGCGGACCACGTCTGAAGGTCCGTAAATATTGAGAAATGCGAATTCACCACTTTAGGACCGTCACCATTCGTCCTAAAATCTATGCCAACCATGGCAACACAAAACAGTATCCAAACGTCCAAGGGAAAAATTGTCCAACTTTCACCGCAATGTCCGAAACTGAAATTCGACAACACCACAGGGTCCGTATCACCTCCAGCAAAATTCTTTCGTTTGGAGTCATTACCGAATTTTCGCCTACATGCCTGCACGCGCCACTAGTGGTCACCGTTTCTTTAAATTCCTTTTGGTTTGGCCGGAAAACATAAAAAAAAAGGGTCTGGCGAAAATTGAAAAAACTGAACAGAAACTGGACAGGAAATTCTGCTGTAATTCTGCCGATTTTGCAGCCTGTTTTTGGTTGATTTTTCACTCCAAAAATATGGATTTCACCACTATCCAAACTCTGATTCCATTTGTTAGATTTTGGGCTCCATTTCCAATTTTCTGGCTCAGAAAACAACCAAATCGACACCACACGACTCTAGCTCAACCCAACACTTCTTCCACATGGTTGCTCCAAGATTTACATCCATAAAGGATCATGGTAGTGGTGGTTTGCAAGTCCACATGGGAAGGAAGGAGAAAATAGTAACAATGGTAGAATCTCACCAAGAAATCTCCCCACAAAATCGACTCTCTCTCTCTCTCTCAGCTGCCCCTTCTCTCACGGCTCCTCTCTTGCACCACACACCCACACTTGAGGTGTTAATTCGGGTGGTCCGAGCCGGGTCGACCCGCCAAGATTGAGCCCGGTAACGGCCTGCCTGAAAAAAAAAAAAAAAAAGCCAGCCCGCCCGCCCTCTACGGGTTACGGGCCGGTTAGGGTCGGCCCACAATTGTGGACTACAATCCAGGCTCGCCCGTTGACCCATCCGGGTCGAGCTCATGCGGGTTACAGAGTCACAGTTTATTCCGGTTTGGCCCGTATAATTGTATAAATAAAATTATAAAAATATAGAATTTTTCATATTTATAACAATTTTTTTTTAAAAAAAATGTAAACTAAGAATTAAACAAAATGATAAATTCATATTTATACCAAGAAATGTTTACATAAAATTCAAATTTAATATTACACGAATTATTTATAACTTTGAAAAGTTAAGTTTAACTTAAACAAATAACAACTAAATGCATTTCTAATTACTATTATCAAATATTTATAGTATAAGTATATCCCAACTAGGTTGGTACCTACTTTTATTATAATTTATAGCTTAAGTACATCTCAATTAGGTTGACACTTACTTAACTATAATATTTAATTTTTATTTATTTATTTTTTCACAGGTCACGGTTAACCGCGGCTCGTGAAGGTGCAACCCACGAAGCCCGCGGGTCACACCTCATTGACCCGTGAACCGTCCGCTCGGGTCACGGGTCGGCTCGCAATCCCGGGTCGATCCGGATCGATTTTCACGAGTCTGGTCGGCCCGTCCGTCCGTCTTGACACCTCTAACCCACACCTACACGTGGATGGAATATGGAAATATATAGAGCACAAAATTAGGTTACTCACTTGGCCCAAACACTTCTCTCCAAAATGGGCCAAAGACATTAATTGAATCACCAACTAAATGGGCTAACAATAATCCAAACTACACACTAATCAAACCACCAATCCATCTCCAACTCGAGCTTTCCAAAAGTGTCGGTCGTATTCGACTCCCAAGTTTATGGTGTCAATAAATTTCCGTCAACTGTTTTAAATTATCGCTCGAATTTATTGGGTATCAGAACTCTACAAACTCTATAAGAATTCAATTATACATGGAAGAAACAAGCACATTCATGTAAAGCAAAGCATCACTTTTTACATGTTGATCTTATTTTTGTTATCCGAAATGATTTGTAGAATGATATAATTTAAGAATGGAACAAGTACTATTGCAGAATATAAAATTGTTATTATTTCAAAAAGAAATTGTACACGAAATAACATCGCGTAAATATGTAATCATAAAATTAAATAATTTATAGGAAATAAAAGCAAGATGTTGACACTCCTAAGGGGTCAATTTTCCCTCGTTCGGTTCGACATTCGTATACACACACAAATTCAAGGTTCAAAATTCTGATTCAGTCCTTGATTTGTATGGTATTCATGCGCACGTGGAGAGAGAGTCTATTCTATACATGATTATACTATTTCAATGTGTAATCATATATAAGGTGTTCATTACTTTTTTCGTTTTCCTATGTGGGACAAATTACACATAGTTTTCCCTTTGACACAAAACCATCTTCAAACGCATCAATTTTGAGTTTCAATTTCTTATTCACTCAAGCATCATTTTTGATAAGTAAATATATGATTTAGATGTTCTTACGAAGGAGAACACAAATCAACTTTGATCTTTAAAATTGATTGAACAGATCTCACTCAAAATTATACCAAAAATGGCTCACTAGGCCATATTTTCCAATAATTTTATTATAGAACAGAAAACCAGGTTGCTGACATACGTCTTTACCAAACTCCTGAAATTGGCAACATTTTAAAAGTAGAGAAATGGGTTTTTAAACTTTAGTGAATATAAGTTGGCGTAGCACATTAGCATTAAATTGAATGTTCCAAAACTTAGGGAGGGATTGTTGTCATTGAATCAGTAAGTATTTTGGTTGAACTAGCCATTAGTTAGATTAATTTCATTTAATTAAACCTAAGTATTTTGATTATGATTGTACAACAGACATGAAGAATAAAACGTACTATTATAGAGTATGGGGACAACTGCATGAGAATGCGCGTACATAAATATCATTCATGTTATGTACATGTAATGAAATAATGCCGTCAAAATAAATTATTAAAATTTGAAAACAGAGAGAACAATAATACTTTACTACTGAGCGGTCACGGCCGCCATTTCTACTTCATCTTCCCATAAATTAATAATCATCAGTAATAATTACCAATTATTAAGGGCTAAGAGAGAGAGAGAGAGAGACTCGTAAAAATAAACAAAAAATAAAATCTAGATAGAGAGTAGTGGGATGGGGTGGGGGAATTCTAGAGGGGGGTGAGGGCCCAAAAAAATAGCCTATATAAATGTTCTTGAGTGGGAAGTGTGAACTCACCAGACGTTAGAGTGTTAGCTGTTTCTAAATCAAGAAAAAATGGTGGTTGTGAGAGAATTCGATGCTAAAAAGGATCTGAGAGCAGTAGAAGAAGTAGAGAGAAACTGTGAGATTGGCCCAAGTGGCAAAATCTCCCTCTTCACTGATCTCTTGGGTGATCCTATTTGCAGGGTCCGCCACTCCCCGGCCTATCTCATGCTGGTAGCTATTATTAACTTGAAATTTCATTTCATCCTTCAGTTATTTCATCAAAAAAGGGTAATTTTGAATCGTTGATTCAGGTGGCGGAAATGGTGGTGAGCAAAAGTCAAGAAAATAAAAGGACAGAAATTGTAGGAATGATAAGGGGTTGCATCAAAACCGTTACTTGTGGCAAAAAGCTATCCAGAAATGGCAAAAACTTGATGCCCCTCCCTGTCTACACCAAACTTGCCTATATCTTAGGCCTACGTGTGGCTCCTCCTTATAGGTACCACCCACATATTTTCGTTCTTACTTTCTATTTAGAAATCATGTTCGGCAAAATGAGTAACAGTCTCAATTTCTTGTCCTGGTTTCTGCAGGAGAATCGGAATTGGTTTGAAATTGGTGAATACTATGGAGGAGTGGTTCAGAGCTAATGGTGCTGAGTATTCGTACATAGCCACTGAAAAGGACAACCAGCCATCTGTTAAGCTCTTCACTAAAAAATGTGGCTATTCCAAGTTTCGTACCCCGTCTATCTTGGTCCAGCCTGTTTTCGCGCACAAAGTCCGAGTCACTAGGCGAGTCTCGATCATCGGACTCAGTCCATCCGATGCTGGAACTCTTTATAGGTTCTGTTTCTCCACCACCGAGTTCTTCCCACGCGACATTGACTCGGTTTTGAACAATAAACTCAATCTGGGCACTTTTCTTGCTGTGCCGAATGGGTGGTGTGATAGCGAGTCATGGCAGGGTATTGAAAAATTCTTGGCGACTCAACCCGAGTCATGGGCTGTACTCAGCGTATGGAACTGCAAGGACGTTTTTAAACTCGAGCTCCAAGGAGCGTCGTGGGCATGCAAAGTTTTTGCTAAGACGACTCGGTTAGTAGACCGGGCTTTACCATGGCTGAAACTGCCATCAGTTCCTGAGGTTTTCAGGCCCTTTGGGCTTCATTTCTTGTATGGGCTTTACGGGCAAGGACCAAATGCGGTGAAGTTCGTGAAAGCCCTATGTCGATTTGGGCACAACCTGGGTAAAGAGCACGGGTGTGGTGTGGTGGCAACAGAAGTGGCAAGTTGCGAACCACTCAGGTTAGGAATTCCATATTGGAAGAAGCTATCGTGCACGGAAGATCTGTGGTGTATCAAACGGTTAGGGGAAGACTACAGTGACGGCTCTATTGGTGATTGGACAAAATCGCGACCCGATTTTTCAATTTTTGTTGATCCCAGAGAGTTCTAGCATCTTTATCTTAAATTAATTATCTTACCTATTTTATTAGGATGTGAGGGGAAAAAATAGAAGGAATGAGAAGATATGGTTCAACTTTTGTTGTTCTTGTAAAGGGAATATCCCTCTCCTTTAGCTTTTTTTTTTTTTCTTTTTCTTTTCTTTTTGTAAATGGATTAGCTTTTTACATCCTTAGCCAAACAAATCCTGGTTTTGTTTTTTATGTGGGGTTTGCTATGTTATGGTATTCGTTTTCATCTATTCTTAAGTGGCTGCACCTGCACCTGAATTATGTATAAGCCACGTGCTTGGTGAATATCCCTTAAAGATGTAGACATGCTACTTTGTTAACCGACTTATTTTGGAACTTGACAAAAGAAAAATAAGCAAAAATTTTGTGATTCTACTTTTTAACATGATGTGTGGAATAGGTATGATTTTGATTTTGATTTTGCTAGAAGAATCTTCTTTTGGGATGCATGGCTTCTCCAATATCAACGGTGATTATTTAGCGTCATAAATAAATACTAAGTTTATGTCTGGTTTAGCTAAATATCAAAGTTTTAGTAGATTTTTAATCAAAAAAATGATGATATGCGTAATTGAAAAGTTGATAGAAATTGATCTCATGAAATGTATGGTTAAAACTGAATTTGAGAAAAAATGAAGATCAAACATGGACTAAATAAAATTTAAGGCCCCGTTCGGTAGGGATTAAAATCATATTAAAATTAAAAATATAGTCGATATTGTGTCTCACTCGTCTAATAAAACACTGGCGGACCTACAGTGGGGCTTAGTGGGGGCACGTGCCCCACTAGGTTTTGAATAAATTTTTATTTATTTATTTTTTTTTAAGTTCATGTTTGGTATTGATTGAAATCTAAATTTTAATCTAAATCAAAGTTAACAATAAATTTTAATAATATATTTCATAGAATCCATAATTGTTTTAATTTTTATCAAAATTTACTACAAATTTGATTTTAATTTCTACCAAACAGGGGCAAAATCACAATAAATTTGAATTTCGATAACATGCCAATTTTAAAAATTCACTGACGATTGTACGCTAATCAAATCTACAAATTGTTTATGTAATCTCAAAGCTTATTTCGATAACTACATTATGGGTATATCGAATAGTTCAAATAGATATCGAAAATAGTTAAAAATACGTTAAACGTGAGTCTTAAAGAAAAACGTCTAACTCGCATTTTCTTAAAAAAAAATTAATTATTTCATTAACATTTACTATTTTTGTGATACACCTCAATGTAATTTTCATCATTTTATTAGGAAACTTTATATGGAATATGACATCAAAAATTTTCAAAATTTTACATCCGAAAAACTCATATCCCTTGTAAATTTTCGAATGCAAAATTATATGGGATATGATTTTTTTTTACGTAAATTTTCGAGTGTAAAATTTATCCCAACTTCTTTGCAAGTTCGAGTGTGCCCCCCTAACTTTTATCTTCTGCGTCCGCCCCTGTAATAAAAGTCAATAATAACAGTTAGTTTTTCAATTTTAATATGATTTTACTCCCTACAAAACGGGCTCTAAGATTAATCTCGATCCATATCTAAAATAAGCAAATTTATAGGTAAAAGATTGATTTTAAAATTTTGATTTAAAGAAAGCTAAAAGGTAGTGGGAAGATTTGATTCATTGATATAACCTCCTTATGTACGGAATCCATTAACTAATGCTTTTGGAGGATCGTGCAATTGCTTGTGTACAAAGATTCATTTTGGGAAATAATTGAGGGGAAAGGCACGAGTCAAGTCTCTTCAAATTTCAACTTTGTCCCTCCCACTTATGATTTCGTTTTATTATCTGTTGTCACTTACACTTCTGTTACTTTGTAAAAGCAAAGTCGCATAATCCTTGAGGGAAAAAGGCACGAGTCAAGTCTTTTCAACTTTGTCCCTCCCATTTATGACTTCATTTTATTTTAGGATTACAGAAAATGGAACTTTTATCAATCCTATTTGATATAGATTAAATTTAAATGTTAATTTAAATTAAAGTTTATAATTAATTTTAATCACTTATTTTATAGAAAAAATATAGCGATAAAAAGCTTTTGATTTGGTCATGGACAGTTAAGGGAATTAGCTCATAAAGAAGGTCATGTGTTTCACGGAATATCCTAAAGCTCGTATGATTCACGATAGTGAAAAGTAAGCACGGATAGTTGAAGAGAAGGGATGAATACATGTGAATGCAATGCCTCACCAACAAAAAATGTTTTCCGAACTTTTGCAGTCATTTTTCACTCCAAATGAAACAAAATGCCAAAATTGTCATCTTCTAAAGAATATTGAATTAAATGTTAAACGGGCATATTGATTATTCTACTTGAAATTGGTCAATAATTGTGGCTACATCTACTGTATAACGGTATGATTTTTACTACAGAATTGATGAAAATTTCTCCCAGCACGGGCGCTAATTGTTGTTATCTTACTAATTTAAAAATGTGAGGGACAAATAAGTCTTTTACTTCCTCGTAACGGATTTTTTGGTCACCACCAGGGTCAAAATATACTAATTCATAGAAGGCCGATGATATAATTACAAAGAAAAAATTTGGGGACCTAAGTATGAAAATGAGCAAGTAAAAAGTTAATGATCTTCATTTAAATTAAAATGTAATGCTAATAATCATAATTAGGGTGTAAATATAATTAAATTTTAAATTTTCACAATTCATCTTGAAGGACTTAGGATTTTGAGTTTGACTATGTTTTCAAAAGACAATTTTATGACCAAGGGAAGATTTCATACACAAGACCCATTAAGTATGAATA
The DNA here is from genome assembly GCA_019097785.1 of Fraxinus excelsior. Classification (NCBI taxonomy): domain Eukaryota; kingdom Viridiplantae; phylum Streptophyta; class Magnoliopsida; order Lamiales; family Oleaceae; genus Fraxinus; species Fraxinus excelsior. The sequence goes on along the minus strand of CM032634.1, from coordinate 11,656,247 downwards.
ATCACCTAATCTAATAAATAAGTTTTCAGATATTAATTAAATTTTGCTTATTAAATAGTTAGATAAAAAATATTTTATTACTTAAATACATTAATGTCACAATATTTTATTACTTAGATACATTAAGGTCACCGCTACTACCACCTGCACCTATACCTCAACACACCACAGCCACCATCACCAACAACAAAGTTCATAAACAAGCCACCATCATCGCCACATGCACCGACACCTCAATACACCATAAATCCACTCAAAAGAAGATAGAAACAAAGTCGGCTGCGGGAAGGCCTCTAATGAGCAATGAAAGGAAAAAAATCGTAGCTACGCGTTTGTGCAACTTCGCATGCAATAGGCATACTGTCGCAGTGAAAAGCAGACTTGTTGATGTGCATTCCATTGTGCTGTTCCGACCGTTCCTCAAATGGGGTTTTGAGAGAGAGAGAGAGAGATTATCATTTAGAATGAAACTTGGTGGTGGTGAATGGAGGTAGGATGTGTATATATATTAATATTAATTTTATAATATAATTATTAATATTTAATTATTATCTGATTTTTGTATAAAGAAATCTTAAATTTGATTTTTGAAATGTCAACATAAACAAATGGTTATATGTAATTTCCACTTTTACCAAACTTTAGGATGGCTCATAGCCTAATTTGTAGCTCTATGGTCCACCCTTTTATATTCCTTTATGTTATTTAGCCCCTATTTGACAATTATTATTTTTAAATTCTCTTTTTTATATACTCATTTTTCATCATATATTCATACAATAAATTATTCTGCACGTAAATTTAAAATTTTTTTCCTACTTTTTAACTATACATTTTCGTAAAAATCAATATTCAAAACATGATTTTTCTCATTTGATAGTTGTCAAACCAGGGCCAAGTCAAATTAGAATAACTTATACTATATTTTTTAGATTCAATTAGGCATAATCGAATAATAATTTATAATTTTTTTAAACATGTACTTTCTTTATTGATTCTCGGTCTTATTTAGCCCTGGTTAGTTGCCCATATTATATATATATATATATATATAAAGAGTTTTAAATAATATTTTTAGAAGAATGTGTGGTTAGAAAGTAGGAATTTTTTTTTGAAATTACGGCATAAATTTTATTGTGTGAATGTATGATTAAAAATGATCTTATAGCTCCTGTTTGATACACATTAAAATTTTCATTCTTATTTTTCTACTCATTTTCAACCATACATTTTTCAATAAAATAATATTTTCCATCATATCAATAAATTTTCCTTCTTTTTCAATCACACATTCTCCGTCAATCCACTATTTCAGAATACATTCTTCCAAAATAATGTGGCTCAAACACACCCTTAAAACAGTAGACACCAAACAAATGTTCAATTTACCGTACGAATTGCATGTTTAAAGTCCTATTGAAAACCTTTTTATAATCTTATCGTGCACTCGTATTTCGCCGTCCGATGCAAGTGATGAGTTTGTTAGGCATGTATTGGAGGGGTTGAGAAAAGTAAAAATTAAAAGGAAAAAAAAAAAATGAAAACTTTACATGCATATTAATTGAATTGGAGTCGATTAATGAAACTAGGAAGTTTTTCATGTCTGAAGCATCGAACTTTGGGCTTCAACTTTCCAATGTCGTGACAAATTATGATTGATTGAGAGGGACAAAGATGCCTTTCCCACAATCGAGCAGCATTATTGACAACCTAATATTGAAAGTTAAAATTAAAATGGAACCCTATTTTTCAAATTATTTTCCTTCACTCATTTTTCATCACATATTATTCTACTAAAATAGTTTTGAACATAACATCATTTTTTTTTACATCACATATCCTTTAAACCTCAGTTTTCACGAAATTTGTTTTCAAATGAATCCTCCTATCAAACATGGGCTATGTAATGTTTTAAAAAAGAAAATCATTTGTATGTGATCAATTTGACATGCGAGAATCTCGTACACATGTAAGATTAGAAATGGTACTGAGCCCCACTATGAAGATGAGCCTTCTACAACTCTATCATGCACTTGTAAACTCTACATGTGTAAAATTATTATTCCCTCCATCTCATTTATATAGGTTTGTTTTGTTTTTCACACGGATTAAGAAATCTTATTTAATGTTATTGGAAAAGAGATTTTGCCAAAACTTTCCTAGTTTACCCTCGTTTAATTATCAATAACTAGTAGTAAATTATTATTGGAAGTAATAAAGAAATAATGGTATATTAATAAATGAACAAAACAAAATATTCTTAATAAAGAGACAAGACTATATAATTGGACAAGAAAATAAGGAAAGTGAGCATATATAAATGGTACGGAGGGAGTAGTAATTATTTAGAAAAAAAAAATAGTGGATTTCATAAAATTATGTGAATAATAAAATTATTATGAATATATGATTAACTCGAGTCTGATACCACACCTGCTGAGGAACATACTCTTGATTAGGAAGTGGAGACTTTTGAGGACACGACATCTCCAGTAAATCTTATAGGATCATTCGACCTTCTGGAAAGTAAGAATCCATTATTACTAATCACACATTACTAATCGAAGATGATGAACGTAATTATACATAAGCACAGTCAAGTGTTGACTCGCTGAGATGGCAGAAGACTATGAAATCCAATAGAACTTAATACATGTAACCAAGGTTTGGACATTAGTCAACCCGCCAATGGATTAGAACCCAATTCTAAATGAGTTCACTAAAACAAAAATAGTCATTTGCATTACTAAAAAAACATTTGTTGATAAATGTTGCTAAAATAGTCTTTTAGCAACATTTTAGTAATGAATGTTGTCATTAATTAGTATAAATGAGTTTTGGCAACTTTTTATAGAAAAGTGTTGTGATAGACCCCTTTTTGCAACGTTTATTGAGTGTTGCGAAAAGTTTTACGTTGTGTTTGTCAAACGTTGCGAAATGTCTCACTTTTCGCAACATTTGAAAAAATTTGCAAAAGGCTTTCCTTTCGCAACATTTGACAAACGTTGCGAAAATGAGTATATCGCAACATTTGATAAATGTTGCAAAATGTCTCACTTTTCGCAATGTTTGACAAACGTTGCGAAAATGGGTCTATCGCAACATTTGATAAACGTTGCGAAATGTCTCACTTTTCGCAACATTTGACAAACATTGCAAAAGGCTTTTCTTTTGCAACATTTGTCGAACGTTGCGAAAAGGGGTCTATTGCAACGTTTGCTGAATGTTGCGAAAAATTCACTTTTTGCAATCTTTGTTAAGTGTTGCGAAAAGTTTTTTTTTTTTCAAATAAATGGGTTCAAATTGCAGTAGCCTAAAAACCCGAACCCAAGCCCTAGCTATATTTTAACCCCCCTCACCCCTAAATCATCTTCTCCCCCTATCCTCCCGACTCGAGGAATTCCCCGGCCTAGAATCAGTACAGTCGCCACCACGAACAGAGACCGACAGCTCTTTGAACTTCCAGCGCCACAAGTTGTTGAGCTCCTAATCAACTCCCATGATGCCGTCGCAAATGAAGAATCCCATCCGAAACCCAATACTGGCTCTGGAGGTTCCCTCTCACTTTCATATGCCGCCACCAATTTTCCCTTTTGACATTGGACATTCTTCTTCCGAAAAAGAATCCCATCTGAAACCCAAATGTTTGGGCTTTCTTCTTCTGCGTGAGTATAATTTTACTTCTATCCTTTTCTTTATTGTGAATATGAATTTGAGATTTTTTGGTGTAAAAAATGAGTCTTTACTTCCCATTTGGTAGTTTGAAGTTTGATTAATTTAGAAACAAAAGTCATAAATCATTATTTTGTGCCATTTAAGTTTATAAGTTTAATTCACATTTAGCATGTTTGACCTACATTTAAAAAATGTCAAATTTTTGTAGATTACTCTTTTTACTTCTAAAGAAGCCCGAAAGAAGCTGTTTTTGGCTGTTTATAATTATCTAATTTTTTATATATCTGACTTTTAGTTTGTACCGATAGTTGTTTTGCTTATTTGGGGCTTTATACATAATTGTATAGCTTTCTTGGGGAGGTTGTTGGAGTGAGAATTGGAGACCAATCTGCTCCTTCTGAAGCTTCACAGTTAAGGAAGCCAAGGTAGATATTTCTACCCCCGCCGTGGCATTTTATGGTAGACTTCGATAGCTACATGTCACTAAAATATTCTTTCGGTGATGCACTCAGATATTATGAGTTTTTTATGACATCAATATTAATAAAGTGAATTTATGATGGAAGAAGTTGCACTTCTGTACATGATGTGTCTTTATGTTCCAAATGCTCTTAAAATTAATCAACCTAAGTTCATTCTTAAATGCATTAACTTGGATAACTTACCTTCCCAAAATGTCCCTTTTTAAATGTTACAAAAGGGTTCTATTTCATTGTTGAGAATTGTCATATTTCATTGTGGTGGAGCTTTATATAATGGTTCCTAGTGTTGGATTGAGAGAAATGGAGGGAAGTGCATGGGGAACATTGGAAATGTAGAGGTAATTTGAGTGGACCAGGAGACTCTCTGCATGTTAGAAATCTTTGTACGATGTGTTCACTACATCATACACACGCACATATTTTGGTGGATTGATTTGTTAATGCCAGCTCCAGATATTTATAGAAGTGGAGGATAGTGCATAGATAGCAGTGTGTAAATTTGTGCCTGGGCTTGATCAACTTGAAGCTTTTCAGTTTTTGGTTATTGTAAATTTATCGTCTTGCTTCTCATTTTGATGAATGGGAACAATACTAGTGCATGTAGTAGGTTTCTTATAGAATGCGTGGGTTTAACACAAACTGTGTTTGTCAATAGGGGCTAAGTTTACATATGTTTTGTGTTAACCAAATTAATGGTTGATATTGATCTGAATTGTTGATCCAATCCCAGATCGTCTCACGAATTATTTCAGAATTTGGGTAAAAAAGGTAGGAATGAGCGATACTGTTAGTTAAAGGGCATTCTAGCTTCAATATGGATATATGTATTGTACATTTAGCATACTACTTTTTTGAATTGTCCCCGAGCTAGCAGTGAGCTTTTAAAGATGTGTTATAGAATAATGTCTTTAAACTTCATTTGCAATTCTTGTATTTTATATGTACTTGTGAAGTATAAGCTTGGAATTCATTGAACTTGCTCATTTTAATGGGAGTTTAATTTTGTTTTTGAACCCTAATTTCTACCTTTCAATTTCTCTAAAAGATTGGCTGACTAGGTTTTTAATCATAACTAGTGTTAAATGATAGATTATACTTGGTGAGGAGACTTTCCAATTTTGCTAAATGATAGATTATAATTGGTGAGGAGACTTTCCGATTTCTCTCCATTGTATGTTGTTATTCAACCTAAAAATATATTGAAGCTATTGTGTGATATGCCTAATAAATTCCAAATTTCCACATTTTTAACTGTAGGTACAGCTTATTTGTTTGGTGAGGAGGCTCGGGAAGAGAAGAAGGTTGTTGAAGAACGTGTTGCAGCCATGAAAGCATCTGGAAATAAGAAAGAGAGTAGTTTATGTGTTCCGTTTATGATCGAGTTTTTTTCTTACCATTTTATTTCATTTTGAAGCTTCTTTTTATTTAAGTGGTGGTGTATCACATTCTAATGTTCAAGTGCATGGATTCAAAAATTTGTAATGAAATTATCAATTTTTATGAAATTCCAAAATTTGTTCATAAGTCGCATTTTCAATTTTGCCAATTTATTTGCTTAAATTGTTGTTGTTAAAAAAAATACCACCCTATGGCAATGTTTATCAAACGTTGCCATAGGCTGTCTATTGCAACATTTGCCGTTGCCAGTGGTTTACAAGAAAAATGTCAATATGGATTGAAACAAGCCTCTTGGAGTTGAAATCATCGATTTGATGTGAAAGTCAAAATGTTTGATTTTATTAAAAATGAAGACGAATTGTGTGTTTACAAGAAGATAGTGGGAGCATTGTCTCATTCCTAATATTATATGTATGAGACATATTATAGGAAACGACATCCTTGTAGTTCAATTGTTGAAATTATGGTCGTCAAATAATTTTTCGTAATAGATATGGGAGAAGTAAATTGATCTATAGAGAGATCTAGAAGATTGTTTAACTCATCTCAATCTATATAGATAAAATTTTGAGAAGATTTTATATATAGAAAATGAACTGAGAGTTCATGGATACACCAATGCTAACTTCTAGTCAGAGTAGAATGATAGCATATCTTAATTAGGATATTGGTTTACTCGTAAGCGATATGTTGGAAAAGTTCCAAACCGGAAATAACCGTTGATTCAATAATAGAAGTCTTATATATCATTGCTTTAGAAAGCAACAAAAGTTGTGGTCTGGATCAGGAAGTTCACTAATGAACTTGGAGTAGATTCTAACATTATTGATCACATGCTTCTGCATTGTGATAACAATGAAGCCATCGTGTAAGTGAATTAACTAATGTCTCATCAATGATCCAAACATGTATTAAAGCGGTATTATCTCATTGGAAAGATAATACAATGAAATGACGTAAAAAAGAACGAATTCCCACAAGTTATTAAATTGTAGATTCACTGACAAAGAGTTGTCGTAATATAAACATGATCATCATATAGACTTTTATGGTATAAGATGCATAAGTGATTGGATCTAGTGCAAGTGAGAGTTTGTAAGTTTTATACCTTATGTCCAATCAACTTTGAAAATAAACACTTTTAATATATATAATCGATGCATATTTATGACAATATATATTATTTAATTTAATTAATATTCTAATAAATTAAATAATAGAATCTGTAGATTCAACTTTTGGTGATTTGTTAATCACAAGGAGTTGAGATTGTGAGATACAAATTACATATGACTGAATCTTAAATCATCTGTGGTCGTATGTAATAACGAGATACAGATATTGTTATTATGGATAGACTATCATGTGTGGCATTTCTTACTTGTGAAGTAAGTAGCTGATCTTCATAGTGCCTTATATGAAGACGGTCATACTTTGGTGATGTTGGATGTTACTCAACCAATGGTCGCTAATACGGCATTATTCGGGTATGTCAAGATTCATATGAAGGTTGTGAGTGTTCAACAGAGAATTTGTCACTCTTAGATAGTAAGAGATTATGATCTACATTTTATCCAATTAAGAGGATAATGAAATCATTTGCCAAGGTGAACTCATAAGTCGAAAATGAGTTTTCGACTTACGTTGATTTAAGAATAGGATAAAAGATATGATCGATAATTTAGATTGACGCATATCCCTAATTGGACAGATTATATTGACGAAATGATTATAATTTCAAGGTAAACGAATAAGTTTGGTTTGTCATATCACGTGACATTTTTCGTCACATGTCTTGCCCTAACACATTGCTAGATGTCAATCTGAGACGACGAATGTGAATTAGTGATAAATTAAAAAAGGGTGTTTTGATGTATCGATTTTGATTATATCAAAATAATAATTCACGTCGTTAGATATCGTGATTGAGAACCTAATGAGTCCCACACAAAAGAGAATTAGAAGAAAGAAATTCACCAATTAATTAATTAGCAAGTGTTAGACAATTACTTAATTGTGTTGCTTATTAATATGCCTGAATTAATTAATTGGATTAATTAATTCATGGACCAGATTTAATAATTTGATTAATTAAATATTAGACCGGGTAAGTTTAAAAGACAGGTCAGCCCGTTTGGACTTGTATTAATAGACTACTAGAGTTTGAAAACTATAAGAAAAAAAATTTATTATTCTTGCTAACACAAGAAAAGAAAAACTATAGTCGTCATTCTTGTTCTGTATGTGGATTGCCGTTAGATGTTGGACAATTTGATAGCCATGATTGCAGATCGTGATCATTCGAGTTCAAGAAAAGTAAAGGAGTTTGTAGAATTCATCAAATGTATAATTCCTATCATAGTTTCTATCTAAACACAAAACAGATCCTTAATGGGAATTGAAAATTGATTTATTTTCCGTTATGCATGTTAAGTAAATTTCCAACACTTTTGACTCCTAAAAACGATGTCTCTTGGAGGATATGCATAGAAAGTCATGTCATCAATAGAATCATAGTGAAATATTTTTTCCCATCCCTAGGCTTGACGATATGTTGGATATGATGGTTGGTGCTACAATATTTTCTAAATTAGAATCCACCTAGATGTTGAGTGAAAAATTGCTTTTAAAATGAAAGATTGTCTTTATGAGTGGCCAGTCATACCTTTTGGACTAACCAACGCTCTGAGTACTTTTATGCAAACAAAGATACAAACTCTTTGACATTTCGTGGGTAAGTTTCTCATCGTCTACTTTGATGACATTCTCGTCTATAGTAAAATTAGGGAACAACATAGAGATCATCCCACACAAGTTTGTCCTATCCTTCATGGAACAAGTATGTATGCTAATGTCAAGAAATATTCTCTCTTCACCGATATATTTGTTTTTCTAGGATTCATTGTATCCTCCACAAGGGTATCTGTGACCCCACAAAGATTCAGGCAATTGTTGGTTAGCTTAAACCTAAGACAAAGAGCTTTCATAGCCTAGCTACCTTTTATCATCATTTCATCAAGGATTTTAGCACAATCATAGCTTCTATTACGGAGTGCATAAAGAGAGGAGAATTTCATTGGACACAAGAGGCGACTAAGGCTTTTAAGTTAGTCAAGAAGCGAATGACGGAAGCCCCTTTCATGTGGCTTCCCGACTTCTCCAAAGTTTTTAGAGGTCGAGTGTAATGCCTCAGTGGTAGGAATAGGTGGAGTTCTTATCCATGAACGCCACCCTGTTGCTTATTTCAGTAAAAAGTTAAATAATGTCAAACAACAGTACTCGACTTATGATAAGGAATTGTATGCAATTATACGGGCTTTGCGCTATTGGCACAATTATTTGTTGTCCCAAAGTTTGTTCTTTATTCGGATCATTAGGCCCTCCATCATCTCAACGCCCAGCAAAGGTAGAATTCTAGGCATGGTAGCTGGATTGAATATTTGCAAGCTTATTCTTCTGTTTTAAAATATAAGAAGGGTGTTAAGAACCAAGCAACTGATGCTTTAAGTCATCGTATCTTCCTTTTGTCTGTCATGAACGTCAAGGTCATAGGTTTCAAAAGACTTAAGGAAGCGTACGAAACCTGTCCCGATTTCAAGGATATTTTCTTTTGCAAGGAGGACGGTCGAATATTACTAATGGTTTTTTCCTCCAAGAGGGTTACCTTTTTAGAACCAATAAATTTTGAATCTCTCTAACTTCAGCGTGAGACTTTATAGTGTAGGAAATTCATGATGTAGGCTTAGTCAGTCACTTTGGATGTGATAAGACCAAAGAGGAGATCGAACGTCAATTCTATTGGCATAGTTTGAAGAAAGATGTGGCTAAGATAGTACATATAACATATGTTAGTTGGCCAAACAAAATAGGCAAAACAATGGTCTATATATACCTCTTCCTATCCCTAATTGTGCTTGGCAAGATGTCAATATGTAGAGGTGTTAAGATGGATGGGCCGACCAGACCCATGAAAATCGGCTCGGATCGACCCGGAACGGCGGGCCGACCCGTGACCCGAGCGGGCGGTTCACGGGTCAAGGATGTGTGACCCGCGGGCTTCGTGGGTTTACCTTCACAGGCCGCGGTTAACCGTGATCCGTGAAAAAAAAATATTATAGTTAAGTAGGTGCCAACCAAATTGAGATGTACTTAAACTATAAATTATAGTAAAAGTAGGTACCAACCTAGTTGTGATGTACTTATACTATAAATATTTAAGAATAGTAATTAGAAATGCATTTAGTTGTTATTTGTTTAAGTTAAATTTAACTTTTCAAAGTTATAAATAATTCATATAACATTAAATTTGAATTCTATGTAAACATTTCTTAGTATAAATATGAATTTATCATTTTGTTCAATTCTTAGTTTACATCTTAAAAAAAAATTTTACTATAAATATTAAAAATTCTATATTTTTATAATTTTATAATTTTATTTATATAATTATAGGGCCAAACCGGAACAAACCGTGACCCGTGACCCGCATGAGCTCGACTCGGATGGGTCAGCGGGCGGGCCTGGGTTGTAGTCCAAAATTGTGGGCCAACCCATAACCGGCTCGTAACCCGTAGCAGGTGGGCTTTTTTTAACGCGGGCCGTTACGGGGCTCATATGTTGGCGGGCCGACTCGGCCCGGACCACCCGGATTGACACCTTTATCAATATGGATTTTTGTGTTAGGATTTTCATGCACCCTCAAAGAAGCATGATTCTATTTTTGTCGTATTCAATCATTTCTCGAAAATCGCTCATTTTACCCTTGTAGCAACACCTCAAATGAATCTAAGATTGCCACGTTGTACTTTAATGAGATTTTCAAATTGTATGGTCGTCCTAAGACCATTGTATTAAATAGGGATGTTTGTTTTACCAGTCACTTTTGGAGAACCTTGTAGCAAATGGTTGTTACTAAATTGAAATTTTCTACTGCATACCACCATCAAATTGAATCAACCGAAAATGGTTAACTGTAGTCTTGATAATTTATTCAGATGTCTGGTCCAAAAAATCTTAGAAATCGGGATTTGATTCTTCCCACAACTCAAATTGCATATAACAGTTATATGAATCGATCGTTAGGTATGAATTCCTTTGAAGTTGTTCATGTTATAAGCCCAGGATGTCTTTAGACCTCATTCCCATGTCCCTACTTACTAGAGTGTCTGTATCGGTTGAGGCATTTTGCACAACATCTTTATGACTTGCATATTGAGATCAATAAACTTGAAGCCAGTAATGCATCATATAAAATTCGAGCCGATTTGCATAAATGACATGTTGAGTTTAATATTGGGGATTATATTATGATCCGAATTAGATCGGAGCGGCATCTCCCTGGATCCACCTCCAAATTGCAAGTCCATAGTATGGTCTTTTTAAAATTTTAAAGCAAGTTGTCCCAAATGCATATGTTATTGATCTTCCTCCAATCTTGGGTACCATACTATTTTCAATGTTGAGGACTTAATTGCTTATAAAGGTCATTTCAATCCCTTTGATGATTCTTTTATACCCCATCTATGGACCTTAACCATGAATCTCTTGTCACTTCTAACCCAATAGCACATTTCACAGCACACAAAGATAAAATTGATGTTATTTTAGATAAATAAATTGTGTTGACTAATAATGGAGATGTTTAGCACTTCCTTGTTCATTGAGTTGATTGACCTTATTTTGACTGTACTTGGATTTCCAGATAGACACTCCAGCAGTTTGATCCAAATTTATTGAAGCTCTATCAAAGTCAACGGGAACTTTCATTGCCCAAAACGCATTCCACCCATTTAAGGGGAGTTGGTGGGGACACCAGATTCAGACCTCCACTTACACGCTTTTATGGGCATCGAAAAAACCTTGTTCTACCACTTAGTTTATGGTTGGAAGATTAACTTTAGTCTCGTGATTTATCCACTCGAAAGGGTCAATTTTTTCTCCTACCCCGAGAGAGTTGATGCGGACATCCATCAATATATTTTTTTTTTTTTTTACTCTTATTTATGTTTTCTGTTATTGGACTTGTATTATGGGTTGGCTCAAGCCCCTTTATCTTAGGTTTGTTTAGTTGGTTATTTATATGGTTTTAGATTAATAACAAAATGCAGACGATGAATGAATAAAATGAATTGTGATTTGTTGCCAAAGTTTCCCCATTTTCCCTATTCTTCTTTTCCTTCTTCTACCATTTTCTTTTTCTACTGTTTCAGCCTCTGATTTCTTCTTCTCTGTAGACTTGTTTCCCATTCTTCATTGGTTGTTTCAATTGGTTCTGCATCACAAAGTGATAAAAAAAACATCCCCAATGGAGAGATGCAAATGAAATGTAAATTGCATTTTTCGATAGAAAATGTAAAAAATAATATATATATATATATATATATATATATATATATATATATATATATATCAACAAGAATCAAAGGGTGAATTTAGATCTTTTCATTGCATTATAATTTGAATTTAGATCCATCGAGATGTAAATAAAGATACAAAAGTGGTTTTAGAAATACCAATTTACACTCAATTTTACACCATTATTGAAGATGTTCTAATAGTTTAATGATTGTGCTTGACTGAAAGGATCAAACAAGAAAAACTACAAAATGGTTTCCATTTTCGACAAGCGTACTCTATTATTGACAACGTGAATTATCTATTACATGTACACAATTAGAATGAAACATGCTTATCAAAATTTCGGGTTTCATTTTAAATTATCAATCTTTAAAATGAACAATTCAAACTCATTATTATTTTATACTTAATTGATAATAAAATTTGGACTTTGCTACCATTACAAATTTTCTGGACAGGTAGCATGACCGATACACTCGTGGCATGCATCTATCTATTCATCTGAATTTTTAAAATTCAGATGAATACACAGATGCATGCCACATTTGTAATTATTTTGTACACATAGAATAATCCATAAGATTTTACTCTTAACATTGATTGCTATTCTTAAAACCATTTCAACCTTTTACGATATTAATAATTTGAGAAACCATATCAACATAAATATCATGACTAGTCCCCTTAAAAATATAAGCTCAAGTGAAATATTGTTTAATTCAAACTTACGATGTCTACAATAATAGTATTAGGCAAGTCTTGAGCGGGCTGTGTTCATTGATCAACAATGAATAAGTCGAAATTCCCACATTCCTCGTTTTCCAAATTCGAAATATATTCTGAAAGTTCGTAGTTTATTAATTAAGTTTGATTTTATGTGCGGAATTATTCTATTAAAAGCAACAAGTCACTTTTTAATAGTTTCTAAATGATTAAGCATACAATTCAATTATCCTGAGTTTGAATACCACAGTTTGTAATATGGAAAGCAATAAATAATGAACATCGATATGATGACGGAGAAATTCAACTGGGTAAAAACTCCGGAATCAAACCAATTACCTCCAATATAGACAATATGGATTACAATTCGTTTTTAGCCTAGGGAATTCCACTAGTTCTCGCTGTTGTAATTCCTATAATCTCTAAGATATATTGTTCCTCTAGACTCACAATCTGCTACTGTATATACTATCTAACCAACCTGCTAGATTTCATGATCTACCTCATGTAGTTTCCAAGATCTACTGTAAATTCCAGACTTACAATCTTCTTCACACGTCTCTTTCAAGTGGATACCCAGGAATCACCTATTAATGTTCTTCTTCTTACGATTGTAGTCTAATCTCTTTCAACCTCCAGAAACTTTTGAAGTCCAATTGAGAAAGTACCTTCCTTAAAGTGTAAAGGAAGTCGGGTGTTTTGAATTCACGAATCATGATATTTTCCCAAAACTTGGTTGCCGGATCTCAAGAATAATATGAATGAATCACCAAATAATCATGCTCTTGGATCTCTCAAATGATGTGAATGTGTTATGCAATGAAAGCACAATAAAGCAACCTTCAATTTTCGTGCAAGACCTTCTGTATTTATAGTTGGAGGTGTATGAGTAGTATGAGCCGTGTAAAACTCTCCAAAATCGCGCACTAGGTTTAGCCGCATAAGTACGTCGGTTGAATGAAGGAGTCGTTCACTTGAGTGAGAGAGTTGTCACTCAAGTGACAGTGAGGCGAAAGGTGGGCGACAATGTTTTTATTTCTACCGCTCAAGCCAAGTCATGGCTAGTCTAGCAAAATTCTGACGTCGCGTTTTCCTTGTTTTCAACTTCTAACCCTAACCTAACTCATCTATACAAAATTGCATTCAAATCTTTGACTTTTTACAAGTGTTTATTTAAGATCATTTTGTTCACAAACATGTCAATTACAACATTGGACCTAACAATATCCCCCTTTGGCATTTTGTGACAAAACCATACAAATAAAGTCAAGGAAAGAAAATACGTCAAACTAAACTCCTCATTCTATACTACCCAAGTTACTCAAATTCTTCTACTTCTTGCATTCCTTGGTATGTCTGTTTTTTGAAATAAAAAAATACAATACCCAGTGTAAAAGCACGTGATACATGAAACCAAAAACTTATAAACACAAATAAACATGCTAGTTTGAGACGTGACATTAATGTCAATCAAAACACTAACCGAAACATTAATATCACAAAACATCAAAACTTAAACAACTATGCATATGATATGCAATGCACATGCTCTCCCTTACTGCAAACTTTCGGTGTTTTTATATGGTAGGAAAATGTATCTATGTCTCTCCCTAACAACTTCTCTGACATAAAGTGTAAATGTAAATGTCAATCAATTTACCACTCTCTCCCCCTTTTTGTCAAAAGTGACGAAGGGATAAAAAAAACTTTTATCAATAACATAAAATCACTCAAAAATACAGTCATTAGCATGCATAAACAAAATAATGTGCAGTAAAATTTTCCACATACTCAGTTCAAGTTACCATGTAGTAAATTGTATAAGTGACCCATGTGTGTAAAGTGTCATTAATCCTTTGCTAGTAGGACTCCAAACCTTAATTTTGTGTAAAGTGTCATTGCCAATAAGTGTATTCATCTACTTATGAAAGTCAAACTATTTAAAGCACATTAAAACCTTTAAATAAAATCTCATTTTGTATTGATATTTTTTTCTCTCCCTGACTTTTTGCATATATGTTTTTTATATTTTTCAATTTTTTAAGCTCATAATTATTTTTTACATCTTAAGTACATGCTCTTCTCCATTATACGACTAAAATGACTCATGTAACGAACTTTAAACCAATTAACTCAATTCAGTTGACCATATCCACCAGGTTATGAGAAACCCCGCAAACTTAAATTGTTCAAGTCAAATAGGTTTCGAAGAAGAATATAAGATATTGAGTTTTTTTTCTTATTACCGAGGATAAATTTGAGTTTAGGTCTAATAAATATGGTTAATTCATGTTCAGAGTCACCTTACTAACATGTGTATGTCATCCCAAATCTCACATACGCGATAGAGTCCCACTAACAATATCATAGTATGTGCAGTGCATATGGTACATGAAGACACATATACTAAATACTCTATGAATAACCTAAATCAGCAATGGAAATTATGTTACAACTTATCGATTAAACTCATACATGATCACAACATACAAGTTCAAGAATATTATATATCATGCTGTAAAAGAAAATTTCCATCTCCTTTTTTATTTTTCAGTTTTTTTATTTTTTTTTATTTTAAAGTACAAATGCACCAAACAAAAAAAATATTAAACACTAAAAGAAAATAATAATAAAATATGCATGAGTTTCTACTTAGAAAACAAATAAATAGATGTGATGCATGCATAAATCAATGATACACAATGATAAAGTTCGTGCATGCATAAAAAATACCTAATCAGTTAGGTATGTAAATATTCTTACATTTAAGAGTATCGTGATCTATTTCAACATTATTTAGATCTCTTTTCTTTACCCAAACTTGCTTAGTGACAGGAATATTCTTAGTCATCTGTGTCATTAACTTGGTCAATTGACTCACCCGATTAGTAAAAAAGTCAATCTAACCAACAAATTCGTGATTCTTATTTCTACTTAAATTTTGATTTCTATTTTTGTTCAAGAAATTATGACACCTAGGCCTTATGTGTCCTACCTCACCACAGTACATGTAGGTATAAACCTAAGACCAATGGTATGTGATTGTTGATATCTATTCCTATGTTGGCGGGTCATACACTGTCTAGTAGGCATTTGTCCTACATATCCCTTATTCTTAAGGTCGGGGTTAGGCACATGTTTGGGCCGGTCAATGGCGGGACAAATGTGGTCTTAGAAGTACTAGCACATTTTCCTTAAAACCTAAACCTCCCTTATTTCCAGTCGATTTGCCTATTCCTAAAATATTGTCTAACTTTTCAAAACCACTAGAGAAGGCAAGCAGTTGAAACTTAGAATATTCTAGATCGCTTAGAAGGTTCTTAACTTGGATTTATAAGGTCTCTTTCTCAGTGGTGAGCTCGCTGAATCTCCTAGAGGACTTCTCAAACTCATTAGCGAGGTTCTTAACCTGAGTCTCTAAATTTTCATTCATGGATTTCACTTCACTCGAGATAGAGGTAGATTCCTTAATGTGCGCTACTAACTTCTCATTTTTTCCAATTAAAGTTCCATATTCTTCGCACTCAAGGCTTTGTTTTTAGTAAAAATTCTAAGACTTTCCTCGTACATCTTATCAAAAGCCACATGAATATCTTCCTCACTCATAGACTCTTTATCACAATCCTCATCACTATCTAAATCCTCTTCTCTTTCACTCCCCTGGTCAGATCCATTCTTAATTCTAGCAGTAAAAGAAATATATTTTTCACTTTCACGAGTGGATTTCTTACTCTGATTATCCGAGTTAGACTTGTCATTAGTGAGAGTAGCATTCATAGCTTTATCTGAATTTCTCCTACTACAAGGACATTCACTCCTAACATGGACAAAACCTTGACAATTATGACATTTCACAGATTTAGAACTCTTCCTAGACTCACTTGGACCACTTATATGCTTCTCTTGAGGTTTTTGTTTATTCCTACACATTTTACGAATTTTTTTAGCAAAGTATGATATCTCCTCTTCATTAGGAGAATTTGAATCCGATGACTCTTTATGTCTATTCCTGACAATTTTTAAGGCAGTGACTAATCGTTTTAGGGTTTAGATAACGTCAACTCATAAGTTTGGAGAGATCTAACCAGCTATTCCACCTTAATAGAGTCATATCCTTACTCTCCTCAATAGCACTGATGTTAGCCATAAATTGCTCAGGTAATGCTCTAAAGATTTTTCTAACAATTTTAGGCTCCAAGATTCTCTCACTTAGGTTGAAACTAGAATTCACTATATCATTTAAGCTCGCATAAAACTCATCAAAAATTTCATTCTCTTTCATCCTAATCTCTTCAAACCTAGTGGTCAACATTTGCAACTTGGAGTTTTTAACAGAATGAGTTCCATCATGCATGGTCTGTAGAATATTACAAACCTCTTTGGCTACCTCACACATAGACACTCTCCTAAACTCATTCGGGGATACCGTCATGAATAAGGCATGTAAGGTTTTACAGTTCTAGTAACATTCATCTAAGTTCGTCCTAGTCCAATTAGCAATGGGAGTGGGGTCACTATGTTGTCTACAATTGTACTAGGGGCACTCCAACCATTCACTACACTCAACCAAATCCGTTCATCCATAGATTTTAAGAACGCTCTCATTCTAACTTTCCAACAAGCATAGTTAGTGCCATCAAAGTATGGCGGAACGGACAACGAACTACTCATCTAGACAAATTAAGGCCAAGAATCGAAATTAGGCTCTGATACCAATTGAAAGTTCGTAGTTTACTAATTAAGTTTGACCTTATGTGCGGAATTATTATATTAAAAGCAACAAATCACTTTTAATAGTTTCTAGATGATTAAGCATACAATTCAATTATCCTAAGTTTGAATACCACAGTTTGTAATATGGAAAGCAATAAAATAATGAACATCGATATGATGACAGAGAAACCCACTGGGTAAAAACTCCGGAACCAAGTTAGTTACCTCCACTATAGACAATATGGATTATAGTTCGTTTCCAGCCTAGGAAATTCTACTAGTTCTTGCTGTTGTAATTCCTGTAATCTCCAAGATCTGCTGTTCTTCTAGACTCACGATCTGCTACCGTAAATATTATCTAACTAACCTGCTAGATTTTTCGATCTACCTCCTTTAGCTTCCAAGATCTGCTGTAAATTTCAGACTCACAATCTTCTACACACGTCTCTTCCAAGTGGATACATAAGAATCACCTATTCACGTACTTCATCCTGCACTTGTAGTCCAACCTCTCTCAAACTGCAGAAACTTCTGAGTCCAAACTGAGAAGTAGTGTAAAAGAAGTCAGGTATTTTGGATTCACGAACCTTGATATTTTCCCAAAACTTGGTTACCGAATCTCAAGAATAATATGGATGAATCACCAAATAATCATGCTCTTGGATCTCTCAAATGATGTGAATGTGTTATGCAATGAAAGCACGATAAAGCAACCTTCAATTTTCATGCAATACCCTTTGTATTTATGGTTGGATGTGTATAAGTAGTATGGACCGTGTAAAACTCTGCAAAACCGCGAACTAGGTTTAGCCGCATAAATACGTCGCTCGAGCGACAGCGAGACGAAATGCGAGCGACAATGTTTCTATTTTTGCCACTCGAGTGAAGTTATAACGACAGTTGAGCAAAATTTTGGCACCACATTTTCCTTGTTTTCAACCTCTAACTCTAACCTAATTCATCTATACAAATTGCATCCAAGTTCTTGACTTTTTACAAATGTTCAATTAAAACCATTTTATTCACAAACATGTCAATTACAACATTGAACCTATCATATTCTATTAGCTTCTTCGTTCTCTTGACTCAATAAATCCAATACAGGTGGGTTATGTACAAGGGAATTGTGGAAGAAAGTAACATTGGATATAGGTGGTCAAATTTTGAATGTACTTATTTTTATGTAAAAATATTAATATGATATTGCTTTTTATTCTTCTTTTAATGCCTCGAGGACTATGACTTCATCACACAAGAATAGTCTTATGGTAGAGCATTTTCGAAATTCAAAATTTATAATATTCTCGAGTGAAAAGTAAGATTATTTGATGTGATTAGGTCGATGTTATTGCATGTATTGATGCTACTTACTAAAAGGTTGCTGACAAGAGTTTATAGTAATGCTTTTTTGGGTTCCTTGACTTATTAATAATTTTTTTAAAGATTCTATAATATTTGGGTGGTGAATTTAGGAAGTGACATTGGCGGCTTCAATTCTATAAAAAACCGTGAAAGCACCTTTTGAGGGCATATATTAATGCTCTTATGCTTAGAATTTGAATAAAGAATGTAAGAATATAAATAATTCATAGCAATCTGCTTTGACGAAATCTTATCGTTACTGCAATAATTTGTATATTAATTAGAAAAATCGTACCAAACAAAGTCAGTTTAATTTGAAGTGCATTTCTAAGTTGATGTTTTGGAGAATTTTTGGTCAAAAAAAGGTTTAAGCTTCGGAAGTAAAAAATTATTTTAAGAATAGCAATATATCAAACTCTCATCTGGTTCCATCAGAGAAATGGATTGGGAATAGAAAACATGGTCTACACTCTTATATTGTTCCAGATTGCATCCGTCGCTAGCAGAAGCTAAGCGCTTGAAAAGCACACTAAGAAACGTTGCTTCTGTCGGCCTTCTCAATGCATTGACTGTGGCAACATTTGTCGCTGCCAAATTTAATTTCCCAATCTTCCCAATTTTTTGAAGTGCATGTGGTGGTGGATTTGAGGTCGATATAGTTGTGTTTGTAGAATTGAGGTGGTGGTGGTGGTTGAGGGTTTGAGGTGAGGTCGGGTCAGGTCAGGTTGGTTGAGGTGAAGATTGATTATGACCAACTAATTTGATAATTTGCGACCAATAAATAAATTGTGACTTCAAAAAGTAGGTGATTTACAATTTGATATGTATTTATGACAAACAAATTGTATTTTTGTGACTATGTCCTTATTTGATTTGTGACTAATATGTGACTGTGATTATAAATTGTATACTACTGTGATTGTGGTCTGTTTAATTAAATTAACAGATGTCACAAAATATGACAACTTGATTTTTGAAATTTTTTTCACTTGTTTCTTATTTTTGAGTTTGTATTTTGAAACTTTTGTAGCTATGTATTTTTCCATTTATTTTATTTTTAAGTTTCGCCCAACCTTTTTTAACTTTTAAGTTAGGGAACAATACACATTTAAAGTAGTTAGAAGGTACAATTTCAAAATTAACAAAAATGTTTTAAAATTTCAAAAATTAGGTCATAATTAGAATTTATTTAAAAATATTCTATTAAATAAGTATATTAAGGGCACGATGCTGTGCATTTTATGATCACAATTACTTACTAATTACTATAAAAAAATGCCACATTCAAAATCACAAATTTCACAAGTCCCAACTTATTTATCGATCACAAACTATCTAATTAACTAGTTGCGCATTAAGGGCACGATGCTGTGCATTTTATGATCACAATTACTTACTAATTACAATAAAAAATGCCACATTCACAAATCACAAATTTCACAAGTCCCAACTTATTTATCGATCACAAACTATCTAATTAACTAGTTGCGCATTATTTCTATGTCACAAAATAATAGAAATATTATAGATCGCAATTTATTTATTGATAACAAATTATCAAATTAATATGTCACAGTTTATTTATCGATCACAAATTACAAATTTTATAAGTCACGCCTTATTTCACGGTAACAAATTATCAAATTAATTAATCGAAAATTATTTTTCGATCACAAATTATCAAATTAATTAATCACAACTTAAAAATTGTGAATCACAATTATAATTTAGTTGCATTCTCACATTTTTTAAGTCACATATTATTTACTGGTCACAAATTATCTATTTTATTGATCACATATTATTTTTTAATCATAAATTAACCAATCTATTGATCACAATCAACCAAAATTAATTACAAACACCCACCCCATTCCACCATTACTCGCACTACTAGAACCACCACCATCTCATTGTTGTCGTCGCCACTACCACTGCCCACACCATCATCACCACTGCCTGTTCCAATAATCACCACCACTACCTCCCAAATCCACTATCTCCACTACACAACTACCACTACATGTCACCACTACCTCCTCAAATCCACCATCTTCTTAATCCTACCACACCACACCAAACAGATGAATAGAAAAGAAACATGGATGCATATAAAGAATATAGCCCTTGTTTGATTCTCATTATTTTTAAAATACATTTTTATCTCTCTTCTTTTCAACCACGTATTCTTCAGTAAAATAATATTACACACAAACCCAAAATTTTTCTTTATTTTTCTAACTATACATTATCCACCAATATAGCATTCCAAAATGCATTTTTAGGGAAAATGAGACTCAAACATGCACATAGATCGCGCTACGATGATGCTAAGTACCGTGCGCAGCACTTGTGGCGTGCAGCACTGCTGCACGTAGTGAGCGAGGCTACTCATAGCACAGCGTCTCGCAATGCCGCATCGAGTGAAAGCAACAGTGCATGAAGGGGTTGATCAGCACCGAAGATGGTGGAAGGGGTTGATCAGAGTCGGAGAAGAGAAGGGAGATGAGGGCACTGTAAGCATAAATTTTAGGGAGAGAGGGAGATTTGGGATTTTTAGGATTCGAGATTTGACTGGGTATAATTTAGAGAAAGAAAGGAGAGGTCATTGAGAAAATTAAATAATAATATTATTAATATTTAAAAATAAATTTTGGCTTGATTTTTGTATATGTCATTCTTAGATTTTTGAAATTGAAAATTAAAAAATATGGCTAGGTGTAATTTTCACTTTAAGTTAACATGTGTCCAATTTTAGTGCAGTCGTTATCCAAGTTTCGACAATCATGTTATGTGTATATTCGGGGTTGACACTTTGGATGACACTCCATCACAAAAGGGGCTCGCGATTATTTTATTACTCCTGGCCCCACCCCATGTGAGGAATGTGTCATCCTGAATGTACACATAACATTATTCAAGTTGCAAACACATAACGCTAAAATTCAAGCTCACATAATCTATATCCCAAAAATGACCGAGACATTTTGATAATTTAACAAAATATAGAGGCCAAGTTTTGAAACCTTAACGTAAAAATTATTTTAGATATTCTACTTTTCTTAAGAAAATAATAAAATTTATAGAGGTCTTCAATTAAAAAAAATGAACATTTATAATAGTTCAATTATTAAATAAAAATTTAAACTAGAATACACATTAACTTATAAACTTTTGATTTGTGTTTATGTTTTTTTGATAAAACAGTATTTTTTTTAAAAAAAACCGAAGAAGAAAAAACTCTAAAAATTATCTTCACGCCCTTTTTTTTTTTTTTTTTGTTGTATAGTTGTGTGTAGAAAAAAGAAGATGAAGATGAAGAAGAAAATGAAATGTTCCAAATGTTCCTAAAAATTCTTGTTCCCATTAGAACAATTGTATTTATATGCATTAGGATCCCGATTTATATATTTCTCGGTTTGAGAAAGAAGAAAAAACTCCAAAATAGAACTTAGGGTTTGAAGTTAATATATTTTGCTTTATAAATATGATTTTTCTTATTGCATTACCTTTTAATTTGTTGACTAGTTACTCGTTGCTAAGCTATTTGTTGTTTCAATATTTTAAAAAGCATAAAGTGTGATTAAATATAAAGGCAATCTTCGGGTTAGGTGAGTTTAGACTACTACTGACAGGCATAAAAAAATGTTTTCTTTTTTTAATATTGTTGACGTTGAAAATTAAACAAGTAAATTCCAAGCCAACTTTAGGGACAAACACGACTTTGATTAATTGATAATCGAAAGATTACAAGTAATTCGGATACTCCTTTTTGTGTTTATAGGAGATATTTGAAATATGGACAATGTAAAGATATTTGTAATGTGTGAAGCTGTGCTTCTTCTTCCCTTTTCTATGGCCATTTCCTCTTTTTATAGGAGGAAATATGCATGCTTCATTAATTATCCGTCTTGTCACCTGCAAACCTGAACTGAAGAAGTACATTTGCTGTAGTAATTCGATTGGCTACCGAGCTCGGCTTGACAAGTTATTATGAGTAAATCTTGCAGGTAGACCACAATAATTAATGAATTACTCTATGGAAAGGAGAGCCTAACTATTTGATTAGAGACTTATGCGAGTGCTGATGTAAGATTATTCCCAATGAATTTTTTTGATTGGTTAGTTTGTTGATTCTGTCAATGATCTTCAATCATTAGGATTCATTTACCCTGAAAGACTACACAATCTTTTCAAATACACTAACCATTTGAGCTGACCTCACACCACCGAGCTCACATTGTCACGTGCTTATCAAGTGTATTAATCCGACATGGGTGACCTCAGAGCTCGGCATGTCAACAAATATTATTTTAAATTTTTAATCAATACAAAAATCATTTAATAATTAAAATATACCAACTAAACATATAAAATCATAAAATGCCATATTGAAAAAAAAAAAAAAACAAGAAAGAAAGCACGCTTAGGCACGAAAAAAAAAAAAATATATATATATATATATAAGCAAAAAACTAAAAATAATTTAAAAAAGCGCGAAAAAGCATGAGACATGATGTTTCACGCCTAGGCATCTCTTTTTAAAACATTGGTTGTTTTATACGCTATTTGAAGCCTTCGGGATACACATTGATACATTTAGCATGTATTATGCATTTCATCACTATTTTTGTGTATTAATAACACTTTGTATTAAAATGAAATTAAGCCCCTATTTGTTTACCATTATAATGTGAAAATGAGTTTTGAAGTAGTAAATTTTTAGAGAATGTGTTATTAAAACGTAGGAAAAACATTTAGATTTACATGAAAAATATTTTATTGTGAGAATGTGTGGTTAAATATGAGTTTGAGAAAAAAAAATTGAAATAATGGTGAACAAACAGGGGATTATTGCTAGCTGTTTGAATTATTCTAGTGTTATATTGTTAACATATCGTCAACGTGTTCGATTTTAGAGAAAAAAATAATAATAATATGTCACGTGGAATCTCCGAATGCTGATACAGAAAACATGTCGATTCATTACTCTTTAGTCTCCTAACTAAATTTGTGGACATGTCCCTATTTTGAACTAAATATTTTTCTTATAAAATAATTTTACACGTCAACTCATAAATATTTTTACTTTTTAACATGACAATTAAAAAAAATAACAATTTTTGTTAAATATATTTTTCATAAAATCTCTACAAGACATGAGCTTAGTATTGCAAGGATTGATTCTCCTTGCCAATATTGGAAGATAAGTGGTATATTTCCAGTATGAACAATGAGAGGGAGAGAGAGCATTTTTTTTGGGTTGGATTGGGTTGGGTTGGGTTGGGGTTGGGTAGGGTGGGGAATAAAATAAAGTAAGACAATACAAAAATAAAGTGGACAAAGTAGGTGTGGCAAAAAAACCTCGACAAACTTGATACCCGAGGGGCCCCGCCCCGAATGGGGCGGGGATGGGATGGGAGATTTATCCGCGGGATAGGGATGGGTAACTGGTGCCTCACCATGCTTAATTTTTTTTAATATCTTTTTAGAATTCAATACTTTAAGTGGAAAATTTCACGAAATTTAATTAGTCCTAATAGAAAATGATAACTAAAATTGTTTTCCTTAGTCATAATGAATGGAGTAATAAAATAAATTATCAAAAACTTTAAAAAAAAATGTAACGGGGTAGTAAAAGGGTCAAAAACCCCACCCGCCCCGCGTTAAACGGGTAACGGGGAAGGGCGGGGTGGAGGCAAAGAATTGCTTGGCTTGGCGGGGTGGATCCGTTCCGTTGTCATCCCTATGACATAGGTATTTTTGTGAAGGAAGAAAAAGGGTTACATCCCGCGCCCCGCCCCATTCCGTTATCATCCCTAGGGCAAAAGCATTTTTGTAAAGGAAGGAAAAGGGTTAGATTTTGGGAATAGTTTGTATATTTAGGTTATTTTTGAAAAATATCCATTTAAGAATCCAATATAGGTCCTTTAGTGGAGTGGTCCATATTAATAGATGAGAATAGATTATAGATGAGCCCAACGGAACAAGAATTGATTAGTTTGGACTTGCCTATTGGAAGGAATTGAAAAGTGGTAATTACATGCAACCATAATTTTTAAGATTTAATTTCAAAAATCATATACAAAGTTTATTTATACAAAAATCAGATATTTAATATTATTAATACCACAAAAATTCCTCACAATCCCTAATTACCAAATTTAATCCAAATCCTAACATTTTCTCTCTCTCTTCCTCTTTTATCTTCCCCCTTCTCTCACACTGGCTGATTATCTCTCTTCCTTCTTTCTCTATTCTTATCACCATCGAAAGATCGCCATCGGAGGTCACGATCGAGCAGCACTCATAGCGGTACTCACATCGCAAGGATGTCGCTGCGTCACATCAGCTGTTACACAAAGACGATCACGCCTTATGCTTGTGATGGTGCTGGCCGAGCAGCATCGTGATGCTACCTCGCTGAAGCTCCACTATACGTTGCAAAGTAACTTTACAACAACTGGTACTGATGTTAACAGCAGCATCGCGAGCGCTAGCGTCCGACTACTGCGAAAGGTAGAGTTGCTCGACGTTGGTAACAGTAGAATTGCCTAGCGGTGTGAACTGTAGAGTTGCCCAGCAACGTTGCCTAGCGACAACAAAGCTATGGCGATGTCGGTGACCGTAGAGAAAAGGGGGAAATTAGGGTTTGGGTAATGATTTGAGGACGGGGCCTCTGGTGTAATTTTTGAAATTATAGGCCCATTCTTGCAATTTCAAATTGGGAGTCAGTTTACAAATGATAACGTTGGTGGTTGTGGTGGTGTAGTAGGTGGTAAGGTAGTGGTGGTGATGGTAGTTTTAGTGTTGTTTGGGCGGTGATTTTGTTGCTTGCGATTTGGTGTTTAGGCGACAATATTGGATAATGTTGGTGACAGTGGTTGGGCGGCAATTTTATTGATTTTTGGGCAACGATTTTGTTGGTTTTTGGGAGGCGATTTGATGTTTAGGCGACGGTGTTGGATCTTGTTGGTGTGGTGGTGATGTTGGTTTTGTTGGTGGTTGTGGTAATAGGGTGGTGGTGTTGGTGGATTTGAAGTTGAAAATTTGTTAGAGGTGGTCGGCGGCAATGATTGTGGGGTTGAGGATTGTTTTTGGGTTGTAGGACAGGGGTTCGGTTGTCATGTTGTTGGTGGCAGTGGTGAGATGATGGTCACAAGTTTTAGTGACAGATTATTTGATTGTTTGTAATCATTAAATTTATTAATTTGTGATCGATAAACAATATGTGATCAATGAAAAATATAAATTATGACCAATAAATAATGTGTGATCTAAAAAATTGTTAATTTGTAACTGTCTAATAAATTGTGACTTAGAATATTTGTAATTTGTGAACGATGAACAAATTATAACTTATAAAATTTCTGAATTGTGACTTATAAAATTTCAAATTCTTGACCGTAAATTAATTTGTGACTAATAAAATTTCTGATTTGTGACCGATAAACAAATTGTGACATATTGCAACCGTAAAATAATTTGTGACGTTTCAATTTTTTTTTGTAATCGATGAACAAATTGTGACCGTAAAATAATTTGTGACATGTAAAATTTGTGATTTGTGACCAAATTATATGAAATTGTGACCTTAATATATTTAATTAATAAAATATATATTTTATTTATTTATTTATAAATAAAATTTAAAAATATCTGATATTTGAAATTTTAAAACTTTAAAAATCTGAAATTTTAAATTTTAAACCTTATCTCTTAAATTTGAAATGGGTAAAAACTAAACCTCTTAGTTATGAAATTTTTCCAATTGAAAATTAGGACTAGTATATAATTCAACATTTTTAACGGATATATATACTGTGGAGAATACGAGATTCGCGAAGAAGAATACTAGAGTCCATACAAAAATGACTGATATTTACTAGTATTTTAAATAATTGAGCAAATTAGGCCCAGTACTTTAATTTACTTAGAAAATTGATTCATACACTTGACTTTTAAAATTTTCATTATACATTAAAAAACAGCTTTTATTTACGGTGAGAAAAATACGGACGGTGTTCAACACCAACCAAAACCAAAATTTGTGGTTTATCTCTATCAATTTCCTGTGATTTTCTTGATTTTGGTCGATTATAGACGGCTTCGTTTTACAGTCAGCCATCATCTAGCCCTATCTTTCTCTCTCTTTATTCATTCAATCCAAGATCAGTTTTTGCTATAATTTTCCTAAATCTGTTTTGAAAGATTTGTGTAATCACATTTGACCAGCATCTTTGAATTATCTAGGTAATTGGAGCTGAACTCACAACGAGAGATTCCCAAAGGACATTAATTCACAACGGGCTTCTATCATTGAGAACTAATGGCAAAGGTCTTTCTCTAATTTCTGATTGTTGTCCAAGTGTTTTCGTTATCTGCAAATAGATGAGTTTCTATATTATCTTTACAACTATTTTGGACAAATTTTTCTCTACAGATGATCTATGACCAAGAGTTTTGATGGACGGTTGTTTCAACATATCACAGTTATGGCTTTGAAGTTCTTAAATCTTTTGAGTGAAAATAAAATAAAATAGTGATATGGTATTCTACTTGTATATGCCTAACTTTGTGTCCTCGATTGTTAAATATGTTTGATTTCTTTTTAAAAACATATTTAGTTGTGGTCATAGTTAGTTTTCAATGGCATTGCCATTATTGAATTTCTAATAATCGAATATGACCGTAAAATATTATCCCTATGCTGCATATTTTGAATGGATTTGAAAGATCACTTTAGTTGTTTTGTAACAATAACAATCTTGTATTTCAACATGAGCATGATGATGTCAAAAGTTTATAGACATTAAATTTCCTAGTTGTCAAGGAAAGAATTTAGAGTAGTTAGGTTTCTATAAATTGTACTAGGACAAACTCCATAATCATGAATTCATTTACTAAATGGCTACCACTCAAGGTTTTTAATGAACATAATACTAACATGGGTGTTGCATCTTTTGATGATATGCTAGTTTAATAAGAGTTGTATTCGGATATTGTATGTTTTAGACATATATTTTTATCAACAGATATTCGGTTTATTTCAGAAATAAAATATTTAATTCAGTTTCACTCTGATTAAAGTTTGAGGTTGATCTCATTAAAAAATAGGGTAGGATAAGTTGGAAATGAGCATGTTTGAATCACATTACATGTAATTTTCATACTACGCATCTACACTTAATCTGTATCATTTGATTATGTTAATATACGTGACCATTGAGGGTTTAGTTATGATATTTGTAACGAATAGCGTTTTGATCCTATATTGATATAATCAATGGACGAGATTGTTTGGATATGCTTTTGGTTATAATAGCAAAAATTTTGACGTCAAAAGGTTGTACACAATTATAAGGTAACATATGTTGCCTAAGTGAGAGATTGTTGGATTTATTAATTTGTTATATGGACCTATATATGTAACTAATTGTGTATAAGACTATCTTACACTAGAGCTCAATTAAAGTGATCTAATAAAGTATTAATTTGTTAGGCTTATGGTATCTATATAAAATGTGGGTCAGATTATATGTGTAGAGACCAAATTCATTATGGTTGTATTTGACGATGAGCCTAATATATATGAAAATTATAAATAGGATTATAGTTCTCAATTTATATGTAATTTCTCATTTTTTGTGTCATCCCATCAACACATTAATTAATAGAGAGTGAATATCTAAAACACACAAGCAAGAACAAGGTTTGAAAAAAATCAAGAATTGAGAAGAAGGATTGGAACAATTAAATCGAAGAACAAGACAATCAAAATTATGGAGCAAACGGCAAAAATCAAGATTAAGAATTCAAGAACCAAAAGAGCCAATAATCAAGATTTAAGATCCAGAATCAAAATTCGATATTAAAGAATCATTCCCGAATAATTAAGGTATGTTCCGCATTATTGATTTTCTTGATGATTTGATATAGATGATCTTGTCAATAAAGTAATTAGGTTTTTTAGTTTTATAAAGTTTAAAATTTCATAAAATTTCAACAAAAATGTCATTAAAATATTCAAAAAAGATAGTTAAACACTCATGAAGGAATTTTTCATTCATCTCCAAGTCTTATCTTAATTTGACGGTAGCCATTACACGCAGGGGCGGATCTTGGGGACCCCAAAAAAAAAAAAAAAATATTACCTTTGAAAACTAAATGGGCTTGGGCTCCCTCCCTCTACTCCCGATTCCAATTACACAAGCTATTCTTAGAAGTGAACCTAGCTAGCAAGCTCGACAAATATATTCTCGAGTCTACGAATATGGAACCTATATTTATTAGTTATTTTAGTGATAGTACTAACTCCATCAATGGGCTGAAGTATGGGACTGAGACTAAACTTAGCAATGACATATATGGAATCGACATTCATACTACTAATCCCATCAATTATAAATTTGCAATAACTATTGCAAGGTATGAAGTTGTGAAAATGGATGTTCGCTTCCAAGAATCAAAGTCAAGGGATGAAAGTTAGAGACGAGATACAAAGGTGTGATGCAGTGCTTTGTGTTAAACCAAAACTTAATTCATGTTCTTATGGAGGTTTGCATCTATGTAGTGTTTTTGTGCGTATCTTTACAAATTGACTGTTACTTGCTTGTTGGGGGTGGCAAAGGAGGGACTCGATCCATGTGAGGCTTAGGCTCATTTTGAGACGAGTCATGGGCCGGGTCGAACTCACTTTTTGACTAATTTTGTTAATTTTTTTTTAAAATTGCTCATCTTTAAACTTATTTTATTATTATTCTTTAAAAATAACATTAAAAACTAGCTAATTTGTGATCCGTTACTCGGCCCACTAGCCAAAGGATTGAGCATATCCGAATCTAGAATTTGAACACGAGTCGAGCTCAGCTCGACCATTGTCACTCTTGCATGCTAGCCAACTTCCAAGAATCTTTAATTTTCTCGTTAAGGAAAAAATTGGAGTTAAATGTTTCATTGGTCATTGAACTTTGGGTTATGTCACGACTTACTCGCCGAATTTTAAACTTTTCCCGATGGCCACTGTACTTTAATCTGTTACTACCCATCACTCATTAAGTGGATGGCGTTTAAAAACATGTTCACATGGCAGACGGAAGAATGACATGTCCAGTTATCTCTGGCCAAATCAGGTCCACTGTTGACCTATGGTTGAAAATTAAGAGATATTTTATTGAAAATCTTTGAGCTTACTTGATTTTATATTCTATCTCATTACAAAAAAAAATTTAATTGATCCAAACTAACTTTTATCTAGTTCATCAAGAATTCTATTTTGCAAAGAAACTTTTCATTCTCATCTATTTTCAAATTCTTGATAAAAGTTTTCTTTGCCAACACTTATATTGAAGTGTAAATCTCTCTCTATACTTAACTTGTATTATTTGTTAAGAGAGATCATTTGGTTGATGACTTTGATACATCATACAATTATTTCATCATCTATCATTTATCAAAGTTTGCAACATCAACACTTGAGATTTATCATTTGCTATCTATTGAAGTGTTTGCCTCTTCTCTTCTTGTTCTCAACTTTGAATTTATTATTCATAAAGAATAGAAAAATTCAATTGTAAAATCCATTTGAATTGTGGGTCGTGTTATAGTCCCTTAAAGATCAACATTGTAAAAGGAAATGTTCTCCTTGTTTGTAAGTTACCATTTACTTTAGTGCATTTGGCCTTACTCGTGACGGAGAGCTTGGTAACGGGGACGTAGATCATTGCATTGGATCGAACCTTATTAAATTGGTTTGCTGCATTTACATTATTGCACTTTACTTTAAATTGCTATTTACATTGTGTTATATCATACTTGAATTAAGTTATCATATTTGCATATTTATATGTTGTATTATACTTAGCATTTGTATCTTGTGTTGAATATTTTTTAGACTAAGTGTCGAAAAAGTTTTAAAAAAAATCAATTCACGTCCCTCTTGATTAGTTATTCTTGGGCCCACAATTGGTATCAAATCAATGTGCTCAATTTTAAAGATTTAACAATCTTGAGTAATAGCTAATCACATTTTTCAAAATCTTGAGGAACATTATACAAATCGTCCTCCTTTATTTGATGGTACTAATTATAACTATTGGAAGACTAGGATGACAATATTTATTCAATCTATAGATTATAATGTTTGGAAGGTTATTGAATTTGGTCCACATAAGCTCACTAAGGTT
Source organism: Fraxinus excelsior (assembly GCA_019097785.1). Classification (NCBI taxonomy): domain Eukaryota; kingdom Viridiplantae; phylum Streptophyta; class Magnoliopsida; order Lamiales; family Oleaceae; genus Fraxinus; species Fraxinus excelsior. The sequence continues at coordinate 11,625,352 of CM032634.1, read as the reverse complement.
ATCAAAGTTAATGGAAAATCGGATCAAATTATTCCAAAACCTAGAGAAGAATATGATGAAGAAGATAGAAGAAAATTATATTTGAATGCTAGAGCCAAAAATATACTTTATTGTGCTTTAGATAGGAATGAATTTAATCGTATTAGCACTTATGAATCCGCACATGATATTTGACATGCTCTCGAAGTCACTCATGTTGGAACAAGTAAAGTGAAAGAAACTAAAATAAATATTTTAATTAAAGATTTTGAAAATTTCTTCATGAAAGAAAATGAACCTATTGTTGATATGATTACTCGCTTCACCGATATTATTAATGGCCTCAAATGTTTTGATCGAAAATATACTAACGGTGAACTTGTGAGAAAAATTCTTATGTCACTTTTGAAAAAATGGAGCCCCATACGGATGCTTATAGAAAACACAAAGGATGTGGATACAGATCCTTTGGAAGAATTGTATGAAACTTTAATGACATATGAACTCATCAAGGCTGAGGTCAAGGAAAAAACAAGAAAGAGCAAAGAATAATCAAAAGAGGAAAGACGCCAAATTACTCTAAAATCAGAGATTGATGAAGGAACAACGAGCAATCATATAAGCGACGAAGAGCTTGACAATTTGATCATTCTTATGAAGAAATTGAGAAATTTTCTAAATAATCGAAGATCTCAAAAGAAGGAAGAAAAGAATGAAGAAAGGGGCAAGAAAATCGTTTGTTACAATTGTGACAAATCAAGTTATAAGAGCACCGAATGTCCAAACAAAAAGATATTTTTCAAGAAGAAGGCTCTTCAAGCTACTGGGATGATTGTGACAATGAAGATCAAAATGATAGCGATGATCAAGACGAAATCGCTAACACATGCTTCATGGTCCTCGAATATGAGGTAAGTACAAAAGAAAAATTTCCTTACGATGAATTACTTGATTCTTATTATGAATTGCTTGAAATTTTTGAAAAACTTACATTAAGTCACTCCATTTTTAAAAAGAAAAATTCTCTATTAAAAGATGAATTAAAGAAAATTTTGGATAAACAAAAAGAGAATGTTGATTACGATTTATTAGTTAAGGAAAATACTTCTCTAAAAGAAAAGGTTGAAGATTTGATGAAAGTTGTTTATAAATTCACCGAACGTAAGAAAAATTTTGATTTAATGCTTGGAAATAAAAAAAATGTGTTTTCGACAAAGTTGGATTAGATTTAAACCTTCTCTAAAACAAAAATCTCTCAAAAACTTGTTCGTTAAAACTTCAAACATCACTTATACTTTTTGCAATAAAAGTGGACATGTATCTTTTAATTGTTCAATCAAAAAGAGGTTTCACTTTGAGAGCAATAAACACTAACAATCAAGGACCCAAAATTGTATGGGTACCAAAGAACAAAAATTGAATTATTTTTGTAGGTACCAAGGAAAAATAAAGAGCAAATGAACCTTGGATGGTGGATGCTCAAAGCACATGGCCGGAGGCCCGAAAATCGAACTCTGCTGTCAAGTTCCAAAATAAAGGATGTTGGTCGATGCTTTCGAAGATAATGCCAAATGAAAAACCATTGTCTTTGAGATCATTGGAGATGTTTGAAATTGATGACTTAAAGTAAATAAACACTCCTATGAGCTCATCAATCAAATGGACAAAGATAATCAAGATACTTCAATAAACATATCAAAATATCGAGATATGATCAAATCTCTTCTTTAATCGCAAGTAATTTTGATATTATGTTTAGTGTGTGATTGTGCTATATTTCAACACAATAATCAAGAATCACACTTGAAATAATTTTAGGCATAATTGATGAATTTGAAATACATGGTTAAATTCATGACTAGTTACATCTCATTAATTCATATGCATCATATTTACATGATTTCATATGTTTTATTATCATTAAAAATAAAAATAAAAATAATATCGGACGTCCGTTATCACGCGTCCAGTAGGACATAACATTTTTCTATTTTTTGCTCTTTTAGCAGACGTTCGGTACTGGGAATTTTTAGTTTCTTTCAAATCATGATTTCTTCCATTTCCTTCTTCAAAAATTTGGTTGGAATGTATCATAATTTCACCTAAATGATTTTATGTTTTCATCATTTCATCACTCATTCTTTGATTAATATTTTACCATAAAGTGATGACTATTCTTTTAAAAAAAAAAATTGTATACGTTTAGCATCTTGTGTTTAATTGAGGGGTATTCGTGCAAAACCCGCAAGCGTACGAGATCGTTGGCAAGTAATAGAATTGATGAATTGAGAGTATCGTCCCATAGGAAATAAGACTTAATTCTAATGTATTCGATATATCTAAATTTGCAACAATAATAAGAAATGATTGATTTGTATTTAACTACGTTCTAAACTACGAAAGCAATAAAATGGTGATTTTTAAATCAAGTGTGGATAATTGTATTGGATTTCGAATCTACCTATTGCTATCTATTTCAATTCTTGATTTGTAATCTAATTTCGTTCATGCGTTCTGGACAATCGATAAAACTATGATATATAATTCTCTTTTTCAAGACAAATTAAATATATCCGAATCACGATCCGAATCTATTCCTAACCCGAATTCGAATGATTAGAATGCATTAAAGTTCATATTATCTATATGATTACACATGGGATAAATATTATTCATAACATCTATTGCACATATGTTAATTTTACCGCGTTCTAAAGTTATTGTGAATCTTTCAACGCTACAACAAGCAACTAATTATCTAATTGGTGACCAATCAATTAAATAATGCATTGAGTATGCAAAATTAATCAAGAAATGCAAGAAATAAACTAAACTATTAGTCTTGAATTAAAACAAATAACAAATAGGGTTCATCTTCATCTAATACAAAAATAGATCTAGCCTAACATGTTAATATATAAGTTACAAGAAGAATAATGGAAAAATATCACACGAATCATGAAATAAATCAAAAGATGTTGATCTTCCCGCCCAATGTTGAATTCTTCAAAATCTTGATGTAACTGACTTTCAATTCCTCGCTATGGCTTGCTCTCCTCTCTCAAAATATGGCAATTGACATCTTATTCTTGATTAATTTGATGAAACTATGGTGTATGAAGAGGTAAGAGAGATTTTTTCATGTGTATCACTCGTTCTCTATTTATAAAAGCCAAAAAATAGGTCAAAATCTCATCCAATTTGGTTTTCAAAAGAGTTTGAATCACGAAAGGAAACTAAAGATTCTTCTGCGGAAAAGACATGTACGCACACCGTTATAAGTGTTTCCCACACACCATAGAACCAACTGACTCTCGGGTAAGGGAAAACAAGGTCGTGCACGTGTGCCATGAATTGCCTACGCGCACGTGTAGGTTTGTCTCTAAATAGCTTCCGGTAATTTGGCCATAAATATCTCTACAAGTATCTGATTGATCTGATTCAAAATGCGTTAGAAAGATGATTCAAAGGTCTACAGTTTGTCTTGATATACAATGTTTCCAATTCAAACTATTACTATCCAAAAAATAGGTCCCAAGTTGATGTTAAAAATCCATAGCATAACTTCTTCGGCTGGAAATTGATTTGTGAAAATACTCCACTATATTTTGCTCTGTTGACCTCCAAATGCATCCAGTTGATCCTATATGATCTTCACTCATCATTTTTTGCTCTGAATCAGCTTTTGAATGTTTACACTTTGGTCCCCAAATTTTGGATTCCCTTCGTTTTCGCACGTTTTTCGTTCATTTCTTCCAAATCCACTAATTTGCATTGAGTTCAACCTAACAAACAATATTAACCTAAAATTAAGTTATAATTCATCTAAATCACTTACAAATATTCCAATTTAATGGTCTAGATAAGTGTACAAAATACATTTATCAAACACCCCCAAACTTGAACATTTGTTTGTCCACAAACAAAATTATAACATAATTTAACCAAAATGTTTACACACACATATAGTTAGATAATTTGCCGTTTGTCTCAAGATCAGAATACATGTATTAAAACTATGAATCGCTACAAAATTATAATGTTAAAATTAATTTCTACTTATTCAATGCAAAATTGACTTGTGTGTGTGAAAAATCATGTCAAGCATCATAAAATCATGAAGTGATTCAAATCCCGACCATCAATTGTCAAATTTGTCATTTCTCCTCTCGTGAGTTTCACACCCCCAAACTTATTCTTTTCACTATTTTCCTATTGTGTTATCTAAGGTTGAATTTATGTACTATTCATCACCTTCTCTAGTTTGGTTAGATCTTACTAATTACAGCTCAACACGTCAACAAATACGGATTCTTCTTATTTTTTATCGATTCAACCTCTAAGAATCAATTAAGTTAATAATCCCTCTTCAAAAATCAAATTCTCTCGAATAAGTGTTCGGGGCTTAATCAAGATATATAGTAATTCCATTTTTATTTTTTTTGCAGTCTCATCTCCATTAAGTTTTCTAAATGACTCTTATAACGAGTTTTCAGCCGATGACTCCCAAATCAGATGACCATAGGGCACCAGGTTTTTAGAGACCATTGCAAACTTAATCACTCAAATCATAAAAGCTACGAACAAAAGTTTCACAATAAGACAAAAATTTCTATTTTTCATGCAATGATTAGTGCAATAACCCTTATTAAATAATTATTCTCAAAAATCAACTTCTAACTTACGATTTTCACCTAATTTTCATCTTATTAGCATTAGATAACCCACACAAAACTTAGCACACATGAAATCCACATCTATCTCAATGTCTCCCTACAACAACTCAATCACCCCCAAACTATCCTAGAGTTGGTTTAATGATGTATAATTTAGTGGTTATTAGGAATTATCATCTAAGGTCCACTAAATTTTTTTTTACCTATTCAAATTTTTAATCAAACTATTTTTTCATTATGTAAAACATAAATCTTGTACACAAAAATATCAAGATTCACACGAATAAGTATAAATCAATCCTAACATGTAACTTTTCACAATTTATAATCTAATACATGATTCCAAATATATGCATGTAGGCAAAATTATCTAACACACACAAGCACACAAAAAGAAAATATTTTTAAATTTTTGAATTTTTTATATATATCTAAAGCAATAAAAGCACACAAAATAAATAAATATAAGAATGATACAAACACACAAAAATTGAGAACAAAATAAAAATAAAAACGAAAACTCATGTTTTCTACCCCCAAACTTAAACTAGATATTGTCCTCAATGTCTTAAATTCTAAATCCGCATATAAAGGGGTAGGGAAGAAAATGAAGAAAAGACTCCCCTGATATGACTTATAATCTAATGTCTAGCTTCAGATTACTTTCGTTGGCTCCTTGGTCAATATTAGTTTAAATATTATGTGACATCATGTTCCTACACAATGCGATCAAATAAAGCATTAAAGCTCAAAAATTTGGAACAAGTGTTATTTAGCCCTTAAATCTAATAAACCAACTAACATATCGAAAACCAAAGGGGAAACGTAGTATGGATGAAGGGTCCCTAAAATTGAATAATAATAAAAAAAAATCTAAATTATCTTAAATTATCCCGAATTTAAAAAGCAGAATAAATTAAAGGGATAGAAGTATTGGGTTGCCTCCCAACAAGCGTTTGTTTAAAGTCTTTAGCTCGATCTTGTTGTTTTAGGCTCTTCATGGTGGCTTGAAATAGAGTTTTCAGTCCTGCATTTTAGACACTGGTTGCATTTCTTCAGTTCATCCTTGAATCTCTAAACAATTATGTTTCCATTATTGTCACTACCAATAATTCATTATGCGTCTGGCTTACTTTTGTAGCTCTCCTAGTGATCCACTCCTTGATAATCTTCAAAGTGGGATGGTTGTTTGATTGGATTTTCCATGGTGAAACTCCGCTGCTTATCTTCCACACTCAAGACTATCTCATTAGTATCAAAATCCAATAAAGCTCGACTTGTAGACAAAAATGGCCTTCCCAGGATTATTGGCATCTGAGATGCCTCTTCTATGTCCACGATGATGAAGTCAGCTGGAAAAATAAACTCATCCACTTTGATGAGCATGTCTTCGATTATTCTATAAGGGTGCTTCAATGTTCGGTCTACTAGCTGAAGGATTATAGATGCAACTTTAGGATTTCCCAATCCCAGTTTTCTGTAAAAAGGTAAGGAAATTAGATTAATACTTGCTCCTGAATCAATTAAGCAAATAATAGTATTTAAATTTCCTATAGAGCAAAGTAGAGTGAAATTCTCTGGATCTTTAAGTTTGGGAGGAATCTTGCACTGGATGATCGCGTTGCACTCTTCAGATAGAGCTATCGTTTCATGTTCAGGCAGCTTCTTCTTTTTGGTCAACATCTCCTTCAAAAACTTGGAGTAATTTGGAGTTTGAAGAATCACATCAATGAATGGGATGTTGACATGCAGCTTTTTGAGGATTTTCAGAAATTTAGTGAACTGCCTTTCTAGTTTAGTGTTTTGCATTCTTTGAGGAGAATGGATCAGATATGTGAGTGTTGTGCCAAAAAATGTTGTCTTAAGTTTTGGGCTGTCTGAAATTGATTGTTGATCTTTCTCTGTTGCTTTTTCGGATTGCTCCACCCGTTCCTTACTCTCAGTAGATATTTTACTGTTCTCTGTCTCCTTCCTCTTTGCGATGATTTCTGGCAACTGAACACCACTAGGTGAAGGCCTGAACCTGCTCGACTGTTGGTTGCCGAAGTCTTTGAGGGACTGGAATGGGTGGCACATAAGCCTTAATAGAGGTGGTATGAGTAAATGATGGAAGCTCAATAGTTGCATAATTCACCCCCTCAACCGCTAATACCTACTCCCGTGGGTTCTTCTCTATGTCACTCGACAAGGTACCTTAGGGTCTGTTGGCTATTGCAGCTGCTATCTATCCTACTTGTTGTTCCAAGTTTTTGATTGAAGCTTGTTGATTCTGAAAATTGGTCTCAGCCTTTGTAATGCACTGAGCTAGTAAATCTTCCAACGATGGCTTCCTTACTTGCTGTTGTTGCTGCTGTTGGAATTTTGGTGGTTTATTCTGATTGTTTCCTTCTTGTCATTGTCCCTGATTGTTAGACCATGAAAAATTTGGATGATCTCTCCAACCGGGATTATAAGTGTTGGCGTAGGGATTATTTTACTGTCTTTGAAAGTTCTTCCCCACAACCTCCGCAAACAGGTGGTGATTGGTGTACCATGTTAATTGATCGGGATAGATTATCCATTTTCACTGTAAGATCTTCCATTTGTACAGTCAGCACTGTCATTGTATCCATGTTGTGTATCCCTGGTGTTTTCTTTAGAGCTTCCCTATCGGTTGTCCACATCGACTGATTTTCGGCTATTTTCTCATACAAATCATAAGCTTCATTGACGTCAAGTTTCATCACTGATCCTCCCGCTGAAGCATCTACCATATTCCTGAACTCTTGTTATAGACCATAGTAGAAAAGATACTGCTGAGCTTGCTTAGGAATGTCAAGGCTAGGGCATTTCCTGAACAAATTCTTAAACCTCTCCCATGCCTCAGGGTAACTCTCTAAATCTTTCTGCTTGAAAGTGTGGACTTCATTCCTGATTTGGTAGATTCGTAAAGGTGGGAAAAATTTCATCGTGATTTTTTGAACAATATCAGTCCATGATTGTATGCTCCCTGAAGGTAAACAAAGAAACCATTTTCTAGCAACATCCTTCAGAGTATGAGGGAATAACCGCATTCGAAAAGCATCTGCTGATACCCCTCAGTGACTGATCACCTCACATAACATGGGAAAAGCATAAATATGTTCATGAGGGTTCTCCGTGGCTTTTCCAAAAAACCTGATGTCTTGGTGATTTTGGAACAGATTTATGACATCTGGTCTAAAATGGAAGTTAGGCTGTTCGAAGGGAGGGTATACCACGGCAGGTTGCACTGGTACAGGAATTGGGTTTACATAATCCCCAACTAAAATAGGAGCCTCATTCGGAATGACTCTCTATTGATTTGGCTGTGGTATTTGCCCTTGAAGTTGAACCTGATTTTGTGGTTGATTCTGATTTGCGGCCATTCTCCTTTCTTGACGTTGCACTCTTCTGCGATTTTTGAATGTCTTTTCGATTTCGTGATCTAACAGAAAAAGATTTGGCTTATCGGGATTTCGCATATACCAACTTGACCTAAAAAAATAAGACACAAGAGAACTCAGGAGTGTAATAATAGCCTAAAAATGACAAAAATAAAAATTAAAGTGAATCTAAAATATCAAATACCCAAGATTAAAACCGTTATTCCCCAACAACGGCGACAAAAATTTGTTCGTACAAAACCCACAATCGTACGGAATCGTTGACAAGTAATAGAAATGATGAGTTGAGAGTATCGTGCCACAGGGAATGAGACTTAATTCTAATGTATTCGATATATATAAATTCGCAACAATAATAAGAAATGATTGATTTGTATTTAACTACGTTCTAAACTACGAAAGCAATAAAATTGTGGTTTTTAAATCAAGTGTGGATAATGTATTGGATTTCGAATCTACCTATTGCTATCTATTTCAATTCTTGATTTGTAATCTAGTTTCATTCATGCTTTCTGGACAATCGATAAAACTATGATATATAATTCTCTTTTCCAAGACAAATTAAATATATCCTAATCACGATCCAAATCTATTCCTAGCCCGAATACGAATGATTAGAATGCATTAAAGTTCAGATTATCTATATGATTGCACATGTGATAAATATTATTCATAACATCTATTGCACATATGTTAATTTTGTCGCGTTCTAAACTTATTGTGAATCTCACAACACTACAACAAGCAACTAATTATATAATTGGTGGCCAATCAATTAAATAATGCAATGGGTATGCAAAATTAATCAAGAAACGTAAGAAATAAACTAAACTACTAGTCTTGAATTAAAACAAATAACAAATAGGGTTCATCTTCATCCAATACAAAAATAGATCTAGCCTAACATGTTAATATATAAGTTACAAGAAGAATGATGGAAAAATATCACCCGGATCATGAAATAAATCAAAAGATATTGATCTTCCCGCCCAATGTTGAATTCTTCAAAATCTTGATGTAATTGACTTTCAATTCCTCGCTATGGCTTGATCTCATCTCTCAAAATATGGAAATTAACCTCTTATTCTTGATGAATTTGATGAAACTATGGTGTATGAAGAGGTAAGAGAGATTTTTTCATGTGTATCCCTCGTTCTCTATTTATAAGAGCCAGAAAATAGGTCAAAATCTCGTCCAATTTAGTTTCCAAAAGAGTTTGAATCGCGAAATGAAACTAAAGATTCTTTTGCGAAAAAGGCATGTACGTGCGCACCGTTATAAGTGTTGCCCACGCTCCGTAGAACCAACTGACTCTAGATAAGGGAAAATAAGGTCGTGCGCGCTCCATGAATTGCCTGCGCGCGCGCAGGTTTGTCTCTGAACTACTTTCGGTATTTTAGACATAAATTGCTCTACAAGTATTTGATTGAGCTAATTAAAGATACGTTAGAAAGATAATTCAAAGGTGTACAGTTATTCTTGAAATACAATTTTTCCAATTCAAACTATTACTATCCGAAAAATGGATCTGAAGTAGATGTTAAAAATCCATAGCATAACTTCTTCGGCTAGAAATTGATTTGTGAAATACTTCCACTATATTTCGCTCCGTTGACTTCCAAATGCATCCAATTGATCCTATATGATCTTCATTCATCGTTTTGTGCTCCGAATCAACTATTGAATATTTACACTTTGGTCCCCAAACTTTGGATTCCCTTCGTTTTCGCACGTTTTTCGTTCCTTTCTTCCAAATCCACTAATTTGTATTGAGTTCAACCTAACAAACAAAACTATACCAAAATTAAGTTATAATTCATCTAAATCACTTAAAAATACTCCAATTTAATGGTATAGATAAGTGTTCAAAATACATCTATCAAAGGGGAATATATTTAAAGTTTTAATCTCATATACAATAATCTTCCTCTCATATGTGCTAACATTTTTTGCTAAAATGAGAAATTGGGTAAGATAAATTTGAAAAGCATTGATAAATGGGGATTTTTATTGTTTCCTATAATTATCTTTTGATCTTAAATGCTATATCTTTTTGTCTATGTCAAAAAGGGAGAAATAAAGTGAGATGCTTATGCATGCTTGGATATAATATGCTTTGAATATATGATTATTGATTTGTAAAAAATAGGAGGAATATAAATTGCATGATAAATTTATTCTTTTATCAATATGATATCACAACATTTTTATGTTATGGTTGACTTCTGATAGGAATGTAAAATGCATATTTTTCCTTCCTTATTTTATGCGCTCGTATGTTTATTTTGTGCCAAAATGTACTCATTACGCTCATATTTTGATTTAGGTGGCTATTCTATGGATATGGCATAATTTGGAAGAAATATGTGAAAAATGACCAAAATGAAAGAAAGTGAAAGTTCAAGGACTAAAGTGCAAATATTCCAAACTTGTGTCTAACCTTGTGATGAAGATTCGAGAGTGTTAGAGGTCAACTGGATGAAGAAAGGATTCAAAGGGATGAAATATGGCCAAGATATTTTCACAGATCAACTTTCAAGCTGAAAAGTTTTGCATCGGTTTTCAGCCTCATATTGAGACCAATTTTGGACATCGTAAACGATCGAATTTGAAGATGGTCTCTGAATAAAAGTTTTAGCCCTTTGAGTTATCTTTACAACGCATCTTGAATCGCTTCAATCGGATATTGGAAGAAGATGTTATGACCAAAATACTAAAAGTTATCCGGAGGAAGTTTCGTAAAACTATGCGGCCGCAAGACTTTAATTCCATGCGGCCGCATAGACTATTCTCAAGAGTTAAAGTGTTGATTTCATTTGTTCCTTGCGGCCGCAAGCCTCTAAACCATGCGGCCGCATGGTTCATTTCCGGGACGAAAATTCTGGTTTCCTAATTTCAATCAAACACTTATGGAAACAAATCTTTCTACACTTTATAAACCCTAAAACACAACCAAAACATAGAGAACGCCTCCCAACTCTATTCTTCTCTTATATTCATGAATTGTAACTAAACCTTTACACTTGGTTGAAGGAGATTGAAGCCTCGGAACCACATATTGTGAGATCTAAATGGTTTTTCTTAATTTAATTCATGTTTTTGAGTATTGAATGTTTTTCTGCGCTTATTTCTATGATTGTTATGTTTAATTGCTAGGAGGCCTACTAGTTTATTATTCGTTGCAATCTACCGCTAAGTTAAATATCAAATCCGTAATTGTTTGATCCCTTTAACTTGTGAAGCACTAGGATTTGATGATTTTCTGCGATAGAGGTTATTGAATCTTAAGAAGAATGTTTAAATAGATTGAATGCAACCGCTGGTGTTTGTATTATCTAGTTCATCGATTTCTCTATTGTTTAAAGCTGTTATTAAATTGAATCTTTAGCGCTGGTCTGGGATTATTTAATAATTAGGGTTAATTAGAACGCTGGTTTCTAACTAACTAAAATTAAGGAGAAATAGGAAAATTATTCCAACGGTGAATATTCAAAATATGAATTGAATTATCCTTGCATCTATGATCAATTGTGGATTTTCGAAGGTGGATATTGACTTGGACCAAGGTTAGTCTTTTGATTGTTTTCGTTAATTTAATTTTCATTGTTATTAATTGCGTTATTTACAATTGTTTGCATACAAAAACTCACCAATCATTGTACGGAGCATAAAATATTGAATTACACACTCTTCGTGGGATCGACCCTTACTTCCACTACTATATTAGTTTTCGAGGTTTAAGAACTATTTTTGGGTGCCTACGACAGCACACCAACTTCCTTCTCGTATTTCTTTTTGCTTATGCCAAAAGGGGGAATATATATTAGATGATTATGTATGATATGGAAAAATAAGTGAAAACAATAGGGGGAATTTATGCATGCAACTTTATTCCTTATCAATTTGTTTAAATTGATTTAAATTGTACATTGCAAATCATCTTGTTTTTCATAATCAAAAAGAGGGAAATTATTGACATATGGTTGACGTCTCGTTTTGATTATCACAAACAAATTGTGTTTATTTCTAACAAATTGATCTTGAGTGTCTATAGTGATTATTGCAAAATAATAAAATTGAAGACACGATGTTCAAGGCCAAGAAATTTGCATTCAACAAATAACATGGAAACAAAATTGATTAAACGAGGTTATGAAGATTTATATTGACAAAATCGCTAAAAGATGCCTCAACAAGAATCAAGAAAAAAGTCGAAGTACGATCAAGCATGCACGTCAAGACATTGAAAACAAAGTACTTAGACTTTTATACATAAATTTAAAATATTTCAATACTTGGCAATGATTCGTGATAAGCTCAAGTTTTGATTTTACAATCGAAAAATCACGACAAAAATGTTTTACTTAAAACATATGTTTTTCAAAGGTAAAAAATCAAAACACATATTTTTAAACATGACAAATACTTTGAAAAATATTTTTAAATGTCCCTCCAACACTTACATTTAAGAAAAACTAAAACGAGGACGTTCCGAGCCAAAACTAATTCGGTATAATTTTCTGACAAAAAATAACGGATAAATTGACAGTCCGGTATGGCAGATTTTCATCTATAAATACCAACTCTCTTTGCATTCATTTTGAACAACTTTGGAGAGAAAATTTATTGAAAATCTTTGAGCTTACTTGATTTTATATTTATCTCATTACAAAGAATTTCTTGATTGATCCAAACTAACTTTTATCTATTTCATCAAGAATTCTATTTTGCAAAGAAACTTTTCAATCTCATCTATTTTCAAATTCTTGATAAAAAAAGATTTTGCCAACATTTATATTGAAGTGTAAATCTCTTTCTATACTTAACTTGTATTATTTGTTAAGAGAGATCATTGGTTGAAAACTTTGGTACAACATACAAACTATTTTATCATCTATCATTTATCAAAGTTTGCAACATCAACACTTGAGTTTTAACATTTGCTATCTATTGAAGTGTTTGCATCTTCTCTTCTTATTCTCAACTTTGAATTTATTATTCATAAAGAAGAGAATACTTCAATTGTAAAATCCATTTGAATTGTAGGTCGTGTAGTAGTCCCTTAAAGATCAACATTGTAAAATGATCGGTAATCATTGTTTGTAAGTTACCGTTTACTTTAGTGCATTTGGCCTTGCTCTTGACCGAGAGCTTGATAACAGGGACGTAGATCATTGCATTGGATCGAACCCTATTAAATTGATTTTATATCTTTACATTATTGCATTTTACTTTAAATTGCTATTTATATACTGCTATATCATACTTGAATTAAGTCATCATATTTGCATATTTACATGTTGTATTACACTTAGTATTTGTATCTTGTGTGTTGAATAGTGATATGATCCGGGATGCGCCAGCAATTATCAAGATTTTGATGATTGTTGTAGGGAGAGTAGAGCCAAATTCGAGACTTCAAAGATTTGATAATTCTGGCCATTTACATGTTCGAGTAACGGAGTTCATAATATTGAAGAAAACAAACCAATGGTCGAGTAACATGTTGGGGACGGAAGCCGGAACAAGTTGGAAAGCACTCAAATTTTTAGACTCAATTTGAGACCCATTTTTGGTATAGAATAAATTCGAATTTGAATATTTGTATTTCTAGAAGATTGTTAGCCCTTGATGTAATCTTTGCAACGCATTTTGAATCACCTCAATCGGATATCAAAAGAGGAATATATGACCAAAATACTTAAAACTGTCCGGATCCGAGAAAACTGTTTTAACGCGAATTTCCTTGTTAGACTAGAATTCTATTTTATTTCCAATTTTATAATATTTTGTAACCTAATTACGTTTTTACTAGGTTTTCTAGCATTAGTATAAATATGAGATTTATTTCATTGTAAAACCAAGACTTTTGATAGTGAATTAACAAGATTTTTCTCTCTTTTTATTCTTAATTGAACATGTACTGATTTTATCAAATATATTATTATATTAGTGGCGTTCAACCCTATAACTTATCAAATGATTAGACATCCGTTGTGGCGTTCGCAAATCCAGGTTAGTTGGTTTTGTAATCAAGAAGTCATTCAAACTTTGTTTTTGTTTGGTTGCTTGGTTCAATAATTGCGGGTCGAGATTCTACCATCTACAACCTGAATTTTGGATTTTCTCGGCATTTTCAATTAATTCCGCGATTTTCACGCTGATCTCATTCTTGAGTTCGCGTCATTTGGTATTAGAGCTTGGGCACCATATTTAGGTTCTATCTTTTTCTTTTGTTTTGAGTCTTGTTTTTGTTCTTGTGTCCAGTAATATTTTTGAGTCTTTGATCCAAAAAAATTCCAAAAAAAATTCAAAAGTTGTTTTTGTGCTCAATTTGATTCCAAATCAACTTTCGTCTATTTCGTTGTTATTGTAGTTGATTCTTGGGTCAAAAAATATTGTTCATACGTACTGTCCGAAAGAAAAAACTTTTTGATTTCTTGAAAATTGTTCAATTTTATAATATTCATTCCCATTCCAAAATTCTATTTCTTTCACTCCAATCTCAATTCAAGAACCACTTTCTTGAATTTATAAAAGTCCAAATAAGGTTGTCCAGTTCAAAATCCTTTTGAGTCTTTGAGTCCGAATTCTCACATCACCCAATTGGAGTTTAATTCAATATGAATGAAAGGGTGATTCAGCGAGTGGAGATGTGGTTAGTGCAAATGGAGGATGTAGGAAATAAATTGGATCGGCTTGAAAGGCGGAGTAGAAATTTTATTGGGGACGGTGTTGATAGGAACATTGGTGGCATGAAAGTAACAATTCCACAATTTAAGGGTAGGAATGATCTCGAATCGTACGTGGCATGGGAAGAAAGGGTAGAATTGAGGTTTGAGTGCCATGATTATTCCGAGGATAGAAAATTGAGGTTGATTGTGAGCTCATTCGTGGATTATGCATTAATTTGGTGGGATGAGTTGACAAGATCTAGGCGGAGGAATGGTGAGAGGTGTATTGAGACTTGGGGTGAATTGAGGGCGATCATGAGGAGAAGATATGCACCTAATCATTTTTGTAGAAGGGATCGACGTGATTGGGGATTTAGAGATGAGCTTAGAAGATATAGTGGAGTTGGATAGTCGAGAGAGGAGAAAACACCATTTGTGGAACATGTTGGCAATACATCAAGCAGAAAGACTGGGTTGGATTATAAGCTTGAGTTCTCAAAAATTCGTGACTTGATCAACTTACAGAATAATTATAGGAAGGAGCGAAAGAGTAAGAAAGAAAATTGTGAAGTGGTTAGTTGTGAAGAAAAAGGGAGAGAGCTACAAAAGAGTGTAAGGGAAGTTGAGCTACAAAAAGAGAATGAAGAAGTGTCTTCAGAGGCAAAAGAGGAGTTAGAAGTGAGCCTAAATGGAGAGGAGTGTGAAGTTGAGGAGGCGCTGGTGGAGACTAACAATTCCTTCCCTATTTTGAATACTTCTATTTTGCAGGTTACCGAAGAATTATTTCCAGCAAACTATCACATTGGAATACCACCCGACCCGGGGATTGAGTTTCAAATTGACTGTCAAGGTGTGGATAAAATTGAACTACAACATCATCACTTTACAATTTACTTCATGGTTAATTAATGGTTGAAATAAAATAGATGTTGCTTCCTAAGTGCATAAATGGTAAAATCATTGAAACACATTAGCATTATTCCATCTGCTCCTGCACATCTGAAAAATAAAATAACAAAATATCATACCAAACTGTCAGATGGAGTCTCAAGATTGATATTTGAATGAACCCTGCCTGTCTGTATCCCCTACAAGGAGACAATTCAGTGACATAATCGAGCACAATGCCAAATCTACTTCATATGGAATATCCCATTAATCAACACATTCAACATTAGAGCTCTTAATGATCAAGAACTTTACAATATTAGTTTGGGACAACCGAACACGTACAAGGCCCGCATGCATCTACCCAAATTTTCACCTTTGCTCATTTTCATCAAATAACTTCACTGGATAAAAAAAATTGTATAGAAAAGTAGCTGTATCATTTGATTCCCATTTACTATATTTTCAATTGTTTAAATTTTAAAACATTAAAATAGCAAGCACGTCTTCTTACCTGCTTCGGGATACCGCTGTTTACCTAGAAGAATTCTATTGGTTTCCAGAACTCATAAGACTTCGCCTCATAATTGGGAGTAGTGGATTTTCGGAACTAATAAGACATATATGGGAGAAGATTCTTAGGATAAAGCTAGGGTTTTTCAGTTCTTCAGTAAAGATGTCTATGATTTGGGAGGAAGGTCAAAATTTGAGGCTTGTTTAAACGTGTGTGAAATTATCAAAACACGGTTTTAATATGTTGGTGTGGTCGATGATTTGTCAAAACATTTAATACTTGTAAGGATTTAACCGGCCACCAAATTTTCCGTGTGCCACGTTGGCACGTCAATTGACAATTTGAGCCAGTGAGTAATGGACAATAACCGATCAAAGTACAGCGGCCATCGAGAAAAGTTCGAAAGTTCGGTGAGTAGGTCGTTACATAACCCAAAGTTCAATGGCTAATGAAACACTTAACTCAAAAAAATTGACTATTTTTTGAAATTTCATCGATTTTGGATTTTTGAGAATTAGAGTTGGGCGAGATTAAAAATCACTATTTATATCCCCATTTACTTATTAATATATTGTTGCCTCAATTTGTCAATCGGACGATCAATTTTGTCATTCTACCCCTTGAACAGTGTCAAATTTCCGCCGTCAGATACCAATAGACGGTGCAAACAATCGCCTGGATTAATTGGTGACTTTCCAAAATCAGCCTAAAGAGAAATTCTTCCTAATTTTTCTGGTTCTCCACTTTTCACAATTTTATTTCTTCCAATTTGCTCAATCAATTACTCTCTCTTTTCAAGTGTAGTTCTCTCCGAAAGAACGAGAAATATAAAGCAAAAGTAAAATGAGCAAGGGACCAGGACTTTTCTCAGATATTGGCAAAAAATCCAAAGGTTAATTTCTCCAACCATTTTAATTACATTTCACATCGTTCCTACAGTATGCATATTAATTGCATTTTGTAATTAAATGAGATTAATGCTCTTTTCGGTGTTAGACATTATTTTATTCAATTTTTATTTGTAGATCTGCTAACCAGGGACTACCTCTCTGATCACAAATTCTCTGTTTCCACGTACAGCGCTTCCGGAGTGGTACAATTCTTTTTCTTTTATATTTCTCGTAATATAGGGGTTTATGTATGTAAATAAATATTTCTTATGGACGCCTGAGCGTTTAATTCATATAGTGATTTGATGATTATTCAAATGTTGTTTGGTTTCATATTAATTGCCTACTTAATGTACTGTAATTTAATCCATGGTTTGGCCTGCATTATCAATTGTGTGCTGTTCGTACTGTTCTGAAACGCCCTTCATGGTATTAATTCTTAGTAAGCATGCCACATTTTGCACGTGTCTCAAATATGATATGTTTTTTATCTGGTCATTGGCTTAACTGGTTAGATAAACAGAATCAACTAGATTAATTCTTTTTTCAGTGAATGGTGAAAATGGAATTACAATGTTTTGCTCTGTCAGAACTACTTTAACATGAATTCCAACTTATTTTGTGTTTTCAGATGGCCTATGAGTATATATATGTAGATAACCCTGCAAGTCCTCATAACATTTTTATGTGTTTTTTTAAAAGAAAACAAGGAAAAAGAAGGGGAGGGCCAGGATTTTATTTTTTAACTGTCTTTTCTTTGTATAATTTCTGTAGCATTATTTTATGGACTTGTGCTTATATTTTTGTAGTATTTGATTTTATATTTAGTTCTCTCCTATGACGTGGAAGAGATTGCTAAAAACACTTTAAATATTATTGGTTATAAAAATTAGATTTAGCCTTGAGGCATATTCCTTTGTAACTTGAGAAGCAAGCCTCAGTACATCAAGGCATTCGCTTCACAATGATACTAAAAGCATAAGCTTTGATGTCGAAAGCTCATGTGAGGCAGGTCTCAAAGGTGTAAGTCTCAAACAACTTTTTTAAACAATGCTACCAAAAGATAAATGATTCAAGGAAACTTGACTTCAATAATAGAACCTACATGCCTATCCTTCAAATCACGTGAATCTCGAAAGTATAAAATGTATATTAAATGAATGAAGAGTGATGCAGAATCAATAACAAAATAAAATTGTAGAAGAAAGAAAGAGAGAAGAAGCCCAGAAGAAGGGGGGAAGCTGAGAAGAAAGAGACGGGGAGGGGAAGAAACGTGACAATGGCCAACTCAAATTTAATCAATCATTCAACCGTTCAAACTGTAATGTACAACTTGTTTAAATAGTGAAAACCTAATTAGGGTTGGGTCAACCCACTACTACAAGCCCAATTACGATAAAATAGAAAATAAACGAAAAGATCCAATAATAATAAAGTAAACCCTAATGACAATAAAATAAATCTCGAAAAATGTCGTGATGTCCGCATCAATTCTCCCGGGGTGGAAGAGAACTCGACCCCGTCGAGTGAAGAGGTAGAACACAGCTGCAATCGGTCGCCTAACCATAAACTTAGGGGTTGGGTGAGCTTCTTCCAACATCCATAAAAACGTGTCAGCGGTGGTCTGAATCTGGTGTCCTCACCAATGTCTCCTGGATGCATGGTAGAAGAACTAGGCAAAGGAAGATCCTGCTGACTCCGATAGAGCTCCAATAAGTCCGGGTCAAGCTGATGTAGTGTCTCTCTAGTAATCCATGTGCAATCAAATGCAGGCCGATCAACCCAACAAACAAGGAAGCGCTGAACATCCCCATCTTTAGTCAACACCACATTTTCATCTAAAATAGCATCAATTTTATCTTTGTGTGCTGGGAAGTGTGGAATGAGATTAGAAATAGCAAGAAAGTCCGGGTCCATCCACAGATGGAGGTAAGAAAGGATCATCGAATGGATTGAAATGACATTTATGAGCAACTAAATTCTCAACATTAAAAGTATGGTGGTAGCCAAGATGTGGCGGAAGATCAAGAACATAAGCATTTGGGCCAACTTGCTTTAAAATTTTAAAAGGACCATCGCTACGAGCTTGCAATTTAGAGGTGGGTCCATGTAGACGCCGCTCTGGTCGAATTCGGATCATGACATAATCTTTAATATTAAAATCAACATGTCTTTTATATAAATCAGCTCTAAGTTTATATGATGCATTACTAGCTTCAAGTTATTTATTGATCTCAATATGCAAATCATGAAGATGTTGTGCAAATGCTTCAGCTGACATAGACACTCTAGCAGGTGGGGACATCGGAATGAGATCTAAAGGCTTCCTAGGCTTAAAACCATGAACAACTTCAAATGGACTCATACCTAACGATCAATTCATGGAGCTGTTATAAGCAATTTGGGTTTAGATCCCAATTTCTAAGATTTTCTCGGACCAGACATCTTAATAAAATATTTTTTGTCAAAAAAATTTCTAAGTTACCCTTATTTAATAATCAACAACTAGTAGTAAATTATTATTTGAAATAATAAAGAAATAAGGCTATATTAGTAAATGAATCAAACAAAATATTCTCAATAAAGAAACAAGACTATATAATTAGAAAAAAGAAAGTAAGGAAAGTCAACTTATATAAATGGAGCGGAGGGAATACTATTTTTTTTAACCCTAAATACTTCATTTTATATAGTAAAGATATAACACACAATATTGTATATCTCATCAATTTCAAGATTTTATGGCTTAAATAGTTAAATTTATCCAACAAACAAGCACCAGATGCATCGGTTTTGTTGCCAAAATTAATCCCTAAACCCAAGCTTTCTTTTTTGACACAAAATCAAGAATCTCAATGTCTGAAAGTTTAACCATTACACCACAATCCTCTCCATCTTCAGATTATTTCATATGTTCTGAATTCATATATTTTGTGAAGAATCGATATATCTAAACCATTTGATGTCTGCAATTTATACGTGATAAAAGTTTGCTGAATATGTGATCCACAGAAGATGGATGTAATGGCTGTTTGAAAAATTATGTTTTATTAGTTAGTTTGACCAGATTTTGACCAATTATTTTAGTGAGTCCCGTTAGTTGGACAAATTTTTTCTTTGATTGAGTGTGTTCTACTCCATGAGTAGAATAATGTAACGTATTTATTTTTTCAAAATCAATTTAGGGTGAATGAAAAATTAAGGCCAAAAGATGACCACTTGAAGTTGAAATAAATTGGAATAAAAATTGGTGGAGAATTGGAAAAGTGCCAATCCCACGTAGAAAAACTAGAAGAATATAAACCACTTTATATTGTTTAATTTTAGGATTTGTGTTTGGGCCTCAAGAGATACCAATAGTATTTGAAGAGAAGAAAACACGCATGCTAGCAGGTTGGGCCAAAACCCACACAAGCACATTGTCGTTCGATTGATCGGCTAAGCACGGGCACTGGCCATGAGCTTGATTTGGATTTGGGCCAAGTTGATATATATTTTTTGGTAAGATAAAATTTGATTTATATTATTTTATTATTATTTAAAATAACAATATATTTAATTTATATATTATTTTTTTCTCGTTTTTTCCTGTACCGACACGTGGATTCTTCTAGAAATGCGGTTGACGGTTAAACTGCCCGTCCAAACGGTTTGTGTCTGTTGAAAACGCAATTTTTCAATTGTTGTGTCTTTTATTTCAACTTCTATAAATATGCTCTCATATCCCGATTTTCATTCACTCTAAAAATCAATTATCATTTTATTTTTCTTCCGAAATTATTCCTTCGACCCTGCATTAATCATAGTTTGCAATCCAGTTTCGAAAAATTATTTTTGTGCATTTTAGTCCTCCAATTTTTAGAGAGATTAAAACGTGAGTAGGATCACCATATCTTGTAATTTGTAGTGCTACTATTACAAGACGAGATCGTTGTTTCTTGGGAGACGAGTTCCGGAATATCGACAGCACCAGTGCGGTATATTATCGTCTTAAGGAGAAAGATACGAACTCTTGCCTCGATCATTAAACATTTTATAGCATTCATTTTTCACGATGTTATTCTACCCAAATCAATTCACGGTGATATAATTACTTGTCAACTTCTAACAATGGTAGATATGTTCGATCCAAAAATTGAAAGAATGCCCCTAGTAGCTCAACTATACAAGCATGTCTACGAGGTCATCGAAGATTACGAGACTGACTTTGATCTTGTATCACAGAGCATCAGGAGGGATAGAAAGATGAGGAAAATCTTCATTGCGTAGGATCAATTCAGTTTAAATCCATGTGTTTTTGTTTAATGAGAACTAGTAGTTTGTAGGATCTTCCCCACTCTAAACAATTTCACCTTAGTGTAGTGGGGAATGTTGGCATGTTCAGATGACACATTGATCCCGTCTTGCAAATATCCTACTATGATGTTTTAGTTGTATTTTATCATATTTTGGCGTTAGATGAAGTTGTTATTATCTATATATTGTCGTGTTAGAATTAATACCGATGAGACTGATTCCATAAAATTCTATATGAATTATGTCGAGTTTTGGTGGCTGTTTTGCAGCGAAAGTATGTTTATGTATGGTTATGAAATTGATAACTAATGCTTGTTTTATTATTTATGTTTAATTCATTCTTTATTTTTCCCTTGTGATTGCGCACTTATGATTCATTTGAATTGTTGACCAATACTATCTGTGAACCCTCGGCTATATGTACACAGAAAACAAATCTTGCATAAAGGATCATATGATTCAGCAATTTGAAAAACTCCTTTCTTAAAGTGAATACAACACTGTATAATTCAGCAAGGTTAATCAAATATTAACAGAAACCATGATTCAAAATCTAATATGTTGATATAACTATGTAAATGTGAAATTATAGGTGATAAGATAAACCGCCCCATGAAGATCACATTGTAACTGTAGATCTTTGAATGTGTGATAGTGGTGAATAACTAACAATTGGATCTTTCTGTCAAAACTGGCAAAGAATTGGATTTCAGATACATAGATACAATATTCGTGATTAATAATTACAAAAGGAAGAAATTACCTAAAATCATTTTCTATAAATTTCTTCAATAGAGATCACGGGAATATAATTGTTTAATGTAATACTAACTTCCTGGATTCGAATCCAAGCAGCCACAAAATCACCTATTATTGGTATAATATGAGGCAGTGTATTTTTGAATTTTGAATCTGTGGGCTTAAAGTGGTTCCCATTACTTGTTTGGGCTTGATCCGGTTTTACCACTTTGATCATTTGTGGCCCTTTGATTTAATGGATGGTTGAGATCTAAACTTATTAGATATTTCCTTGGTCATTAACTTTTGAATTTCAAAGTGTGGCTTCCTTAATACGTTTAAGCTCTCTCTCTCTCTCTCTCTCTCTCTCCTCAAAAGAAGTGGACCGTCCCTTTTGTTTTAAGTAGTGCAGAGAGTTGGTTCCTTTTACTTCTTCTTCCTTTGGCTCATAGAATAGACATTTTAGTCCATTAACTGAAGAAATTCCTGTGTGTCCTTAGGCCTGTAATATTGGCAAAGGGGTTGGGTTTCTTGGGGGCTTAGGTCAGTGATTTTGGGCGTGTTTCTAGGCTGCTATTGGTAGACCTTTCGGTCGATGATCCAAACCAAGAGAGGAAGCATTCTGAACCGGTTCTTACCTCTCTATAGATGGCGATTTGCAAGTGTGGAAGGAGTTGTTCCTGAGCCTAGAAATTCCTACCATTTTCGGCCATTAAAAGGGGAAGTTGCACTCGGTTATTTACTGTCATTTTCAGTTTCATGTATTTCCTATGATTTCTCTATACAATGTTGAAGCTATGTTTTGATTGTGAAATATAGACTGTAAATTAATATTGTGGTTATCCTGAGATTTGTAATATGTTATTGTGATCAAAAGGTACTCTGTTATTATGCTATTGGAATTTATGATATGCTGATTTTCCCAACAAAACTGGTATCAAAGCTAGATTTTTCGATCTAGGGTTTGACTGCATTTTTCTTTTAATCTGCTGATTAGTGTTCTACGTTTTTTTGGCATCTTGTTTTTCAGATTTCGACACTAATTTCTCGTGTTTTGTGTGTTGTGCATGTTGTTGACTGGATTGGTGATTTGGTGAACTTTGGCTGGCGGCTCGATTGAGGAATCGGTGGTATATTATTACTGTTTTTCAACAGTGGTCTGATAAGATTATTCCAAACTCTCCTTTGGGTTAGGTTTGGTATCTTTACCATTTTATGCATGATAGCTTGGTTGCCTATTTGTGAATTCTGTTGATTGAATTCTTGTGATTAATTTGTAACCTGAAAAGCATGTTTATCTGCATTATATACATGTGCATTGCCTAAGTTTGGATCATACATGCACACACATCACATTGAGGTTTCATGATTGGATTGGTTTTAACTCTGTGCTTTCGACTTTATATTTGAATTTGGAAAAGATTTTTTTTTTCAAAACTTTTTCTGTTGTGTCTATGAGTACGAGCCACTCTTTTATAGAATCTGGAATGGGTTCGAGGGTCGAATTATCGCAATTCGATGGAAAGGGGGACTACTCAATTTGGAAACAGAAAATGAGGGTCATTTTGGTCCAACGGAGAGTTGCTAAAGCTCTCGATGATCCTAATAAATATTCTGACGAGTTAAAAGCTAAACCTGATGAGATTGAAGAAATGAATGAAATTGCATATAGTTCTATAATTTTGCACTTATCTGATAATGTTGTTAGACAACTTGATCATGCTAAAGATGCTAGAATTTTATGGACTGCCTTAGATGCCTTATTCTTGACTAAGACTTTGCCTAACAAGATATATCTGTTAGAGAAACTGTTTAGTTTTAAGATGGACCCGGGAAAGGATGTTGAAGGGAAGTTGAATGATTATAGCATAATTGTTAAGAGTCTGGCTCACAATGATAAGAAATTCGATGATGAGGATTTAGCTGTCATATTGTT
Source organism: Fraxinus excelsior (assembly GCA_019097785.1). Taxonomy (NCBI): domain Eukaryota; kingdom Viridiplantae; phylum Streptophyta; class Magnoliopsida; order Lamiales; family Oleaceae; genus Fraxinus; species Fraxinus excelsior. The sequence continues at coordinate 11,601,357 of CM032634.1, read as the reverse complement.
AAATTCATTGCCCGAATCTTATAAGGAAATCAAAAATGCCATTAAATATGGTAGGGACGCTCTTTCACAAGCCATTGTGGTAGATGCGTTGAAATCAAGAGAACTGGAACTAAAAAGAGAGAACATGACTAATCTAAGAGAAGAAAGCTTATTTGTTAGGGGAAGACCTAAAAAGAAAGAATTTAACTTCCAGAACAAAAAGGGAAGGGGAAAATCGAAAATGAGATCCAAATCAAAAGACAAAAGTGGTAAGAAATGTTATAACTGTGGAAAGTTAGGACATTTCAAGAGAGATTGTTTTGACTGGAAAAAGAAACAAAGAGACTTAAACAACAATGAACAAAACAATGCTGCTGTTGTTTCTGAGTTTGATAGTTTACATGTCCTTAATGTGTCTGAGGAAGAATTTGACAAAAAGTGGATCCTAGACACAGGGTGCACCTTTCACATGTGCCCTGAAAGGTCTTGGTTCTATAACTACAGAGAGACTGAATCTAAGAAAGTTTACATGAGGGATAATAATTCTCAGAATGTGGTTGGGATTGGTGACATAGCCATCAGGATGTATGATGGGGCTGTCAGGCAACTTAGAAATGTAAGATATATCCCTAATTTGAAGAGGAACCTCATTTCCTTAGGCACTCTTGAAGATAAGGGTTATACTTTCAAAACTGGAAATAAAATTCTGAAAATTATGATGGAGTCTCTGGTAGTTATGAAAGGACCTAAGAGGAATGGACTGTAATATCTGGAGGGTAAAACTGAAACACCACCTGATTCTAGTCTTCTTACAGCGAGTAAAGACAAAACTGAACTTTGGCATAACCGAATGGGTCACATTAGGTTTAAAGGGCTAAAATCTTTAAGTAATCAGAAATTACTTGGAAAAGATGATATTGAAGCATTGGACTTCTGTGAAACTTGTGTTTTGGATAAGTCTCATAAGGTGAGCTTTGAAGCTAGCTCTCATAGGACCAGCAGACCATTGGACTATGTCCATGCTAATCTATGGGGCTCGGAGAAGCATTCCACGTTTGGTGGGAGTAAGTACTTCTTATCTTTAGTAGATGATTACTAAAGAAAAGTTTGGATTTATCCTTTGAAGGTTAAGTCGGAAACTTTTGAAAAATTCAGAATTTGGCTTAAGTCTGTTGAGAATCAGTTAGACAAGAAACTTAAAACATTGAGAACTGATAATGGGTTTGAATTCTGTAATTTCGAATTTAACAACTTTTGTAAACAAAAAGGGATAACAAGACACAGAACAGTCAAATACACACCTAAACAGAATGGGGTCGCTGAAAGAATGAATAGGACCATAATGAACAAGGTTAGGTGCATGTTGATTAGCTCTGGCCTTGCTAAAGGCTTTTGGGCTGAAGCTGCTAGTACTGCAGCTTATCTGATTAATAGGTCTCCGTCCAGCAATATAGACTTTAAGAGTCCACAAGAATTGTGGACAGGGGAGCCTCCAAATCTGAGTCATTTGAGGGTGTTTGGATGTGCTGCATATGCACATCAGTCTGAAGGGAAACTTGAGCCTAGAGCTGTCAAGTGTGTGATGTTAGGGTATCCCGAGGGTGTGAAGGGCTATAGGTTATGGGTTTTAGGGGTTCAAGGCATTAAGATTATTAACAGCAGGAATGTAGTCTTTAATGAATCTGAAATGTCATGTCTAAAACAGAAAACTGATGAAGCTAACAAATCTGAAATTGAGAGGAGTGTCCAGACTGAGGTGAAGCTGACTAAGCTTGATTCACCTACACTTAGGAATGACGATAATGAACCTACACATCATGAAACTGAAACTGAACTTCAAGATAACAATGAACCAGTTGAAGTTGAACATTTTAATGATCAACCACCTAATCAAGATTATCAGCTTACTAGGGATAGGGCAAGGAGGCAAATCAGGCCTAATCCGAGATACAAATCCCTAAACTTGACTGATTTTGCCTTAGTTTCATGTGAAGCCCTTGAACAGATAAAACCTGCCACTTATGAAGAAGCTATTAATGGAAATTATTCTGAAAATTGGTTAAAAGCTATGCAGGAAGAAATGAAATCTTTGAGTGATAACAAAACCTGGAAACTTGTTAAGAAGCCTAAAGATCAGAAATTGGTTCCATGTAGATGGATTTACAAGTTAAAAGAAGGTTTGAGTCCTAATGATCCCGTGAGGTTTAAGGCGAGGTTAGTGGCTAAGGGTTATACTCAAAGAGAGGGTGTGGACTATAATGAGATATTTTCACCCGTGGTTAACTACAAGACTATCAGATTGATGTTGGCTCTTGTGGTTCAATTCAATTGGGAACTTGAACAACTCGATGTAAAAACTGTATTTTTACACAGAGAGTTGGAAGAGAATATCTTCATGAGCTAACCACAAGGTTTTGTGGCTAAAGGCAAGTCTGATTATGTGTGCAAGTTAGAGAAATCTTTGTACGGGTTGAAACAGAGCCCAAGACAATGGTACAAGAGATTTGATGCTTATGTGCTAAAGATAGGGTTTAAAAGAAGTGAATTTGATGTTTGCTTGTATTTTAATGACATGAAGAGTGGTTGTAAAGTTTACTTGCTGCTTTATGTTGATGATATGCTTTTAGCTGGACCTAGGAAGTCTCAAATTAATGAATTGAAAGATCTTTTAAAATCTGAATTTGACATGAAGGATTTAGGGAATGCTAGAAAAATTCTCGGGATGGTGATAACAAGGAACATGGCTGAAAATAAGTTGACTATTTCACAAGAAGCTTATTTGAACAAAGTTGTGACAAAATTTGGTATGAAAGACAGTCAAATTGTTAATGTGCCTCTTGCTAGTCATATGAATTTTTCTCGTGATCATTCTCCTAAATCTGAGTCTGAATTGAAAGAGATGGAAAATGTTCCTTATGCTAATGTCATAGGTTCTGTTATGTTTTCTATTATTACTACCAGACCTGATCTTGCATTTTCCATTAGTCTCCTAAGTAGATTTATGTCCAATCCTGGTAAGCCGCACTGGGCTGGTATGAAATGGTTGTTGAGGTATTTGGTTAGGACTTTAAATCGGGGCTTAGTGTATGAGAAAAGATCTGAAAAGTTAACTCTTAAAGGCTATGTTGATTCTGACTTTGCTGGTGATAAAGACAGTAGGAAATCAACCAGGCATACTTCTTTACCCTATGTGATAACTGCATAACATGGAAATCTCAGCTACAGCCTTTAGTTACTTTGTCTAGTACTGAAGCGGAATATATTGCCATAATCGAAGCGGTTAAGGAATATATTTGGTTAAAGGGAATCTTAAAAGAACTGAACTTCATGCATGATACACCTACTATGTTTACTGATAGTCAAAGTGCATTGTCACTTAGTAAGAACCCTGTTTATCATGAAAGATCTAAACATATTGAGGTGAAGTATCATTTCATTCGTGAGAAACTGTCTCAAGGTGAAGTCAAACTTGTTAAGATTCATACTGATAGGAATCCCTCTGATGTGGGAACTAAAATTCTGCCTGTAGGAAAATTTAAACTATGCTTATCTTTGTTGCATATTGACATTGGTTAATTTTTCTTGTAGGTAGTGGGCAATGATGATGAACAGTCCTTCCATGTGCAAATTCGCAACCGAGAGAGAGTGAGTGTGTTATGAGAACCAAGGTGAAGAATGTGGGCTTAAAGTGGTTCCCATTACTTGTTTGGGCTTGACCCGATTTTACCACTTTGATCATTTGTGGCCCTTTGATTTAATGGATGGTTGAGATCTAAACTTATTAGATATTTCCTTGGTCATTAACTTTTGAATTTCAAAGTGTGGCTTCCTTAATACGTTTAAGCTCTCTGTCTCTCCTCAAAAGAAGTGGACCGTCCCTTTTGTTTTAAGTAGTGCAGAGAGTTGGTTCATTTTTCTTCTTCTTCCTTTGGCTCATAGAATAGACATTTTAGTCCATTAAATGAAGAATTCCTGTGTGTCCTTAGGCCTGTAATATTGGCAAAGGGGTTGGGTTTCTTGGGGGCTTAGGTCAGTGATTTTGGGCGTGTTTCTTGGCTGCTATTGGTAGACCTTTCGGTCGATGATCCAAGCCAAGAGAGGAAGCATTCTAAACCGATTTTTATCTCTCTATGGATGACGATTTGCAAGTGTGGAAGGGGCTGTTCCTGAGCCTAGAAATTCCTACCATTTTCGGCCATTAAAAGGGGAAGTTGCACTCAGTTATTTACTGTCATTTTCAGTTTTATGTATTTCCTATGATTTCTCTATACAATGTTGAAGCTATGTTTTGATTGTGAAATGTAGACTGTAAATTAACATTGTGGTTATCCTGAGATTTGTAATATATTATTGTGATCAAGAGGTACTCTGTTATTATGCTATTGGAATTTATGATATGCTGATTTTCCCAACAGAATCTCTATAAGTTGCCCTCAGGGAAATATCTCCAAGTAGTAAAAGGGGAAGGTGGAAAAACTCCACCTTTGCTTGGGGTTGCCGCGTCAAGGGTTCGAATCCTGAAATATGGATTTGGCTTTTGCGTAAGTGCAAGTGTACAAATAGCCTTCCACCCTGTCCCCTTGGATGCATAACCTGCAATTTACCTCATTCACCAAGGTCAAGGCCCAGGACAGGACATATGAGGGTCGTCAAAGATGCGGTTCACCCCTTTTTGAATCTCCATAAGTTCAAAAATGACAATTAATGCAACCCCTATTGAATTTCCTTTACACCATCAGTGACAACTCTAGAAATGGAAAGTGGATTGTACAGTACTTTTGGCATGAACATCTCCACAAGACTCTTTAAACATGAGATGTTCTATATTTTAAAGAGTCAACATTTAAAATCATACTCCAAGAAATTCTTTAAATTAACATGTTAATTTAGAGAATGTGTTTTGACTCTCTAAATTTGGAAAGTCAAACTCACTCTCTATAATTAAATACATTAAAAAAGTTTCAATTTTCAATGTAGGAAAGATATAAAATAATTTAAAGAAAAGGTAGTTAAAATAAAAAATAATGAAAAATAAATAAATATTTTTTGGGAGTACTAAAATTAAATGTTAAATATAAAAAGCTCGTTGGAGTACTTCAAAATTTTAACTCTCTAAATTTATAAATGTTCTTCAAATGATAGAATATACTCTTTAAAAATAGAGAACCTCTTGGAGACGCTCTAAAAGAGTTATGTAGTAAAATTGGTTATTATTTGGGTTTAGTAGTATAAAATGAATTATTATGTAATAGTTGGGTATATATAATCTTTTTCCGAAATAATAAAGTCAAGATTGCATAAGCTGTACTCAACATATAATTATTTGAATGGCTAAAATTCAAATTGACGTAGTGGAAACTTATAGAAATGAACAAAATATCATATAAAAGTTCACATTTTATTGATTCACTCCGGAGGGCCAAGAAAGAGAGAATCTTTCATAGAAAAACTTCTCACAAATTTTTATTACAATTAAAAAAAATAATAATAACTCAATGATTAAAATTTGGAAAACAACAAAATTCTAAATATTGACTAACTCTACATAATGATGAAATTAAAAATAATCATGAAAGTAAAATGTCAATATTAAGAATCAGTCCACAATTAATGAAATTGAAATTATAATTTATTAAGCTCCCTGTGGGTGAAAATTAAAATTTAATTTAAAATTAATAATTAATTTTAATCATATATTTCGTTGGACGCAATCTTTTTAACAATATATTTTATCAAATTTTATTAAAATCCGTTAAAAATCTAATTTTAATATGGGGCTAAATATCATGGTATTATTGAATGAGACAAATGAGTTCTCATGCCCATATTTGACACAAACTAGTGATCCTATCCCAATCAAAACCAACGACAAATCAAATATCTACACTTCACAATCTCACAGCCACCCATCGTCAACTTGCCAGCAAGAACCGCAATATTTAATCAATTCACTTGACTCTGATAATCATCATCTTGTCATCTTTCTTTGCAGTACAGAGTACTGGTGGGGAGGATCAGAGAGTGGGATCCCAAGTGTCTCGCACTACGTCTATCTACCTGTTGTTAGGTTATTGATAATAACACCACTTTGGCATGTCTTGTTTTTATGATTATTAACTTATTAGAATCGAATTTATTGCAGAAATAATTATTAAGAACCTCATATGAATCTTGTCATCGTCAGTTATTATCGTCTTCTTGAATAAATATCCCATTATTTGTATTCTTTATTTCTAATAAAAATTCATGTGCTTGGTTAGAGAGTTGACTTATGATTATTATTATTATTATTATTAATGATTTGATACATAGAAAATGACAGGGATTCCATGTCTACAGTTGAATTTGTGTACCCCGGCGCATTTTGATTTTTCTGAACCATTATATGGCAAATCAGGGCAACTAAAGCTGTCGGCGTTGCATTGTGAAAGAAAAAAATTGGGGGTTTGCGGTATTGAGGTAAAACGTAGCATTTTGGCGCCAATTAAGGCAATGGAGTCTTCCAAAACGACGTCGCCCATCAATGGTAATGCGGGCAGTTTCCGGGAGACGCAGCAATCGGGATGCAATTCCGGCGATGATGTGCTTACAAATGAACTTGATGATTGTTCCGGTACAAAATTAAAACTTGATTTATTTTTTCCTCCCATTTTATATAGGAGCAGAAGTTTTTTATGAATGCTGGAAAATTGATTTTAACAGGTAAAAGCATTCCCCAGATGTCTACAATTGGGAATTCGACTAATATTGTTTGGCACAAGTGTACTGTGGAGAAGAGTGACAGACAGCAGCTGCTTGGACAAAAGGGTTGTGTTATTTGGATTACCGGACTAAGTGGTTCAGGTTTGTTTTACATACTGTTAATTTGCATTAGATTTAGCTACATATATCAATTGTTATTCGGGCCTTCGTTCTGATCGGAATTTTATCAAATATATTGGCTGCATTTCTCATGCACTTCTGTTAATCTTTCCTGAGATCATTATTCTGTTATTACCATATTTTCTACTAATCCCAGTTCAGAAGCCAGCAATTTTGTAAGGAGTTAAGCTGTATGTGAGGTTAGTCATATGTTTCAAACTATCAACGTCTATCCTAAAGGCTTCGTAGTTTTAGATAATTTTATGTAGATTCGAATAATTGAGAAACAAGGATATCCAGTTCATCCTTCATATGGTACTATTTGATAAAATTCCGAGAATTGGAAAAACCATGAGTGATATACTTCTACACCTACAGCTTGTACTCAGAGCATTTTTCTGGGTTCTATTGATTATGTTTATCTGCATTACATAAAGTGCTGCATTTCGTTCTTTTTTGCTTCTTTAGAGTGTCATATGAACTCTCAAAAATGAAAATCCTGGAAATTAAATAGTCACTCTATCTGTGAGTTATTTGACTCTTTCTTTTGTCGACTGGAGCTCTAAACACCTTGTCACACTGTCCTTAATTTTATTGGGAGTAATGCGTAGTTTTTGTTGTTGTGCAAACAAAAAGGACAGTTACATTTTCTACAACCAAGAGGGAACTTTTCGAAAATTTTAAAGAAGCTTTCACACATGTTTGTGTGTCATACAGAGATGTTCCTGTCAAGTGTCCTACAGTTATGATTCCAACGTGGTCATTTTTCTTGTGAAGTTGGATTTTTTATAGAACATGAAAGTTATGCACCTCTATAAGACAAAGAATTTTACTACAAAAAATTTCAGGTCTTGGATGCTGGTCAAACGAAAGTAACCCTTGTGTCTTTGTAAATGGATTCTGTGTTTACAGTAGGAAATCAAGGAGTAACATTATAGCATTTAAACCATGATATTGTTTCAATGCCTTTTGAATGAAGAAATGAAACTATGAAAAAGGGGAACAAAGGCATTGTTCTCAAGTTCTGACAGTTCTTTACTATAAATGATTTATTTCTATGGAAGTATGATGTACCGCATAAATCTCATCAATTTATCCATTGACGAATTCTCATCAATTTGTTTCTCTGGAAGAATGATCATATTCCGGATCAGTTATTTTTATGCCTGGACTTGAAATTTAAAATTCTAAAGAATGACTCAGCCTGAAAAATCCAAGTAATATATATGTATAATTAGCTTTTGACTTTAGATATAATTTATGGGAATGTTATTTGTTATACCATTGCAAAAACTTATTTGAATGACAAATTGTTAGCAAAATAGCTTATTTTATAGCGTTTTAAATTTTTTGTGTTTATTTTCCCTCTTTTCTAGGTGTAACTGTAACACTATACGGCTTTTTTACTGTTGATTTCATGATTTCCTTTTGTCTGAAGGAGGTGGTGGTGTATTTCAGGAAAGAGCACTGTGGCATGTGCTTTAAGCCGTGGCCTTCATGCTAGAGGAAAGCTCACCTACATACTTGATGGTGATAATGTTCGGCACGGCCTAAATAGTGACCTTTGTTTTAATGCTGAAGATCGATCAGAGAACATCAGAAGGATAGGTTGGTTTTTCCGGCCTGGTTCTCGATTTGAATCTTCTTTCTAAAGAATCCGACTCATTCAGGTTAACCAGTTTAGGAATTGCGTTTTATTATAAACAGGAGAGGTGGCAAAGCTATTTGCAGACTCTGGAGTTATTTGTATAGCAAGTTTGATATCACCTTACAGAAAGGAGCGTGATACCTGTCGTGCATTACTTCCAGAAGGAGATTTTATTGAGGTAGTATTCTTCTTTTGGAAATTGTACGTGTAAGATTTTAATTTTCTTAGATATTGGTATATTTACAATCCAAACTCTTGGAAGTGGAAACTCGTATTGATTGCAAATGATTGATTGGGAGTTTCCCGAATATCAGGTATTCATGGATGTGCCTCTGCAAGTGTGCGAGATGAGGGATCCAAAGGGATTGTACAAGCTTGCACGAGCTGGAAAAATTAAAGGTAAGTTCAATAGTAAAACAGATGACTGTGTCAGAGTTTGAAATCCTATTTTTGCTGAGGATATAAAATGTAGATTGCTAAAAATTTCCCAGGAAACCATCTGCAGGCCAGTATATCCTTTTGCGAGGATTTATTTCATGCATCCCGCATCCGCTGCGCTTCTTTTTCTTCTTTTACTTCTATTGGTGTGCGTGTGCATGTGTGTGAGTGCATCTAATTAGGCTTCAGACTCCAAATGTCGTGCCCAGTCCTAATTTGTTGGACATCAACCCATCAATTTCTTGTCAATCAACCATGTGTACTCAGAATTTCACACATAAGCTGCTTGCTGCATGACGGCACTGAGCAGGAGCTGCATGAAATTGGACGTTCTGGGGTTTATATTTATGATCATTTAAGCGTGTTAGTTTCTATATATTTTGTTCATTTTTTTGTTGTCAGGAAATTTTTTACTACAATTTCTGATCTGACACTTTTCACCGTCGGATACTAGGGCCCTGTTCGGTAGGGATTAAAATTGAAAATATGGCCGTTATTGAGTCCCACTCGTTTAATAGAAGTCAACAATAACGGCTGGTTTTTCAATTTTAATATGATTTTAATCCCTACCGAACGGGCCCTAGTATTAGGAAATCAAATAAGCAAAGATTCTTGTTGCTTCATTTTCACTGTGAAGAAGAATGATGCAGCTGCTGGTAACAGTACTATAAGAATCGGCACTGAACATCCCTCTTGTAATTGTACACGCTCTCATGTTAAATGTACCATTGCCTAGCTATTGACACATATTCATGAATTCTGTCCGTGGACTCCCTTCCAGCTTCGATCTTCTCTGGCATTTATTTTCCATTTAAACGATTCAATTTATATTGCTCTTTTTCCAGGTTTTACAGGTGTCGATGATCCATATGAGCCACCATTGAATTCTGAGGTATGTACTTCCACAGGCAAAAGAAGGTCTTTTCTCTCGCTGAATCCATTCAAACTTACCCATCCTTAAAATTGATTATCTTCTCAACATCCAACAAATGATTTAAGACTATATAGATTGGCATCTTCCATCTTGTATCTTGTTAGTTGGCTTGTGATAACAACATTGTTTTATTTGGTAGTTGTCAAATGAATAATGGCAAAGCTTTCTAACCATCCGTTTAGACGATAAATGCCTTCCCAAAATTTGTTTTCTCTCGACCTTGACAGATTGCTGAAGAATAAAGTGTTTAATTTCAGAATTATATCGTGCAGATAGTGTTACATCAACAAGGAGGGGTGTGTGATTCTCCAACAAATTTGGCCGAAATAGTGATTTCATACTTGGAAAGAAAAGGGTACCTGGAGGCTTAATTTGGAAATGCTTTTATACTTCTATGTAGTTATTATTAATTTACGTAGCCAGATATTTTGCATTAAGGAAATCTCTCGTTTCCTTTTTGCATATTTCAATAATCTTTGATGAAAAATAAATCATTCAACTGTTTGTGTGGAGTGCATTCAGATATTTCATTCTAGTTGATTTGATCATAAATTAAGAAAAAATTATTAATGTCTCTATGTCTAATTCTTTTTAACAGTGTTTATCTACATTGTATAGTTTTGAACATTTGATTGAGAATTCCAGGTGAAGGCTAGATTGATGGTGTTTTAAGACAGACTTAAAATAAATGAATTTGTCTCATCTGTGTAACCAGAAGAAAACAAAACCATAAAGGCAGAGGAATTTCTCAATTGTGGTTGTACAACGGATTTCGCGTATTTAAAATACAGAAATCGTTACAAATTGTATTTTTGAAAAAAATACAAATAGTTATGAATATTCTTGTAATTGCAAAACTCTCTGATTAATGATCTGAGTGTTTGAAGACGAGGAGTCATGTGGCTTGAATCATAAATTTCTAGGTTTGTTAAGAATTTGATTTGTCGAGAACTTCATTCGTTCAACGCTTGAATTTTGAAGCTTGGATTTGCACTTCGAAAACTTAGACTTGATCTTGATTTGATTTGAAGAAGACTTTAATTTTTTTGGATTTGCTTGATTTGAAAAGATTTTTTATCTTCTTCGTGTTTTTCAGAGTTGGAGTTGGGAGAGTTTCTTCAGCACTTCGTGGTTTTCTCTTGTACTTTTTCTCCCCTCTTGCAATGAACCCTTGACTATTTATAGAGGAAATTCTTGGCCAATTTTGGTAATTAATTCAATTAAATTGATTATAATTAAATAATTGTGAATTTTTCTTTTAAAAAAAATAGTAGAATGGGCTTTTAAGACTTTTGGGCTTAGTAGGTTCTAGTTTAATTGCACTAATTATTTAAAATTGACCCAACTCGTTATTTCTTATTTTTTAATGTCTACAGTGGTAAAACTGCGTGAACTATTAAACATAATATTTACTGGATCTAACTTTTCTGGATGTGTGAGAACCTTTTTAAAATAAAATGAAATACAACTGCATATTAGTAATTTGGTTAACTTAAACCAATTATTTAATTACATATAATCTCAAATATTTAGAAGTTCATGGTTTTCACGTATTAAATTGTAAGAATATGTACATACCTTTGTTTTCTATTGGAAATTTCGGGAATTTTGCAAGCAATTGAATAAGGTATGAGTGATGTGAGATGAGGAGTGATTGTGGTCAGTTATTTGAGTAATTTGTGTTAAATAAATAATTTGTAACCTATTAAAATGTGTGATTTGTGATTAAATATGTAATTGTAATCCACAAATGTTACTTTTGAAAATGTATTTTAAAACATTTGTAATTATGTAATTTCTGCTGTGAAAGAGAGAAAATTAGAAGAGAGAATAAAAATCAATAAATTTGTGTGTATTATAATGAGAATCAAAGTCATATATTTATAGGGATACAATAGAAATAATTTCTAGGTTTGTAGAGATACAATTGTCATTTATTAATAAACTTATCATTTACAACTCATCCTTGAATGACACATTACAAAATATATGTCTCGTTAAAACTTTGTTTAATAAAAACTCAATGGGACAAAAAATCAAATGAAGGAAAAGAGTACAGTTATTTTGGAATATTAAAGATAAATGTTACCTCATTAAAATCTTGCTAGGAAAATTCAGTGGGATAAAACCTCAGCAAAGGAAAAAGAGTACATACTCTCCATAATGTTGATCATTGAAAATCTTTAAGTCGACACATTCCAATCTTGTGAACCAATTTCTTAAATGTAAATGTTGGCAGTGCTTTTGTAAATAAATCAGCTACATTGTCACTTAAGCGAATTTGTTGAAAATTGATGTCGATATTTTTCTGTGAGGTTCATGTGTATGAAAGAATTTTGAATAAATATGTTTCGTCTTGTCACCTTTGATATAACCTCATTTGAGTTGTGCAATACAAGAAATATTGTTTTCATACAAAATTGTTGGACTATCTTTTATTGAAATTAATCCGCATAATTCTTAGATATAATGGGTTATGTTCCTTTATCATACACATTCTTAGTTTGCTTCATGAATTGTAATAATTTCAGAATGATTTAAGAATGTTATTGTCAAGCATTATTTCACAAATCTCCATGATATAACTATTTTTTCATTTGTAAACACGTATTTTGTTTGTGATTTAGTTTATGTAGGTCAGAGAGATAGCATGCATCTGCATATCCCATTAAAGAAGATCCCGACTTTTGAGAATAAAATAATCTCAAATCAATAATATCATTTAGGTAACAAAAAATATGTTTAATGTCATTCCAATGTAGTTGTATTGGTGTAGAGCTATATCTTGTAAAGAGATTTACAGAAAAGTTATGTCGGGTCGAGTACACTTTGCAAGATAAGTTAATACTTCAATTGCACTAAGATATGATATTTCGAGACTAAGAACATCTTCTCCATCTTCAAGTGGACAAAAAGAATCTTTTTCACATCAAGTGATCGAACAACCATAGGTGATATCAATGGATGTGCATTATCCATATTAAAACGTTTTAAGACTTTTCTGTATATGTAGATTGGGTTTCAAGAAAGAATTTGGATTTTCTCAAATATTTCATCTTAAATTCATTTTTCAAATAATTCGCAATTGTGTTGAGCTATCATCACCGTAAACTGTCACAATTACAAATTCAATATCTGTTTTCTTTATAAAAACACGTAGACGTACATCATTATTTTTATAACATTCCTTCAACAAATATTTGTTAAGATAGTTATATCACATACACTCGGATTGTTTCAATCCATATAATGATCTTTGTAACTTAATTGAGAACATGATTCTCGAACATGTATCATTTGTTTCTCGCACTTTATGTCCTTCAAGGACTTTCATATATATATATATATCACTATCAAATGAACTATACAAAAAGGTAGTCACTACATCCATAAGGCACATATCGATCTTTTGTGACACGTTCAAACTAATTAAGTATATAAAAGTGATGGTGTTCATTACGGGAGAATATATTTCATCATAATCAATTCTTGATCTTTATGAAAAATATTGAGCTACGAGTTGGATTTTGTATCTTATAATTTCATTATTTTCATTTTTCTTTCGTACAAAACTCATTTGTGTCTAACAGAGATCACATTTTCAGATGTTTGAACTACAGGTCCAAACATTTTCCATTTCTCTATGGAATTCAATTCCACCTGTAGACTTCTTTTCACTTTGGCCAATCATTTCTATATTGATAGTCTTTAACAGATTGTATTTCAAGATTCTCATTTTGCATAATATCAAGAGGCACGTTAAAGACGAAAATATTGTTTATAACAACATTATTTATTTTCCATATTTATGAGATAACATATAATTTATTATAATCTCATTATTTTCGGATACTTGTGGTTCTTCAAGTGCTATATTTTTAATATTTGATTAATCAATCTTTTATAATGTTACTTCTGAAGTTTTTGGTTGATTTTTCTCTTATATTTCTCTTTTTCGACGTACGGAGTCTTTTGAATCAATTGGCCGACTACGCTTCTAGCGTATTTGAGATTCATTTGTTATAGCAAATTGTCCCACATGGACATCAATTTTTACTGAAATATTTTCTGTTGGTATATATGACTATCACTTTTTTGTGTCAACAAATACATCTGGTAATTGATTTGTAACTCTTTGCAAATAAATGAGTTTTTAAATATTTTGTTCACATTGATTGATGTGGGGATTAAAGTGAGATATAATTGTTTCATTTCAAGAAATTTTACCTTATTTATCAGGACGTAGTTTTTTTCCTCACAAGGTTGGGAAATTCATTTAATCAAAATGACAATCCACAAAACGTGCAGTAAATAAATCATCCGTTAAAGATTCAAGATACTTATTAATAAATGGTGAATCAAAACCCACGTAAATCTCAAGTGTTCATTGGGAATCCATTTTAGTAAAATAGCGATTTGAACAGTACAACAAAAATCCACAAGTGAGAAATATTAGATTCATGATCAAATGTCAATTCCAAAAGTTAATATTAATAATATACAGTTGGTCTGATACGAACCAATAACGCAACATGCAATATGACATAACCCCAAACAAAAGTTGGGAGTTTTTTTCAAAATTAATGGTCTAACAATAAGTTGTAAACATTTAATAAATGACTTCGCTAAACTATTTTGTGTATAGACATGCACAATCAAATGTTTAATAACAATTCCAATTGATATACAATAATTATCGAATGTTTGCGATCTAAATTCACCAGCATTGTCAAGGCGAATAGTCTTGATTAAGTAATTAGAAAATTACACTCGTGATTTTATGATTTGAGCAAATAGTCTAGTAAAAGCTACATTCCTAGTGGAAAGTGAGCACATATGTAGTTAGTAGAAGAATCAATTAATACCATAAAATAACAAAATGGTCAATATGGTGGCTATATTAGCCCACGTATATCTCCATGAATTCTATCCAAGAAATTTGAAGATTTAATATTGATATTTGTAGTCGAAAGTCTAACGACTAAATTGTTTTGCGAATAAGCTATACATGGATAATTATTAAGTAAAAGAATCTTCTGATTTTTTAAAGAATGTCCATGTAAGTTGTTCATTATTTGACGCATCATTATAAATCCTGAATGTCAAAGTTGATCATGTCAAAGTATTACATTTTTTGGATCAACAAACTTCTGATTCGCGATAATATTTTATTTGACCATTTTTATAAATATATAATACATGCCAAGTGGGAGTGCATGAAATTTTTGCTTTATCTGCTTCTAGCCAGAAATAAAAGAAATTGTAAAGATATTCAACATTATTTTCTTGCAGCATTTTAATGTGATATCCACTACAGTGGATATCTTTAAAACTAAATAAATTTATCCTGAATTTGGTAGAATAAAAGGCATCATCAATATATAATTTTGTATTATTTGGTAAAACAATACAAGTTCTTCTGGAGTTTTTAACGATATTCGATATACCTGATATCGCAACATTATTTTCTATTAATGTTAAATTTTAAGAAGTGGTTTTATCTTGAAGAAAATTGTGTGCATATTTGTACTATCTGCTAAACAAATATTTTCATAATCCATCTTAAATCTTATTAGTATTTCAAGATTTATGCTTTTTCAGAAGTTCTAGTATGATATTATTTAAGAATATTGAAACATTGAATTGTATGCTCTTCTAGAGCAATAAATTAATATTCTTTTTGAATAAAACTTATTTTCTTTTAAATAATTACGATAAGTATTGCATTATTTAGTTTGTGTTCTTTAGGAACACAACGAGAGATAATTTCTCGAGACATGTGCTATTTCGAGAACATTAGGCCAATATTCTTCTAGAATATTGAAAATTATAATTCATATTCTTCAAAAGCGATCACATATTATTATAATAATAATAAAATGAATTATTTTTCAGGGGTAAAAATATAATTTATATTAAATAATATTTAATTATGCTCTTTGGGAGCAAGTAAAATTTAACTAGAATATTTGTCCATAATATGGTGCTACCTCAAGAGCATGTTTTCTAGTAAAATATTACTATTTGCAGAGTTGTGTTTTTCGGGAGCAACAACAAAAATATTTATAATAGATGAATATAAGATTAATATTCTTCTAAAATATTAATTGTAATATTGTGTTACTTCATGAACAATAATAAAATAAATATAATATGCGTGAACCTCAAAAGATTAATTAATTTTGCCAAACACATAATTTAAAAAAAAATTACTGCGGCAATAACTATCTCAGAATTATAAAAACAATATTGAATATAATCATTACAAAAATTATACTTCTTCAATACTCATTAGGGTGTGTTTGAGCCACATTATTTTGGAAGAATGTATTCTGTAATATTAAATTGATGGAGAATATGTGGTTGAAAAAAAAAAGAAAAATTATTGATATGATTGAAAATATTATTTTATTAAAGAATGTGTGGTAGAAGATGAGTAGAATAATTAAAATGAAAATTTTAATGAGTACCAAATAGGGGCTATAATTAATTATGCATGGCTAGTGGTGTGACTAATATAGCATACATAATTACAAAATATGTATATAGAATTAAAGAATTATGAGTGCTATGAATTAAAGGAAACGTAAGGATTGCATATGCTTGACTTTTTGGATGCAATGCATTGTAAAAACAAAAACTATTATGCTAAGAATTAATTCGGGTGTCGCGAATCGATAGATGAACACAGTGGTTGGCGGTCGCAGAGAATTTAATACTTTATAAAAAAAATTCACATTGATAAATGAACAAGAATGATAAACATGTAATATGCATGTGTGTGTATTACATGTTAACAAATTAATTTTGGTAAACATGATGAATAATTATACTTAAAAATATTATTACTTTCACTAAATTTTGAAAAAAATTAAGTTTTCGTTATGATGCGTTGTGGAAAAAAAAAAAAGTGAATAGATATGTGTGTATTATAATGAGAACCAAAACCCTATATTTATAAAAAAAATGATTATGAATAAAATGGTAATAATTTCTAAAGTTATAGAAATACAATTGTCATTCACTAATAAATTACCAGTTTACAACAATTTCTCCTTATTTTACACTAGTGAAAATTTGTATAAACTTTCAATTTGTATAATTGTGTGTGTGTGTGTGAGAGAGAGAGAGAGAGAGAGAGAGAGAGATCTTTTTTAGCAATCCAATCGAATTCATGAACTCTTTTCTATTGTCCCCATTTCCTTTCCTCCGAAGAATTTAATTTTTATCTTGACACTTTTGAAGAAATTTTCAAACACGTGACTGTTGGAAAAAAACCTTGGATTCGACCGGTAGTGAGAAAGAGGGGTGCCCACAATATTACTTTAATAAATCCATCCTCAGCGTTGACCCAGCAATGCATCTAGCACTTGGAAGTCTTCACTTTAATTTGGCCTTCCTTTTAACTATACATACATTACAAGTGCCCACCACTCGTTCTTCTGTGGGTCACAAACCCAGAAACCGTCTCACAAAATAACCTTATTTTCAAAAAACATCAGCAGGCTTTACCCACATTTTGGTGCCAATTTATAAAAGATTGGCCGTACAAATAGACTCTAAGGTCAATATTTTACATGGAATAAAGATGAAAATTGTTTTGAACTTCAAATTAGCCAAAAAAAAAAAAAAAAAAGAATCCTATTGCACGCCCACGTCTTTGAATATTCACGTCTAGGCCATCGAGACACTGTAAAAGTGAAAGGTGTCTCGGCTATCGAAAGACCATTTAGCAATGAAATGCATAGAACTCCGACACCGGGCTAGAAACATGATTGATGGTCTCGATCACCAAAAGGACTGAAGGCCTCGGATATGAACGAAAATCTTAGTTATAACAAAATCTACTTGGATTCCGGTAGCGAGAGGAGCAAAGCGTGGCTAGGGATGGCAAAAAAGTTCGACAGACTCGATACCAGCGAGCCCCGCCCCCAACGGGGTAAGAATTACCCGCTTAATCGGGTATTCGGATCGGGGATGAGGCGAGAAATTTTTCCCGGGGCGGGGATGGGTAACGAGCTCCCCGCCCCGCCCCTTTTAATTTTTCTTTTAAAATTTTTTTTATTTTAGAATTTAGTATTTTAAATGGAAATTTTCACAAAATTTCATTAGTTCTAAAAAAAATGGCAACTAAAATTATCTAAAAAATATGACAAACAATAAAAGTTTTAGTTTATCAAATATATTTGAAGAATTTAACTTTTAAAAATAAGTAAAGATTAAAAAAATATATTATTGTCTCAGTCTAATGAATGTAGGCAATAAAATGAATTATCAAAAACTTTAAAAAAATAAAAATAAACGGGGTAGTAAACGGGGCCCGCCCCACCTTAAACAGGTAACGAGGCGAGGATGGGGGAGTTTGTCTCGACCCGCACCACCCCGTCCCGTTGCCATCCCTAAATGTGGTCATTAAACCTTGTCAAGTGCGTGCAATCCCCCTCGGACACGGCATGTGAAGCAATGTAGTAGGTGCTAGCAATTGTGATTGTTCTTGCTCTGCATATTTTAGTGGCATGTTCCAGCCTCTTGCTACCATGGGCTTCTTTCCCATGTGCAACAGTCGAACATCGGGCTCGTTAAAAATTTGATCAAAGCTTATAACTTGTGGGTTGTGTTAGTTTGAGATTGGTTGTTGCTTGTTGATAAGTGTATTTTGTATACTTATTTAGGCCTTTAAGTTAGAGTATTTATTGGATATTTTGATGAATCATAACTTAATTCTATGTATACTGTGTTTGTTAGGTAAAGATCGATGAAAATGACGAAACTAGAGAAAATGATGAAAAAAAGGCTCAATTGCACCTCAACACATTTCGGGGAGAACCAGCTAGCTCTAGGTTTGAGTGGCATTGTGTCGGACCTCACGATGAAAATCTGAGAGTGCTGGGGTTAAATTGGACGAGAAAAGAAGTCATACGGGTAAATTATAGTTAAAGTATCCTCACATATCAACTTTCAGCCGAACAAGTTATGTTGTAGATTTTTAGCCTTAGATTGAAATCCATTTTTTTCATAGTAAACGTTCGAATTGAAAAAATGATCTAGAAGAATTGTATCCATTTGAGTTAGATTTTTAGGACATTTTGAATCCCTTCAATCGAATATCGGGAGAGAAAGTTATCATAAAAATACTAATGACTTTTCATGGACATAACCAATGAACGATACACACATTTTGAGTTAGGGTTAACACGGTCAACCTTGTAAAAAAGTAATCGAAAGGAAAAATAATTAACTTAAAATTACAATTATTTAAGAAAAACAATGTTTTGAATGGTAATTTTTAAAAAATGTGTGGTTAAAATATAGAGAAAAGTTTTGGTTTACGTGTGGTATATTTTATGATGTGAATGTGTGATTAAAAATAAGTATGTAGAAAAAAAAATTCAAATAATAATTGTCAAAGAGAGGCTAAATCAATTAACCCATGGCTTGGACCTTCATTAATTAGAACTCAAAAACCAGCAAACTCAAGAATAGCAGAATATAAAGCAAAAGATGAAACTCCTAATCTTCTTGAATCACACCGACTTCCATTTAATCCCAATATCAAATGCATCAATCTACAATCTTGTACATATATATCAGCTAAAGTAAAACCATAAAATTCACATCAAATCCAATTATTCAAACATCTGTAAATAACGTCAGCCTTGGTGTAATTTGCTATTCAAATTTGTTCAATTTCTTTAATGTAAAACGAATAATTGGTAAATGATTCTCATAATTGAATAAGAGTACTAAAAAGCACAACAACATGAAAATTTTCCTCATTTCAAGATTGAAAATCTGTAGATTGTAAAGAAAATTGGAGTTCAACTTCAAAGCATCTTTTGAAAACTATGGGAACAGCAAATATTGGGTTGGCTAAAGTATTGAAAATGCCTTGAAAGAGATTTAAAGAATTAGAGTTTAGAATGGACTTAGTTTGGTTTTACTTTTAGAAGGGGCGGAGTGGGCCATCATGTACTATGGAGCCGGTGGCAGTAAGGGAAAGTAGAGGCGTCCGGCGGAGGGGGAATAGTGATGGTGCCGAACGAGCAGTAGGGTGACGGGATGAGCTACAGCGTCTGTGTGAGAAATGGAAGAAAATGAGAAAGGAAAGAGTTCTTGTCATATTTATAAGGCCCTGTTTGAGCCACATTTTTTGTAGAATGAGAATAAAAAAATATAATCGTTATTGGGCCCCACACAAGATATAGAAATTCAAAATTGATGGCTTGATGTGATGGATAACGATCATATTTCTCATTTTTATGGATTAAAAATGAGAAACAAACGAGGGCTATTAAAAAAATGTAGGATAGGGGAGGGTCACGTGACCCTCAATGGACATAACCATGCACGCACATGGCACAAATTCCTTGTGCGCGCAAGGAAGTGATAAGTACGTTTTACACACTTATTTATGTCACAAAATATGGATAATTTTTGAAAAATATATTGAAATATGATTTAATTCTATAGAAATTGTGTTTTGTAGGACAACATTGATAAATACAGTGAAATTTAGGAAAAAAGAGCGAAAAAAGGACCAAAGTCAAAGAAAATCAAAGTTCAGGGATCAAAGTGAAAATAGCTTAAAAATGACCCGGAAGAAGAAACAAGGATGTGAAAGAGTTGAAAACCAATTGAGTGAAGGAATGAAGTGTTGGGAAAATAAAAAACAAGAAAACAGAGTTCGAGAACTAAAATGCAACATTTGGATTTTGACCTAAACTATGCAGTTGCATGGTTAGATGCAGGGAATTGAAGGAGTGCATTTCATTGTTTTATGTGGTCGCATAGTACAGTTCTGGAGAAAAAAAAAATCTGATTTCCTTATTTCAATAAAACTCTTATGGAAATAAATCTTTGAGCGTCTTTTAAAACCCTAAAGTCGTCCAGAACATATTAGAACATATTCTAAGAACTTTAGGGAGCATAGAAAGAGGCAAGAAATACAAAAATCGATTCCAAGACTCGAAGATTCAATTCAAGTATTATTTGGGTGATATCGATTCTTCAATATTTCTTTTGTTTTCTTCTTCATAACATGCTAGGTTATTTTTCTTTACGCTATGAGAATGATGAATCGTGTAATATGAGTTTTTAATTTTTAGTTATCTATTTGACATCAAAAACACGTTTTTGAATATTGAATGATTTATATGATTTTCTTTTCTCCACAATTATTGTGCACGGTAGTTGTGTAAATTTTATGACCTATTTTATGCATCAAAAGAAGGAAAATGAGGTCAATAGAGGATAGAAATATAGTTGTATCATATATAAAATTAGGTTTAGCATTACTCGAGAGAGATTGTTAAATAAAATATGAGCATTGATTCGTAAAAATTCAATCGTGTTATCAATATGTAAAACTAAAGTTAAAATTGATTATTGCATGAGAATTCGGGATCCTAGTACGTTTGTAATTTATTAAACACGATAATTTGCATTTAGAATAATTTACATTTAGTTTAGTTAATTTACTTATAATTGCATTAGCCTATTTTAGTTATAATTTTGTCACAAACAAACCTTTCACACTATTCTTGTTTCGGTTAAGATCATAAAAATTTAAATTGAACTAAATCAATCTCTGTATGACGATAATTGGATTCAAAATCCACTTTATTACTTCTTAATTAACCGTACACTTGCGGTTATTTTAATTCGAAATATATTTTCGTAAGAAATTTTTTGTGTCATTGCTAGGCATTGAGTTTTAGTTTGATTTTATTTACCATGACACTAATTCAAACTTCTTCTTGTATTTTTTTTTTCTATTTTAGTTTGTTTTTGTTTTTTTCTTCTCTTTTTCTGGATATAAAAAAAAGATTAAAAAAATAACAAGATAAAAGATGGTTGTGATTGATTTCAACCAAACGCCCGTATGTAACTTCATCATAAGGCAACAACAATTGACAGCTCAAGAAATTAATGAGAGGGATATGTTTGTGAGAGGTTTCATTATAAGATGCTGACTACGAGATATAAAAGTAGAATGTGAACTTGATGAACTGTCCTGAGTGACTTGCATGTTACATTATTTCTTTCGCAAAAATTTGACGTAGGTGATTTGCCTGTGGGATTATTACTTCAACGGATTATTAGTGAATATCAATTAAGAAAATTAGATCCGTCGAACTTCCAATGAGTACAACAAGATGATGAGACTTTTCATGAAGATGTCATTGTTTCTTTGCCAAAAGTTTTGGATACAAACATTGAACTCGAGAAAATTTTAATTAAAGAAGAAGAACGTGAAAAGATCGAGAAATTAATCATAACAGGTCAAAAAGAATCAGTAACATTCAAAGAAGAGGAAATTAGCATGCAATCCCTAGACTTTATTGTTTGCTAAAAAAATGAATTTGTAATTAAACCATGTGAGGAGATTAAGGTGTACATTGTTGAGTTGGAAACGGGTGATGAGGGGAAGTCATACTACTTGGAGCACGGAAATGTTAAAAATTGGATGAAAGTTGTAATATGAAATAAAGTCAAATTGGGCAAGCTAAACAGGACCTCCAAAGCCATATTCAAAGTTGCATGATATATTTGTGCAAAAGTCGAGTTCGAGACTATAAATCAGACGCTTAATGGGAGGCAACTCATTTTTTCTATCTATTTTTCCTTATTTTGATTGACTATTGCGTTACAAGTAATTTTTGGAATTGCATTAATTTAGAAATTTATACATTTAAACGATTTTTAACACATTTTAGGCACTACTTTAAGACTTGCATTAGTAACTTAGGCATGTTTACTTATTGAGTTCATTTTATTTCGACTTACCATTGACATCCTAGCATTACATTGAGTTCACATAGAGGTGATATGTATTCTTAAGGTTGCACCTTAAGAAGATTAGAATTTTTTTGGTGTTAATACATTACAAATATTTAAACCTTATTCCCTATCATTAATATTTATTTTAAATTCTTGAAATAGAAAATTAAAGTCTAGCAACAAATAAAAGTGGTGGTTGTCATGACGTTTACCAACCGGACCAGCCCGATCTTTCTACCATGCATCTACCCCGAAGAGTTTCTGATCCTTACTACTTTATTTTAATTATTTTTTCTCTTACATTAATGACAATATTTTGTATAAGTTTTGGGGGCAGGGTGGCAGAACTTTAATGACACCTTGGTCATTTATCAATATTATTGTATAATTTACTTTTTTTGTGTGAGTGTTCGTAAAAAAAAATAAAAATAAAAAAATAGTAGTTTTTATTTTTTTCCAGTATTTTCTTATTGTTTTGTGTGTTTGTATGGGTTTGATGACCTCGTCGGCAATGATGTTGAATATTGGAATAAGTATGGACTAAAAATGGTGGAGATAATACTTGTTTATATAAAACTTGACATTTTTTTATGCATGACACTCATATTCTACACATTAAGTTGGTAACTTGGACCATTACTTAGAGAAGAGTTGAACATAGTAAGTTAAACCCGAATAACCTCTATTGTACATATTCCATTTATAGAGTAGTTTGGAGGTGGGTTAGCTATTAGAAGGGAACATTGAGACAAGTAGGAGTTTCGTGTATGAAATTTCTCTTGTGTAGATTGTCTAAGACCAATGAGTCGAAGACGAGGTGAAATTCTTAAGTTAGGGGTTGATTTTAGAGGTTGAACGTCTAGAAGAAAATGAACATAGCACAATTTTATGTGTGACTAAAATAATCTTTTTGAGCCTATATAACTTGAGTGAATAAGCTTGTAAGGGTTTAAAACCCGATTTCCTATGGTCATCTGACTTAGGAGTCATTGACCTAAAGCTAGCTATATGGGTTATATAGAAAGCAAATGAGAAGATGTTTGACAAAAAAGATTATATTGATTAAGCCCCAAGATATTTGGTCGATAGAACTATATATTTAATACGAGACAAATAGCTTAGTTTAGTTTTAAAGGTTGAGGCGGTCAAAAATATAGGAGAATCTTGACTTGTTGAAGTGTGAACTTGTGGTAGTGAAACTCATCCAAACTAAGAGAGGGTAAGAAGTAAATTAAATAAGTTCAATTTAGGATGCACCCCAAAAAAATTGAGTGAAAAGTATAAGTTTTGGGGGTGCGTGTATCTCTCGAGTGAAGAAATGAAATATTTGACTACTACGGGTCACGAGTTGAGCCAATCATAACTCATAAGCTTGATATGTTTACATGAGTATACACCCACACACATCGGGTTTTGCATTTAACTGGCAGAGATTGATTTGATTTTGTAATGTTAAAACTATTCATTGTGTTGATAGTTAAATCTCAATCCTAAGACACGACAGTTGTTAAACCATGTTTTGTTTGGAGTTAAGTTATAGTATGTTTGAGAACAAACAATTGTTCAAATTTGACGAATTTGATAAGTGCGTTTTACACACTTATTTAGGTCACAAAACATAGATAATTGTTGGCAAATATATTGAAATATGGTTTAATTTTATAGAAATTATGTTTTGTAGGATAACATTGATGAACACGGTGAAACTTAGGAAGGGAAAAGAGCGAAAAAAAAAAGACTAAAGTGGAAAAAAACTAAAGTTCAGGGACCAAAGTGTAAATAGTCAAAAGATAACCCGAAAGAATAAACAAGGATGTGAAAGAGTTGAAAACCAATTGAGCGAAGGAATGAAGTGTTGGGAAAAGAAGAAACGAGAAAACGGAGTTCAGAAATTAAAATTCAACATTTGGATTTTGACCTAAACCATGCGGTCGCATGGTTAGATACAGGGAATTGAAGGAGTGCATTTCATTGTTCTATGTGGTCGCATGGTAGTATACTACACGATCACATGGTACAATTTCGGAGGAAAAAAATCTAGTTTCCTTATTTCAATAAAACTCTTACGTGAACAAATTTTGGGGCTCCTTTTAAAACATTAGTGTCGTCCAGAACGTATTAGAACATATTCTAAGAGCTTTAGGGAGCATAGAAGGAGGCAAAAAAGACAAAAATCAATTCCAAGACTCGAAGATTCAATTCAAGCATTATTTGGGTGATGCTAATTCTTCAATATTTTATTTTATTTTTATTTTTTTGTTTTATTCCTCATAACATACTAGGTTACAAGGCCGATCCTAAAATATTCGAGGCCCAATGCGATAAATTATTACGAAAATCTTAAATATATTTTCTATAAACTTATTGATCTCTTTAGTATCATTCATATTCTATTCAAATTAATCTTTTTATATTACTTTTGAAAGATTAAATGAGCCCTTTTAAAATATATATATATATATATATATATACTAGTTGGCGCCTCGTGCGATGCACGAGTTTTGTACTTATTATATGTTTATTAGCGTGTATATAATGATAATAACAACGTAAAATAAAAACCTTAAATATCATATTGATTGATCAAAATAGAATACAGGATTAGGAGATACAATAAAGAGCTGAAAATATCAGAACTACAAGAGAACTGAACAATTTCATTCGCATAAGAATTTCTGACAGTTCCACCATATCCAGTGACTAAATCACGAATGAAAAACATGAGCCTATGAGTTATAGTCCCAGAAACATCAGCATGCCCGCTAAAAAAACATAAATACAGTGTATATCAGTTCAGCTCATCTTCATCATGGGACCAAAAGCTGAACATTAGGAGTAAAAGGCCTTATATATCGTATCCTAGACAACATTATACTCTCTTACTTCGAAACAAAATCTGAAAAAGGTAAGAGGTTATTGTGTTATTTATGAGTATCCAAATCATTTACTTAAAACGAAATTAATGTTTCACTTCCAATGAGCATTAATCGAATTTCTAAAGATGTAGTAAGTGAAAAGAAACAAAAGCAAACAGAACTTATTTAGGGTTCAGGTCCCTCCCCCGCCGTCAATCATCATCAGAAAGTCCGACCTTTAACCGTTTTACACAAGTCTATATATTAACCCTTATTGATCGGACAACGCTTTTAATTTCCCTTCTTCGCAACGAAATAACTATATTTTAACCTTGAAAATACGCTAATCATTTGAAAGAGCCCTCAGAATACGAGAACATAACACGAGTATTATCAACACGAAAATCTATCAATTTTCTTCCAATGGAGATCTCTATCAAGACTTTTTTATGCTACATGATCCATGAAGAAATAAGTAACTAAATGCCCAACTTTTCATTAAACTACACGTTGACGATTTAAGGATGGGACACTAAATGTCAATGCTCAGTTAATTACAAATAAACATCAAAACTGAGTTAACGTGCTAAATAACAAGTTAGTTGAACCATATTAATTAAGATTCATACCACTTTGATGTTTAGAAACAAGATGCAGTAAAGGAACTTGCCTTTGTGGGGTCAATTATGCCAGCGTCCATTAGATCCTCGTATGTTCCAGTTGCGACATTGTAACCATACTTAGGATTATCATTGGCCAACACCTAAAAAAAGAATCTCATGTAAATTGAACACAATTCAGATACAAGCTCTAGAACGATTAATTTTGAACATGGCATGAAAGCAGTTGAGTCAAGCCTCACCTTCTCTATCACAACACTTCCATTTACCCCAGCATTTTTGGCTATTAACTTCAATGGATAACTGAATGCTCTCTTAACAATATCTGCTCCAATCTGCCGCCATTCCAATTAATCCTTGTTTATCAATCATACAAAACCCAGTATCACATCTCCCTTGAGTAAATTATTAGCACAAAATTAGAAAAAAGAAAAAAAAAGCAGAGAAACAAAGTAATTAGCCTCCGCGCGCGGAGTCCCAAACCTCCGCACGCGGAGGATCTGGGCCTCCGCATGCGGAGGCTTGGAACCTCCGCCGAAGCCTCCGCACGCGGAGGCCCAGATCCTCCGCGTGAGGAGGTTTGGAACCTCCGCACGCGGAGGCTGTAAAAAATTATTTTTTTTTAATTTCCTCTTCAAACCTCTGCACGCGCGGAGGTTAAAATATTTTTTTTTTATTTTTTTTTCCCTCTTCAAACCTCCGCACGCGGAGGCTTGAAATTTTTTTTTTTTTTTTTTTTTGTGCTGCTTTTTTTCTTCTTATTTATATTTAATATCCAATTCCAAAAAAGCGGCGAAAATCGACGACCGACTAAAGTAAGAAAATACAGTGAATTTCGGCGCCTACATTTTAATTGGTAAAAGCAAATTCTCGGCGCCTATTTTTTTTCTCGGCGCCATCCTTTTTTTCCTCCGAACAGTAACTCTTTTTAATATATAGAGGAGGAATTTGTTAAAAAACTGGGGATAAACATGGAAACCAAAATAGGCCATAAATGAACAGTAAACTGCGGATTCCCTCTTTTAATAGAGGAGTAGATATATATATATATATATATATATATATATATATATATATATAAGCTTACAAAAAAACTATGAGAGAATTAAAAAAAAATAAAAATTAAGCACATTAAAAATGTAAGTGTCCAAGTGTTTTGGGCCTCTTATTTAGCTCATCATGTTATTTAGTCATATCTTTTAATTAAATGGAATAAAGAACCCAACTCAAAAAAGAAATAATTTTTTTGTTGAATTTTTAGGCTTTCAATTTTTTGAGGCCCCTCAAGAATTGAGGGCCTAGGTTGCCTTGGGTCAGGTCGGCCCTGCTAGGTTAGTTTTCTTTGTGTTAGGAGAACGAGGAACCATGTAATATGAGTTTTTAATTTTTAATTTTATATATTTGACATCAAAGACACGTTTTTGAATGTTGAATTATTTATATGATTTTATTTTCTCCACAATTACTGTACATAGTAGTTGTGTGAATTTAGTAACTTATTTTATGCATTCAAAAGAAGGAAAATATGTTCGATATATATAAATTGTCATAGGGTCCGATATGAGATAGAAATATATTGCTATAATCTATCTGAATCTTTAAGTGTTCATAAAAATTCGTGCACTTTTATATATTCGAGTCCATCATAGAAATTTAGTTGGATCATATATAAAAGTATGTTTAACATTATTCGAGAGATATTGTTAAATAAAATAGGAACATTGATTAGTCAAAATTTAATCGTGTTGTCAATGTGTAAAACTAAGGTTAAAATTGATTATTGCATAGGAATTCGGAATCATAGTACATTTGTGATTTATTAAACACATTAATTTGCATTTAGAATAATTTACATTTAGTTTAGTTGATTTACTTATAATTGCATAAGTAGCCTATTTTACTTATAATTCTGTAACAAACAAACCTTTTACATTATTCTTGTTTCAGTTAAGGTCGTGATAATTTAAATTACACTAAATCAATCTATGTGGGACGATACTTGGACTCAAAATTTACTTTATTACTTGTTAACGATCCGTACACTTACGGTGATTTTAATTCGAATTATATTTTCATGAACAGAAAGCATTCTGCAGGTTCTGAGGCTTAAGAGCTTATGCCATGAGTGGGCATAGCATATAGCCATGTGCACGCATGGCTTGCCCTGGAAAGAAAAAAAAATGCTTCCTTATTTCATTTTATTTTTCAATTTAGTATGGAATGATTTTCTTGCATGAATTCAAACTATTGGAGTTCGAAAACAACGGGGGAATGAATTCTTTTATCATTGAAGCGACGCCTAACAAGCGTTTTAGAGAGAATTAACACAAGTAGAAAATTTAAGGTTCAAGCTGAAAGAAAATTTTCAAGAAATTGATTCATTAAGCTTCCATTTTTGTTCTTTGATTTGGATGATATCTATCCTTAACTCTTTGTATACTTTAGATACAAACATGTTAGGATAACTTCCCAATTGTATATAACGCAAGATAAAACCATTGGTTAAGTTTTTCTAATTTTAAAATTAAGTATTTTAGTGAGTTCTCTTGTTTATGTTTAATTATGCATCTTATTGTGTTATTTGATTGCTTAGTTACCAATTAAATAACTTGTTGCTTATTGCAATGATAGAAAATTCACAATAGGTTAAAACATTGCACAATTGACACACAGACAATAGATGTTAGGAATAACATTTGTGGCATGTGGGATCTTGTTTGATAACCGTGTAGTTGAATACATCTCTTTACATATAAAATTGGACTAGGAATATGATCGGATCATGCTTAGAATATGTTTGATCTATTTTGGAAAATAAGATTAAACAACGTATTATCGATTATCACGAACACTTGAATAACACTAAACTATGTGGTTCACGAATTAAAAATAGATTCCAATAGGTGGATTCTGAAATCCAATACATTCACTGTATAACTTGATAAAAATCCCACTTTTACGCATTTCATAGTTTAATTTAGGATAATCCCACATTCACAGCTCTTTTGTGTTTTGAACATTGAATCCGATAAAACTAATACATTATAGCTACAATTATTCTTCATGGGAAGATAACTCAACTCGTCATATTTTTACTTATCAACGATCTCGTACATTTGCGAATTTTGTCCAAACACTTGTGTGCACTATTCATGACGGGAGGAGCAAAACGTGGGAATAAACACCTACTTGCATGCAACGAATTACGTGACAAGCGTCTAATGCACAAATCTCAACAAATATTGGAAATTGGACATAATCACAACTTTCAACACAATGACAAGGGGTGCTAACTCATGGAAGTGAGCCCCCTTCCCTAAAAAGGTCTACAATTAGGGCTATTTGCACAATTAAAAAAGGATTGAAAATATATAACCCAAATTCGACTACTTAAAAGTCACACTTGATCAAAACTTAGTTCATGTTTGGTACACATTAAAATTTCTATTATCATTCTTCTACTCATTTTCAACCACATGTTCTTCAATAAAATAATATTTTCAATCACATCAATAACTTTTCTTTCTTTTTCAACCACATATTCTCCATCAATCTACTATTCCAGAATATATTCTTCCAAAATAATGTGGCTCAAACACTTATGGTTCACAACTCTTGAAAATTCAAATTTCTCCATTCGATTTTTTTTTTAACAAAATTGGCTAGAATAGCGTCTATTATGTTTTCTTTCTCCTTTTCTACAAACAATTGGCCTAAACGCATACAAAATTCCCCAAAAAGAGATAAAATTCTGCCAAGATTCAGGTATAAAACTTGATTGTTGGCTTTAAAATATGATTTTGTTATAAGCTAGAGAGAGGAGAAAAAAAAAATGAAGTAAATAGTTGTGTGTATTATATTGAGAATTAATGCCCCATATTTATAGGGAAGAATCATGGATACAATAGTAATAAAAACTAGAGGTGTAGGAGTATAATTGTCATGCACTAATAATCATATTTTTTTATAACAGATTTCCATTTTTTGGGTCTCGACAATAATAATAATGGTATCACTTTATCTTAACAATGATATAACCCAAAAAAATCAATAAAGTTTTGTAGTCCAATATACTTGAATTAACAATTCGATCATCTAAAACTCGAAAAAAGTAATTAGATTTTAATATTGATGTTATCAATGAGCCGCCACATCAAATAAAATGAAAACAATGATCAATATATAAAAGTATTGATTGATCTTTTAACATGGAAACGAATCTCGAACCTAAAACTCAATATGGACGAGGGTGTCACATTCAATTTCTAATTCATGGTTTATTAATCATTCAATTATGTTAATTTAAAGAAATAGTGCTATAACACCAATTTAAGTGGCACGGAGTGATATGAAACTATAGTTTTAACGTCATTAGCGTTAAATAAAATCACTCTAATTTAAATTGAAACGCCATTAACGATTGTGATGGTACTCTGTCCTTATATGCATACAGACGTGTAGTAATGTCCATAAAATTAATTTAGTAATTTTATTTTAATGTTGCAATCCATTAGGTCTATCGACATGTATAGGAAAACGATTTAAAAAAATTTCTATTGCGTTATTACTTTCAAATATTGATGGACTTTTGGATATTATATAATAATATAGTTTGATACTTGAACCCTGAGGGGTAACTCAATTGGTCAGGTCTTGGGTTTGCTCCCCAATGGTCACCAGTTCGAGTCCCCTCAGGGCCACTGAGGTGAGAAACGGCTGTAAACTTCAGGGCCCCGTGGAATTAGTCGAGGTGCGCATAAATTGGCTCGAACATTCACGGTTAAAAAAAATAATATATATATATATATATAGTTTGGTACTTGATCAACAGCAAATAAGAATAATTCCCTATCACAGAAATCATATAGGCGTTGTGTCTGTATGGTGCATTTTTTGTCGTCGCTGTGTCGAAAATGAATGAAAAATTGTGTTCTTCTATAAAAATTCTGTTAAATTTTTTCTGTATCTATAGCACAACTTTAAAATAATTAATTTCAGTTTATTTGGATAGAATTTTAGAAGTAACAATAGGAAGTTCTATAGAAAAATTTCATGTTAGTTCAGATGCAGGTTACATCGTCTAACAGCCTATTTTGTTGTGCTTAAAAATATAAAATTTTAAGTTGCTTATTTTTCAAATTAAAGTGACTGGTGCAATGACCAGGTTGCCCCCCTTTTCTTCAATGCTGGATGATGACATTAGCTTTTGGACTTATTGGATTGAAGGAGACAATGGACCTTCTATCCTATTGTCTTCTACTTATAATTTGTCTTGGTTAGAACTGCCTAATACTCAATTCTCAAAAAGGACAACAACAGTCCAAAGAGAGAGTTTGTCCAATGATTGATAATAAATAAAGCTGAAATTTTAAAAGATTAAGGTCATGTTTGGTACAGATTAAAATTAGATTTTAATATAAGTCGAAATAAAAGTCAAATAATCAATATTAATCACATCTTTCATGGGTCCTACATCTTTTCAACCACACATTTCAAAAACTTATATCATAATCTACTAAAAATCTAATTTTAATCCCCACCGAACAACCTCTAAGCATTGTCATGAGAATTTCATTTAGTGCCTGTCTATGTGTACAAAATACAAATGGATATATATATATATATATATATATATATTAGGAGGATATGTAGCCTGCTAGCGAGAATAATGCCTACAAAAACAGCAAGAATTAATTAAATTGATCTTATAACGGAAAGCCCTTGCGACATTTATACATGGGTTGGTTCGCCTAATGGCTCAATTTTAACTTCGAATTTATTGATTAAAAAAAGTTGCCTAGTCCGACTCAAGCTTAATAGGTATCGTGTCGTGCTTCACCTTAAATTTGATCTTTCTAACTTGACATTTCTAGGTAAGGATTAGCGAGAATTCTTTTGCTCAAAGGAAAGAAAACATTCGAGTATGTCTATTATTGATGTGTTTTGCTACAAGTACAGGGAGCTGCTTCACATGCTCCTACCAGGTTACACACATTTGTCGGGTGGGGTGGGGCCCGCCGCTACAGTGAGGAGCCTTATAGGCCCATGTGAAAAAAATGTCTTGTAAGCCGGGCTTAATCCATTATTTATTAAGAGTAAAGATAGAACAATGGGCTAATAGGATCGAGCGTGGTAAAGAATCGTCGAAGGGATGATATATGGGTGAGAGGAAAGTGAAAAGCAAGAACCTCCATAATATATGGTATACATGTATACATGGGTTTTTGTACAAGTATTAAAAAAGGGAAAAAGTAAGGAATTTTGGCAGATTTTGGTGATGGATTAGGAGGCAAGGAATGTGAATGAATGGTTATGTTGGGGTGGGGTGGTGGTGGATTTGATGATCATCATGCACGCTGGCAGCTTTTCTCTCTCTCCCCTCTCTTTCTCTCTCTCTCTTTTTCTTTCTCTCTCACTTAAAACTTATTTGCCACGCCTGCTCCCACTCAACCTAAACCTCCACCCCACCCCATGTCCATTCCCTTTCTCCTTCACACATTAAGAAAGATTTAGAGTGTTTGATTTGGATTAAAAGCAGATTTTTAATAGGTTATAATAGAAATTTTTAAAATATGTGGTTGAAAAAAGATGTGATACCCATGAAAGATGCGGTTGATATTGATTATTTGACTTTAACTTAGATTAAAATTAAATTTTAATCTGGCCCAAACAGACCCTTAATTGACTCGTGTAAATGGAATCTTCTAATTTAGCCCCTGTTTGAGCCAAATTATTGTAAAATGAGAATGAAAAATATAGTTATTATTGGGACCCATACAAGAAATAGAAAATTTAATGTGATAAATAACAGACATATTTTTTATTTTAATGAGAAAATAATGTAGATCAAACGAGCCTTATTATCCAATGAAATAGTGGTGTATTTTTATGCTTTGGACGATGAAGTTCATTGTCATTCAAACTAAAGTATGAATCGGGCAACCCACTAGTATTAGCACGAAAGCACCTAAATTGGTGTAAGAACTATTGAATAATTACAACTAAAATGAATCAAATAATTCACTAACAATGACACAACCCCAACCCTATCTCTCTCTCTCTCTCACGCGCGCGCGCGCAGCACGTAGTAGAAAAAGCTAATCCACTAAGTCACGACTTTATTTTATCTTTTTGCTCACTGCCTACATCTTTTGTCAGACAATTCTATATCTAAACACTATCCACTCCATGCCAATTACTTCTATGTTTTAACAGTATTTAGTCAATCTGAATCCCTCCTTGCTTCAAGAACAACGAGGAAACAAATTAAAACACAACCCACTCCCTTCTCCCCCCCCCCCCCCCCATCGATTCCACCAAAAGAAGAGTATATTTTTACTCAATTAGATTCTTCTCTCTCTAATTATACTTCTTGTGTGTTTGTACTAGTTAAAAACCCAGCAAAATCCCAACTTGAAGATCCTCAATCCCCCCCCTCTCAATTCAATTCTCTCTACTACCCTAATTTAACACAACCCGCTTAAGAGAATCAAACAAAGGTTCGATTTTTATTTTTATTTCTTGATGTGGGTCTTTTGATTAGATGGATACTTTGTTTAGACTAGTCAGTCTTCAATCTGATCAGTCTTTGGATTATTCGAGTAGAACTTCAAGCAGTTCTAGATCTTCTAGACAAAACACTTATTACCAAGAAGATAAAGAATGCTTCAACGTTTTCATGGATGAAGAAGACTTTTCTTCTTCTTCTTCAAGACACTATCATCCCTATCAACAGCAGCAGACCTCAAACACTCCCACAACCACCAACACTAGCGGAGGCGGCGCCACCCCAACTCATCATCATCATCTTCTTCCTAGTTATGATCAATTCTCTCCCTCTTTTACAAACGACATAAATCTTGAGTTTGCATCATTATTCTCTGGTAATAACAGCAAGTGGGCTTCTGATATCCTCCTCGAGACCGCAAAAGCCATTGCTCATAGAAACAGTGCTCGTGTTCAGCAGCTTATGTGGATGCTCAATGAGCTAAGTTCCCCCTATGGCGACATCGATCAAAGGCTTGCTTCTTACTTCCTACAAGCATTATATAGCCGCATGGCGGACTCCGGCGATCGTACTTATAGCACTTTAATCTCCGCTGCCCAGAAGAATTGCTCTTTTGATTCCACAAGAAAAATGGTATTGAAATTCCAGGAGGTGAGTCCTTGGACTATGTTTGGGCATGTTGCTAGTAATGGTGCAATTCTGGAGGCTCTTGACGGTGAAAGCAAGTTACATATAATTGATATAAGCAATACTTATTGCACACAGTGGCCTACTTTGCTTGAAGCCCTTGCCACTCGCACAGATGAAACCCCTCGCCTGCGGCTGACGACGGTGGTAGCCGGAAAAGATGGCGACACAAACGGAGGTGCGGCTGCAGTACAAAAGGTGATGAAAGAGATAGGAAGTAGAATGGAAAAGTTTGCTAGACTTATGGGTGTGCCCTTCAAGTTCAATATTATACACCATGCAGGTGATTTATCGGAACTGAATTTAGCTGAAATGGAAATTAAAGAAGATGAAGCACTTGCTATAAATTGTGTAGGTGCCTTACGTTCCGTTACAACAATTGGTAATCGTAGGGACTTTTTGATGTCGATGTTTAGAAGATTATCACCTAGGATTATCACTGTTGTTGAAGAAGAAGCTGATTTTGATATAGGTCCAGATGGTTTTGAATTTGTTAGGGGATTTGAAGAATGTTTAAGATGGTTTAGAGTTTACTTTGAGTCATTAGAAGAAAGCTTTCCGAAAACAAGCAATGAACGTCTGATGCTGGAGAGGGCCGCGGGGAGAGCGGTGGTTGACCTGGTGGCTTGCCCTCCGGCGGAGTCGATAGAGCGGCGAGAGACGGCCACGCGCTGGTCAAATCGTCTACATGCAGGGGGATATAGCCCAGTTTCATTCAGTGATGAAGTGTGTGATGATGTACGCGCTTTGTTGAGGAGGTACAAGGAGGGCTGGTCAATGGCACAGTGCTCAGATTCCCCCGGAATATTCCTTTCGTGGAAGGATCAGCCGGTGGTGTGGGCTAGCGCATGGAAGCCAGATACTGTATAAACGTGTGTTCGCAAAGTGCATGGGATTTGAATAGTTTTATTTAG
Source organism: Fraxinus excelsior (assembly GCA_019097785.1). Lineage (NCBI taxonomy): Eukaryota > Viridiplantae > Streptophyta > Magnoliopsida > Lamiales > Oleaceae > Fraxinus > Fraxinus excelsior. The sequence goes on along the minus strand of CM032634.1, from coordinate 11,566,134 downwards.
TTGGTGAATTAATTTGTTGAAAGGAGGATAGCTCAAAAGGTATTATTGTTTGTTTTCTTTTAATTCAAAAAAATTTCAAGTAACAAATCTTATTAATCTTGTTACCATATTGTGATTTTTTGTTATCTTCAAAGATTGTTTTTGAATTTTGGACAAGGATCACATGATTTGTTCATTAAGTCGTACCATGTAATGTTAGCTGACAAAAAATTAAAATCTTATTTACTGTAACGTGCAATCACATCAGTCCGATACCATGTCTTAAACACATGCATGTCTACTTTTTACTAAGAAATGAGAAGTCTTTCTTGAATTAGATGCAATGTCAATATCATTTGATCCAATAATATTCCATTAAAAAGATACTTAGTCTCTGTTTGGTAAGGATTAAAATTAGATTTTTAGTATATTTTGATAGAAATTGATGAAATATGTGAGTAAAATTAATTATTAACTTTAAATTAGATAAAAAAAATTATATTTTAATCGCTACCAAACATAGAGGCTTAATCTAGTTGTGTGTGCTTATGTTAGCATGTTAGCTCAACCTCTATGATTTAAAAATTTAATTTTAATAAATATAAAATATATGTTAGTTTGATTTAATGGAGTTGGTATTAATGGCATCAGCAGCAATTACAAGTGTCGTCATGATGACAGCTACAAAATTAAAAGTTTTAAAATTTATTTATTTTAGTTAAATACGTGGCAAGGGTCATTATCTTGTTTGGGACCATAGAATCTTAGGACGGCCAGGATTCTATCAAAAGCAGATTAGTAATTAATGGTATTATTGATTTAATTGTCTCTTTCATATATAATTCTATAATTTTTTTAAAAATAAAAGACCATTTAAGAGAGAGTTTTGGTGTGAACTCGTACCAACTTATAATATTGAAAGGAATTCGATAAAGACCTTACTCGATAGGATCAAATAAAGAAAAAGATCAAGAGCATGTATGGTGTAAACTTTTTAAAACTCATTTTAAATCACACGTTTTTCAAATAGAATAATTTTACACGTAGACCAGTAAAAAAAACAAAATATATTCTCAATAAAAATTCCATTACTTTGAATTACCAAATATTGTAAAATTAAACTTGAAGCCATAGAGACCACATTGGTCCACCACTTTCAAGATGGAATTTTGGACATTAATTTGAATATAATGCACATTGTGACGCGTTGGTGTCGTGACATTAAGGGAAAAAAGTGTTTACTTTAGGCCCACTTAAAAAAAGAAAAATTATGATGTTCGTAGTGGGAACTTCTTTTTATGGTTTCTTTTGATGAGACTTGCCCCCTCTACTTTCCACCTTTATTCCTTCTTTTTTATCCTTTTTTATCTAATTTTTAATTACATATCATGCTCATGTTTGGTATGCATTAAAGTTTTCATTCTCATTTTTCTGCTCATTTTCAATCACATTTTTCAATAAAATAATATTTTTCATCACATCAATAACTTTTCTTTTTTTTTCAACCACACATTATCCATCAATCTACTATTTCAAAATACATTCTTTCAAAATAATATGACTCAAACACATTATACTCTTTAGTTTTTACACTCGGATGCATAGCATGGTCCCTTCATAACTTTTTTTTTTTTTTTTTTTAATGAAGCTTTGATTTGAACATTGAGGTGAAATTTGAAGAAAATTTCATTTTTTTTCCCATTAAAGTGTTGATTATTTACAAATTTGGAGAATATATTGTGGTTGGGAACATCTTTTCAAAATTTCTTCTCTTTTGTTAGAAGCAATCGTGAACCAATTATATTTACTCTTTTTGGGCATGGATGGTGACTACATAGCTACTAGTAAAATTTGAAACCAAAAGAGAGACATATATCCTATTCATGCGTGTTGAGTCTTGATCTCGATAAATTTTCATGAAGATGACAAACTCGCGTGTAAAAGCGGTGTCTCTAACGATTTCAACAATATACACCTAATTGCTATTCTCTGCAATACAAAGATTTGCAAGGATTGAAAATGAACATTCAAAGAGAAAAATATATGGTATCTCAATACTTGTCACTTCTTCACCTATAAGGAACCCTCCATCTTTTATGCCAATATATTGACACCCTAGACCACAGTGGGAACCCAAAATTGTACTCGAGAGGCTGATCCACTGCTCCTCCTACAATTAAAGGCAACCATACGTACCTCGAGTCCCTCAGGTCAGCTGGATTCCACCTATCTGCCATAAAGATAAAGGAACCAGGGAGATCGGGTAAAGGAAGCACGAATGTGCTTTGAGCAAAGAATGTTGTTTGTCGAAATATCTTGTTTCCACCAATGCATGGGTTTCCTATGGTCTCCCAAGGGCCCAAAATGGACTCGGCTGCATGAGCAAGAGCCTCATTTGGAGCCCAACCAGTGCAGCCGGATGTGATCATGTAATATGTTCTGCCATGTTTGAAAAGAGCCGGTGCTTCCCGGTGTTGTCCAACGAGAATTCTACTGAAGACACTTGTCACATCAAGATAGTCTTCATTAAGCGGACCAATATGAAGCTCACTGTTATCCTCAGACGAGTAGACAAGATATGCAACACCATTGTCATCTTTAAAGATTGTCATGTCTCTACTCTCTAACCCGTGTGGCCGTTTACTGTATATATAATCAAAGGGACCGGTTGGGTAATCACTGACAGCAACACCCACAGAGGCTTTTGTGTAGTTAACATCGTCAATATGCATCCACATTATGTATTTCCCAGTCTTGTCGTTGTAAATTACTTTGGGTCTCTCAAGCACGTTGGACTTGTGTAGGTCGTGAGTCTCATTTTTCTCTTCTGCTGCAAGCACAATACCTTCACTTTTCCATGTCCATAAATCTTTTGAAGAATAACACCCAACACCAATAATATCAACCTGTCAGGTAAAGACAAGTTAAGCAGCCCAGTTGGCATCGGCATAGGCAATTGGTTGGAAATGGCACTGGTAGAAAATGCTAGTCTCTTAACCTACAAGGGATTTCAAAGCAACAAAATGCTAAAACATGTACTGGATGGCCATATATCAGTATGTCTTAACACAAATTTTTGAATATTTTTTTTTTTTTCGGTGGTCAATAATACACAAAATTTTCAAGTCTAGGTATAATTATAGCAAGATAATTACTAGCACAAGAATTCAAACTACGATTTTTACCTCATCAAATTGAGAAACTATAATTTGTTGTTGGAAACAGAAAGCATACTTCTATACATCTTCGACACACAGAAAATATATTGCATTCCATACACATTAGCAGCAGGTATAATATGATACCTTATTTGATGTGTTCCTATCTGTCCCCATGGCCGCCCTTGGTAACAAAATAATCACACACTGGGGAAGGATGTGTCATATAAAACCTAAAACCTTATGTGCCGGTATACACAATAAGGATGTCAGTACCCCTTCCATATCCTAAACAGATGTCTCTAGGAATGCATTAGTACTTTAAAGCAAAAGTACAACTACAAGCGAGTTAATAAAATTTCTTGGATTCATGCTGAGTCTTTGCCTGTATAGCAACTTACATAAAGCAACTGGATAATCATGTGGCAATCGTTCATTCCAAGAAGCATAATAAGGACTATTAGAAAGTATTTTACTCAAGCTTTGAACATACATAATTCATTAATTTGAAGGCTCCCAGGATTGGCTGATCTTAGAAACTGTACAATCAGAAATTTATGATAGTTCCGGGTGACTACCCTTGATAATGACTTAGGCACGCTCAGTTTCTGGGAAAAAGAGAACAGCAAAATTATTTGAAGCTCATTACGTTTCCAAGATCTCCAGATGCTGAAGTCCAAACCCTAAATTTTGTAATGCAGCAATGCAGTTTTCAATTTTAACCCTAAAATGTCAATTTTTACTAAATCCCAAGGCTTACCAGCGTCTTTATGATATTGAAGTCGAGCCCACCTGATGCCAACTTAGCTTACAACATTGGTAATCTAGATATGTGTCTGAATTTCTGAAAGCACAAATATATTCCTCAACTGATTCACCAAAAGTCTTTAAGAAATCAGTGCGACATACCTCAACGCATTGGGCACTAAACATTCCTATATGCTCAATAGTGGACCGATTATTAAATGACAAGTCATAATTCTGAAACCTAAAAGCTTTTAATATTTATGCACCATATCTTATCTAAATGGAGAAACATATTTTACAACTCATGCCTTCAATCCTCCTAAAAGTTGATGTTCAGTGTACTAGCATCAAGTTATCACTTGTTTGTAATCTATCAATATGTCAGGATAGGGAATCCCTTAATCAAGATTAGACGAAATAAGACATTGTCCAGTATAATCTTGCACCCTTCGAGTCATTGAGCCATATCACCTCACGTCTACCCCACAGCCTACAGGGTTCCATTCAAAGGTGGATGTCCAACAAAGTTCTGCTCACTTGTGGAACCTCCACGGTGTTCCTTCACCTTTCGGGTTCTAGGACCAACAGTCAAAATCAAGAACAACTCATTTTCTGTTAACTGGCTGACAATCAAGAGACTGGAAACTATATTTAAGGATTCTCTCTTAATATCGTGGTTCCTGATTAGCAACTCCATTATAAAGCCAGCACTCACGCTTTGATGGAGACTAAGCAGGATATCCAACATTTTGCTGTTGTTCTGTACAAGCTACGATTGATGTTAGACAATCGAGGAGACGGAGAAAGGAAGTTAGCATCAGACATTCTGCTAACATCTATTTCTGGTACAGATGCATGAGGTAGAGTCGAAGCTATGCTCTTCATTTCTCTTTCTAAGTTGCAAACACGTGAGACGAGAGTTTTTTCCGCTCTCTCTTCCAGTCTCTGAGTTTTCGGAACATGGGTCCCACTTGGTGTTTCTAATTTTCATCATCAATCTCAGAGTTTATGGAATATGAGGCATGCCGTAATCTTTCTTCATGACAATCAAACCCAAAACTATATTCAAATTTTCAACCAATGAGCTTCCAAGATCATGATATTTATGGGGGCCTGGAGAATAAATCACTCATAGGTTTAATGTTCCCGAAGAAAGGACCTCCAATTTGATAAAATGAAATCTAAGTTCACAACAACAAATAAGAGTAACTATAGCACTCACTAACTAGAAAGAACCAAGTCTCTTTACATAACAATTTTGTATGGAAGAAGTTCCATTGATTATTTCAAAGCACCCATTATGAAAATTCTGTGTAGACCTTGGAAGAGAAATGAATCTGGGTTGCACTGGAGGAGGCACATTAAAGATACATATATAATAAGAAATCTATTTCCTCTATGATAACATAAGTTTTTAGATGAGTTGGTTTAACATAGTCATGGTTCAAGTTTGCTTGCATCTGTACTCCTACACGGGGTACATATGACCTTGTTTAGGGAAAGAGACTATTTCCTGCATCATGTTTGTGTTTTGTGAGAGGATTGTGGTGGAAAGTATGGAAGGATGATTAGGAGGACAGATTCCCATAGAATAGAATGTTGGAAAAATTAGTGTATAAATTATATTCCATTACCTAAATACACATGCATGCAAATAAGAAAAAATCGACACTTACTAGTGCAAAATATCAGATAGATTTTTTGACTTAATGAAACCAAGATACGAACATTATAATGAGCAAATCACGAGTTACTAAAACATAGAAATTCGAAGGAGATAAAATGTAGCAAAGTATGCAATTGTAAGTATGTGATTTCGCCCCTTGCATTGGTACTAACATAATCAAATTAACATCTATCTCCCAAAATACAACACTTCTTCCGAAATTAATATAGCACGCAATTAATTTTTTCAGACAAACCAAAGCTTGATTGTACTCTTCTAGATGGATTGTATCGAATATTATCAAATACTACCACTTGAAAATAATTTGAGAATTATCTAGACAGAATTTAGAGAAGAAATAACTAGAAATCAATTATTCGAAATTGATTTGGAGTGAAGGAAATGAATGGATTCAATTTATAGATTCAATGTATATTTTCTGAACAGGTGCACCTTTTGGCATAAATTAATTTTAATCATTACATCACACCTTTTCAAATTGGGACATGATCCTCACCCTTTTACGAAGGTTCATGATTATTCATTATGCACTTCTTTGAATAGTTGAACCTAATCCGAAAAATCATAACTCTTCAATATGCACCCTCCGCATTTGAGAAGTCACGATTAGTCATTACACCCATTCACCCATTGGAGACTTTTCCAATTTACACCTATTAAAAATATTAAATCATATCTATTAAAACTATTAAATTTCAACACAAAAATAAAAAATAAAAAAATCCAAATAATGATTGGAGACCTCTGTAATCCTGAACCAAATACCCCTTAGTTAAGAAGGGCTACACAGCATCTACGAGGCTTTCGCTGCTATTGTGGCCCTCTACTTAAGCTTGGTGTGTTTTTGCACTTGCCTATTTTAAATAGGAGATCTTGAAACCTGTGAGTGGGTGTATCTAATGGTCAATTAGGCATTTAATGAACTCAATAGTTTTTGAAGAAGTCTATAAGATGAACGCTTTACTATACAACTACTTAGACATGATTTCGCATGACATGACTTCTCATTTTAACCTTGATCTACTCCTCTGTCAATTCCCTTCACCTTACTTCTATTCCACCCAGTCAATGAATTCACAACACTTCAATCTCTCTTTATTTTTTCCTCCACGGAATCCCTCAGATTTCACCAAACTTCTAATATCTCTCGAAGGATCATTTATATCATCAATGATCAATTCTTTCATATTTCGATCATCTGCGGCTTCCTTTTTCCCTGTCCATTTCATCCATTCCAAACTCTGATTCTTCATCCTGAGTGCACCAATACGAAGCCCACCTCTTCTAAATCCATTACAAAGTAGTCTCCCATCACATCAGTAGAAATCAAGATTTAAGGTGCCATTCGTATACATACAAAGAACGAAGGTCATCTATCTTACATTTTATGGATCAAACGCAAGCAACTATCTCGTATCTACTATCATCCTTCAAATGAATGATAATATGATCCTGTGATGTAATGCTCCAAATTATGTCTATCACATTGTGCCGGAAAAAATCCATTGCTTGAAAGGAAAACAGAGGTGGTTTAAAATTTCAAGAAGATTAAGCAACTTGTTGAGTTGATAAGGTTTACAGGCTGGACAGTGAAAAGAGAAGAAATTGAATAGATGAAAAGGAGGAAGTGATAAAGAGAATTGAATAATAAACAAAGCCTTCATAGTTCATACTGTGCTAAATTGAGAATTCAAGATGCTAGAATATTCTATGCATAGTTATTAAACCCGACTCGGACAAAGTATTGGGTCTCGGGTTACTGGTCGGATCGGTGGGTCAATGGTTGGACCAGAGAGTCATTGCATAAAAATCTATAAAAAAAAATTAAAGTATATAAATTTTTTTAGGCAAAATTATGTATTTTTTAAAATTATTTTTCACTAATTATTTTAGGTCTATAAAATAAAGTTAGATGTTTGACCAATCTTTTTATAAAAATACTTTTAGAAAACATATAATGATAAATTGAATACATATTACTTCTTGCATATAATAAACATTGAAGTACTCTACCGCTCTAATGGTGAGGAGGTAATTGTTTTACTTAGAGGTCCAAGGTTCAATTCCTTAGACCCCCAATATTTTAAAATGCGATTTTGAAAATCGGTCAACCAGCTAAGTTAACTCGGTTAAAATCGCTGGTTAACTCGGTCAAAGCCGAATTTTGACCAAGTCATGTGCAACCATATTAAATTAATCTACCCAGCCCGACAAGGGCCTGGGTCACCGGTTTCTCAACCCGACCGGTCGGTCCAGGTCGGGTTTTATAACTATGATTCTATGAAGTGCAAGAGAATTCAATTAGAGTGAAAGGAAAGGAACATGCAATATAGGAAAAAGATAGTCATTTAAAACTTAATCACACATTATTTCTAGTGTTAGAATTTTAAAGCTCGACCTTTGGGTGGGATGTAGTTAGTTTTCTAGAGGTTTTGCGGGTAAACACACTTTTCATCGTGCAGATCATGCCGGTGTATCAGGGGCTTGCACGACCTTCAGTATGTTGTCACTATAATTTTACTTCAAAAATAAGTAAATGTGAAGGCTAACATATAAATGCTTTAGCCTAAGTCATAAATTAAAAGAAGCCTTGCACATAATAGCACTGCAAAGACTCCTCTTCATATACTCACACTTGGAGAAAGGTTATAAAATATATTGCAAACTCTCCGGAACAAATAATATTTCTTCCAATATTTAAACATAGAGAATTTACACAGAAGGAGCAATACAACAAAATGACAAGTGTATTTTGTACACATATCTAGGTATTAAATAGGACATTTTGTAGTACTTTTGATAAATTATAGCCTAATTCTATGTATTTATCTTATGTTAGGAACAACTCAATGATTTGACGTAAAATTGGAAGAAACGAACGAAAATCTACGAAAAAGAATGATTTTCAAAGTTCTAGAACCAAATTGCAAATATCCGATAGTGAATTGGGACCAAAAAATGATGATTGAAGAATTCATGGAGTCAACAGATTTCATTTGGAAGATGAAGAACCATGATCATACCAAGAAAGGACTCAAGATGCATATTAGATGAAAGTGGGGACCAAAATGCAACAGAGTGAAAGTTGCATTGGTTTGCGCACACAGCCATACAACCATGCAAACGCAGCCCTTATTTTTAGAAACCCAAAGTCCACTTTCTAATGCCATCCACACGCGTGCAAAAGACCCATGCACACGCGTGGATCAATTTTGGCGCCAAACGAGCCAAATTCCTTCCACGGATAGAAATCTTTTGGAAACCAATTTTGACGCGATTTTAACCTAATTTCTGGTGGCCGACAATAAGTACAAAATGTGGGCTTACATTAAGGGGGTCTTTCTCTCACCTTTCATATCAATTCAAATCATAAAATCTTTCAAGAAAGATGAGGCAAATTCATCATAAGTTAGAGAGAAAAACAAATCTAGCACATGAATTAAATCAAGAACTTGAAGAATTAAATCCTGGGATTGAAGATCAAAAACAAGAAATAGATTTCGTATCTCCAAGTATTTATAAATTCCGGGTGATTGTTTTCCAATTCCTTTGTTCTTTTATATTTAGTAATATACTAGGCTAGATTTTTTTTGTGTTGGGATGAAGATAGCCTTATTATTTTTTTATTTTTAATTCAAATACCAAGTAATTTAGTAAATTTGTGTTCTTGATTGATCTTTTATGCTTTGTTGAATTATTTAATTGCTTAATTATCAATTAAGCCTCCGTTTGTTTCTCATTTTTCAACCATAAAAATGAAAAATATGACCGTTATTCATCGCATTAAGCCATCAATTTTGAATTTCTATCTCTTGTATGGAGCTCAATAATGACTATATTTTTCATTCTCATTCTACAATAATGAGAATGGAACTAGGTAATTAATTACTTCTTGTAATGCTGGAAAGTTCACAATAGGTTTAAAACTTTGTGATTTCAACACATGGGCAATGGAGGTTAGAAATAACATATATGACATGTGCAATCATATAGATAATCGTGTAATTACGTTACTTTGCATATGAATTTTGACTAGAAATAGGATCGAGTCATGTTTAGAATATGTTAAACTTACCTTGGGAGAGAGAGTTAAATAAAATTGGATTCTCGATTGTCATGAATACAAATCACACTAAAATAACATATGTCGAGAATTAAAAATAGGATAATAATAGGTGAATTCAGAATTCCAACACACATCTCATATTTAGTTAAAATCATCTTAGTTAATTAGTAGATAATTTAAATAAAAAAACACATAAATCTCTTTTGATTAATTATCATTCGAATTTGATAACGGATTAAATACAATTAAATATAAAGTGATTCCCAGTGGCATGATACTATCAAGTTATCATATTATTACTTGTTAACAATCTCATACGCTTGTGGGGTTCACACAAACACAGAACATCAACAAACTAATGTATTCGCCTCATGTGAGCCATGAGTTAATATGATTTTATGCAGCCCCACAGACCACCCCTCAAAGAAAGAAAAAAGTAAATAAATGAAATTAAAAGTACCACCTATGCACAAAAAAAAAGTAAATAGGAAGTCTGGCGCTCCTATATCTAAAAAATTGACGAAATAAAAGAAACAGTCATGACTTTATTCATTAATTAGGAACATGTAATCCAGCGCAAAAGGAAATTTTTATATTAGAACTTACCCGTGCGGCTCCCTTTTTGTGAGCGTGGTAAGTGGGACCATCTTTATACTCGCCGTACCAATAATATGTTCTCGACCTCTCATCATATAGAATGCCACCTCCATGGGCTTGAATAGGATTTCCATTGGTGTCCAGCCATATTCTTCCCGGGTCATAGCAGAAACTATTGTTTCCAGCATCCTTCATAGGATCTATAGCAGTTTTCATATCAGGAAAAAATATGTGCCTTATTTGTGAAGACTCGTCAAGGAACTCATCAATCAAGGTAGTTGTCCGTTTAGGTTTCCGTTTAATAGCACGTGGAGATCGCTTCCTTGGTGGGGGCATTTGTATATTTTCCTCCTCCACTTCTTCAAGCTGGCGTATCAGTGGGTGGTGGATACCCATATGCATATCTTTATTTTGTACATCAGTGTGATGAACTAATGTGTAAAGATGCAGAAAAATAAGGCATCCCACCAGGCTCCAAAACACAACAACCAGTGAGCATCTGCTCCCTGCATTGCAACCTAAAGTGGTTGATTTCTTGTATTTGTTCCTCATCCTCATTTTGTTCCCTCTTCTATCTTCAAGTTAATGCTGAAAATAAGAAGTATGCAGATCCAAAACTAATGTCAACGATCACACTAATTTTATTTAGAACATGGACAAATGCTTGCCTGCATATATACACAAGCAACCATTTTAGTTTTCTACTGATGATCTCTAAGCGGTTGCAATATTTTATAGTGTACATAAAATTCTGAAGATATTCATAAACAAAATGATTATTTTGGAGTACATTATGAAAATGGAAGGCAATTGCCATCTTGACAGATGGACAAAGTTTATATGTCGTAGTGCTTTTAAGCGTGTATGACCTATGGTTGCTACAAAACGTGTGAATAATAAGTTGGTAGTACTTGTATGGCCTAAAAAATGTGTAGATAAAAAAGTACATTTATAATTTAAGCTTTGTCAAACATGAAAAAATCATATCCCTACAGTAAACCCATCAAACTGCAACCACTGAATTTACCATTTCGACCTAACTCAATCAATATAACAGTGTAATTTCGAAAAACAAATATAAATGATGAAACTGAAAAGATTATCAACAAGGATTTCTGAGATAATTCCTATCATTTTAACTGAAGAATTAAAACGCATTTGTTCCATTTACAGCAGTCCAATCCATTTAGTGCCACAAAAAGATTGTCCTCAAAACAGCTTAAAAAAACGGCTAAAAAGGCAATAATTGAGAAATTAAAACGACTCAACACTTAGCAATTTTAGAAGGGAAAAGACCCCAAAACCCTACATACCCATGGCAAACTAGATACCAACTTAATAAAAAATAATATATATAAATTCATTGAGTTCAGACCCGTAATCAGATCGAAATAAATCCATAAAGCGGTTTCAAATGTAATACACACCCAATAAATTATAATCACAAATCAAAGCAAGAACACATCTAAGCAAAAAATTGAAAATTTTCTGAAGTCCACCTAAAGTCAAATAAGCTTACCTGAAGACAACGCAGTTCTTGACATGGGTATGCTGCTGTGAGGCCTCTTTTCCTCTTATCACCGTATAAACTTCAATATCATGAGGTAAAAATTATGTATTTTTTATAAATAATGATCTGGTGTTCATCTCTTTCAACAAGGTCAAGGTGTCACAATTCCGGGTCAAGATTTTGCTCTTACGCGACGTAGAGTGAACTGGAATAGAATATATTTAAGCTAAGGAGAGAGAGAGAGAGAGAGAGAGAGAGAGATTGTTGTTGAATCTTGTGTAGCGATGATGATTTCAGACCAGGTCCCCGTCCTCTCTCTAAAACATCAGTGTATTCTGGAAGATTATTGAGTGACGACGTTTTACGGATTTATTGTGTAGATTAGATGGACCATTTCGGTAATTAAGGTAATAGATCTTGTTTTCTGTCGGATGCACTGTTAAGCCGTTCTTAAAAGTAATTAATGGTTAATGATTTTGTTATAGTGCCAACACGTACATGATGAAGTAGGTGGTGCAAATATAACTTGTTGCCTTGAGATGTTGAAAAAATCATACTTTTTAGCCCCCGTTTGACACACTTTAATTTCTCTTTCTCCTTCTCATTCTTCATTTCAACCACACATTCTCCAAATGAAATAATATTACACACAAATTAAAAAAAATTCATCACTTTTCCACCACACATTCTCACATCAATCACTATTCCAAAATTTCTATTCACCTCAAAATGGGTTTCAAACAGGGGCTTAATATATATATATATATATATATATATATATATATATATATATATATTACCCACGTGTCCACCTTCGACGACCAATTCTGGGATCTACGTTTTGGCCCCTCAAGACGCAGAACAAATAAGTCGCAGGATGTGCCTCAAATTAGCCAGGGTCCAAGAGTCTCACACTGATCTGTCAAAGTGTCAGCGAGTCAACATATGTTGCAACTTGCCTTTCAAGTAAACTCCTATCTTCTAAGATAAATCATGTATTTCAGGAGAGAGCTTACCTTCTAAGAGCCCCACGAATCGAACTCGCGACCTCTGATTTGCCAGCAACTAAGAGTCGCATCTTTTATCAGTTGGGATGGCCCCGAAGGGCTTGAAGCTCAAAGCCGAAGGCCGTTGCTTGATCATGGCTCGAATAAAAAAAGGCTCGTGCCCCTAGTCGAAACTCGACCGAAAAATCAAGGCTTAGCTCAGGCCTGTCGAGCTAAGTTGGCTTGCATTTTTTTTAATCATGAAATTCAATTTAATTTTTTTAATTCTGAAACGCAGTCCTCATACATAGGCAGCTACACAACTACCTGCATGCATGATACACAGTGACACGAGCCGTAAATGGTCGGTGTCACGAGCCATTTGGCATGTTTTACACTGGCTGGCTCAAGCTCGATTGATGCTTCAAAATGGAGCTTGACTTAATCTCATCGAGTCACGAGCCCAGCCAAGCCAACTCAGACTTTTCATGGGCCAAGTCACTGGCCACCCGAGCCGGCGAGCTGGATTAACATCTCTAGTCTCGCTTCAAGGGATGGTAAGGTTAAGATCACCTTCATTCATTTAGTTGTCTGCTTGATACACAGTGACACGAGCCGTGAATGACTTGTGTCACGAGCCATTTAGTCTGTTTACATTGGATGGCTCGAGCTCGATCGATGCTTCAAAATGGAGCTTGACTCAATCCCATCGAGCTGAGAGCCAAGTGAGCCAACTCCGACTTTTCACGAGCAAGCCACTGGCTGCCCGAGCCGGATTCACATCCCTAGTCTCACTTCAGGGGATGGTAAGGTTAAGATCACCTTCTCTCATTTAGTTGAGAGGTTTGCGTAATCTTCCTCATTGGCGCTGCACATACGTAGTTTCAAATTTATCGAATTTTAAACTTTACGAAATTAAAGTCACTTGAAAATAAAAAAACGAGGTATCATTACGCTAGGATAAGGGTAACTAAGTCAATTATTTCAAAACTATTTATTTTACGTATTCATTTTCAATCACACATTCACACAATAAAATATTTTGCACGCAAATAAAAAAAAAAAAAAAAAACCTACTTTTAACTACACATTCTTAAAATTTTCACTATTCAAAATATTTTTTCCCAAATGATTTTCATCAAACAGTGGCTCAATATTGGTGTAAAATACAAAATTTGAAAGCTTTAATAGGCATAGATCGACACCCTATTGTTTGAAAGAATAAGTTTTACAATATAAATTTTAAAAAGTATAAAAAATTGGATTTACGTGTATAAATAATTTTATTACAAAAACACATGGTTGAAAACGAGTTTGAAGAAAATTAATTTTTTTTAAAACGTGGCATATGCTTTTTGCCACACATAAGAGTGGATATACACCCAACTTCATTTACAAAGACGAAAATGGCAATTTCCTAAAGACATTTGCAGGTTAAGAGGATGAAAAAATGTAGAACTATGCTATATGTATAGTCGTTTTGTACATTCACTTTGACAGTCCTCTCACATAGGGGGTGGGGCCTACAATTTTAAAAATCGCTGGTCCCACTCTCATGTGAGAGGATTGTCAAAGTTAATGTACAAAAAAGGTTGTACATTCAACATTTTTGAAAAATGTAACCAAAGTTGATCAATTATTTATGGGAGAATTGCAGTCATGGTCTCAAACTTTTATTTGCTTTCTTTCTTTCTCTCATTTTTTATTTTTTTTTTGCAAATTATTGTTCAAACCTTCAATTTGTACTATCCATAATTTCAAACCTTTGAAATAGGCGTACGAAAAGAACAAATGGATCCATCATTTTGACTGTTAGTTGATCGAATACTAGATTTTAATATATTTTAACCAATTTTGAAAAGGGTAAAATGATAAATCACATTTTTTTTTACAAAAACACAATTATAATAGGAAAAAAAAACCAAACCACGCATCCATCTTCTTCTTCCCCACCCCCCATCCAAATCCTTATCCTAAAACCAAAACCGCCGCCACCCAACGACTAATCACCACCGCTACTACTACCCACCCAATGTTGAAACCTAAGCCACCTCAAACACAAGCACTATCTGTTAGATATTTATACAATAAATATAATATGTGAAATAAATAATTAATTAAAATGAAGTGCACAACTGGTGAAAAGTGTGAAATTTGTGTAGGACGGCAGGGGTTCGAGTCACGCCTCACGCATTATATTAAAAAGTATTTGATTGGGTCTTGGGACCTTCTTGATTCTAATAATAATTATTTTATTTTTTAATCATTTTCAAAATTATTTAATGGGTCAACTAGCCGTAGAGTATGACTGTTTAAACTGTCCAGTACTAACAATTCCATTAACACTAACCTTTAAAATTGAAACTAATATTGGATCATGGTGTGGGCAGTTACTTCAATTTTCTGCCTATATAAACACACATCTGGGCATTGGAGAAAACACAACAAAAACGAAATTATATCTTCCTATTCAGTAGAAAATATTATTCTCAAATTTATATATTTTCTGGAGTACACTTGAGAGTTTTGAAAACCATTTGTGATTGATGCACACTTGGTTTATTTGATCGTGTATCCTGGAGGTGATTGTTCACATAGGTCGTAGTAGTTATCGACGGACAATTTCGTTTTAGGACATCGTGCTATCACGAGACTCGATCAATCAATAAATTTTTCTGCACTTTACTGTATTGCAATTAGCAACATATCTAACAATCTAAAGCAAAATTATTACGTTTTTAATTAGTTGTCATGGCTGCAGTAGATATATCCGTTCATAAGTATTCTGAAAAGCCTGAATTATTTGATGGAAAGAATTTTAAGAGATGACAAATGAAATTGCGATTTTATTTGACGGCTCTTAAAGTTGTAGATACTATTGAATCTGATAAACATGTTTCTGAAATTGCTGATAAGCATACTGATAAGGAAGTATCAGATTTAGCTAATTGGGAACATAAGGATTATATGTGCAGAAACTACATTTTGAATTGCTTGACATTGGATTTATATGATGTTTACTGATCGTATAAATCTGTTAAAGAATTATGAAAGTCATTAGAAAAGAAATATACAACTCAAGATGCTAGAACTAAGAAATTTGTTATGGGAAAATTTCTAGATTTTAAAATGGATTATATTAGAACGATGGTAAGTAAAGTTGAAGAATTACAGATTATAATTCACGAAATTATTGCTGAGAGATATAAAATCTGTGAGGGTTTTCAAGTGTCTGCTATAATTGAGAAATTATCATCTTCTTGGAAAGAGTATAAAAACAGTTTGAAGCATAAAAGAAAAAATGTTGTTAGAGGATTTGATTATCAGAATTAAGATTATGGAGGACAATAGAATGGCAGAACGTAGGGAGAGACCAGATTTGGGTACAAGGACCAATCTTATTGAAGGAAGTTCTGATAGTAAGAAAACTGTTAGAAATTTTACCAAAAGCCAAACCTTTAAAAGTAGAATCAAGGGGAAGCAATTCATAGGAAAGAACAATCGGTCTAAACCTCAATTTAAAAATAAAATTGTTGGTGATTGTTTTGTTTGTGGTAAACCAGGTCACTTTGCAAAGGATTGCCGAAATAGGAAAGGAAAAACTGTGAAGCATCAGGCACATATAGTAGAAAATAGGAATTTTTCTGCTATGGTGACAGAAGTTAATCTAGTAAGCAACATGACAGACTGGTGGGTAGATTCTGGAGCTACCAACACATATGTTGCACAAGAGGTGCATTTTCTTCATCACTCCTACTAGTGATGGAGAATGCCTGTTCATGGGGAATGTTTCCTCCTCCAAAATCGAGGGAAAATGAACTGTGACACTTATATTTACTTCTGGAAATATCCTTAGTTTGAAGGATGTCCTGTATGTACCTGATATTAGGAAAAATCTAGTGTCTGAATCTATTTTAGTCAAAAAGGGATTTAAAATTGTATTTGAGAATGGTCTCGTTGGGAAAGGGTATGCAGATGAGAGTCTATTTAAACTAAATGTTTATGTGATCAATAATAAAGATTCTACTTCTTCTATTTACTTGCTGGATTTTTATGATTTATAGCATGCTAGACTTGGACATGTTAACATGAATTCAATTAAAAAATTAATGAGATTGGGAAACATTCCCAAAACTGATAATTTTCCAAACACTAAATTTGAAACCTGTGTTGAATCTAAGTATGCTAAAAAATCATTTCCACATGTTGATAGAACTACTTCAGTTTTAAGTTTAATACATTCAGATTTATGTGATTTAAAAGGATATGTTACTCGATATTTTTTAACTTTCATTGATGATTATTCTCGATATTGTTACATTTATCTTCTTAAGAGTAAAGATGAAAGTTTTTCAAAATTTATTTTTTATAAAACTGAAGTAGAAAATCAGTTAGACAAAACAATTAAAGTTTTAAGATCTGATAGGGGATGAGAATGTTTAGGTGAGCTTGATCAATTTTGTGTTGATGATTGTATTATTCATGAGACTATTTCAGCCTGTTCTCCCCAATCTAATGGTGTAGCTGAAAGGAAAAATAGAATTCTAGAGGATATGGTCATTTCAATGTTAAACTCTTCTGGATTACCTTTTAACATGTGGGGGGAAGCTCTTCTTACTGCATGTTATATTCTTAATAGAATCCCAAGTAAGAAAAATGATAAATCTCCTTATGAATTGTGGAAAGATAAAATACATTCATATAAATATCTTAAAGTGTGGGGGTGTTTAGCTAAGGCATCTATTCCAGCACCTAAGAGAACTAAACTTAGTTCAAAAAATGTTGATTGTGTGTTCATAGGCCACAGTAATGCTTATAGATTTTTAGTCATTAACTCTAAAAATATTTTGATTTAAAAAAAATACAATTTTTGAAACTAGAGATGCAGAATTGTTTGAAAATAGATTCTCTTTTAAAGAAAAGTCTGCAAGACCAAGTAGCTTTTTTAGTGTTCCTCCTAGTGTTAGAGAGGAACATATGGAATTAGAAGAAGCTGAAGTTAGAAGAAGCAAAAGACCTATGACTACTACTTCTTTTGGTCCTGACTTTCTAACCTACTTAGTAGAGGATGATCCTAATACATTTGATAAAACTATGTCTTCGCCAGATTCTATATTTTGGAAGGAAGCCATGAATAGTGAATATGATTCCATTATGTCTAATAACACTTGGGAATTAGTAGACTTGCCTAAATGATGTAAAACCATTGGGTGTAGATGGATATTTAAGAAAAAACTTAAACGCGATGGTTTGATTGATAAGTTTAAAGCAAGACTTGTAGCTAAATGCTATAAACAAAAAGAAGGAATTGACTTTTTTGATACATATTCACATGTTACTAGGATTACCTCTATTAGGATGTTAGTTGCAATTGCTTTATTGTATAATCTTATTATACATCAAATGGATATCAGGACTGCCTTTTTATATGGACCAACCTGAGGGATTTGTAGTAGAAGGCCTTGATGATAAAGTATGTAGACTTAAAAAATCCCTTTATGGCCTTAAACAAGCCCCTAAGCAATGGCATGAAAATTTTGATACAGTTTTGACATCTAATGGTTATGTGATAAATGAAGTTGATAAATGCATATATAGCAAAGTTGATAATAATTATGGTGTTATAATTTGCTTATATTTGGATGATATGCTGATAATGGGAACTAGTTTAGATGTGATTAATCAGACTAAACAGTTTCTGAAAAAGCACTTCGAAATGAAAGATTTGGGTGTTGTTGATGTTATTCTAGGAATTAAAATAGTAACACATTCCGAAGGAATTACTTTAACCCAATCGCATTATGTAGAAAAAGTGCTTAAGAAGTTTAACCAATACAATTGTATTCATGCTAAAACACCTTATGATGCAAGCCATCAATTGAGAAAACATTCAGATCATAGTGTTTCTACTTTAGAATATACTAGAGTGATCGGTAGTCTCATGTATCTCATGAACTGTACCAGACATGATATAGCATATGCTGTTGTAGACTTAGCAGGTATACTAGTAATCCTAACAGTGAACATTGGGGTGCTCTTATTCGAGTCTTGAGGTATTTGAGATACACTCCAGACTAAGGAATATATTATATTAAATTTTCTGCTATACTTGAGGGATATTGTGATGCTAATTGGATTTCCGATACCAATGAAACTAAATCTACAAGTGGATATGTATTTACATTACATTAGCATGTGGTGCTATATCTTGGAAATCCACTAAGCAAACCTGCATTACGAGATCTACTATGGAATAAGAGTTCATAGCATTGGATAAGGCAGGTGAAGAGACTGAATGGTTAAAAAAAATTCTTATGGATGTTCCTTTGTGGTCCAAACCACTTCCAGCTATCTATGTCCATTGTAACAGTCAAGCAGCTACTGCAAGGGCTCAAAATTCATCCTATAATGAAAAGTCCAGACATATTCGTAGGAGGCACAATACTGTATGTCAGCTGCTTAAGGATGGGGTTATGGCTATTGACTATGTGAAGTCAGGTGATAATATTGTTGACCTATTAACCAAAGGATTAGCTAGAGAGCTAGTTCATATAACATCGAGGGGGATGAGGCTAAAGCCTATTACTAACTAGATCACCTAAAATGGAAACCCAACCCTGCAATTGGAGATCCTATGGACAAGGTTCAATGGGATAACAAAGTTATTGGAGTGGTCTGTGGGGGTACTACATTGAGTTTATTTCAAGCCCCTCCCTATGATGAGTAGTACTAACTGTATTAATTAGAGAATGAGCAAATGCTCTTAATGCTTACTATAGCTGATATTCAGTGGGGTATTTAAATATAGTGCACCCTTAATAAAAGCACCTATTTGAGTGTAGAAGTGGGGCCGTTTCCTATGAGAATTGAGGTTAATTCTCTAGAGCACTCAAAGAAATCGAGAAAGTTCACGCTCGAAATGAACACAATCGCGAGAACTCAATGGTTGTTTTAGAAGTCATGTGTGTGTTCTATTGTTTCAGTTTGCAACATAATTGTGCAGTTCAAGGTATAGTTCACTCTATAGTTAGCAAACTCGATCGAATATACAAAGCCAATGTTTAAGTCGATAGACACCTAAGTCTGCGTGATTTCTACCGTATTCCAGAATAGTATTTATATTCATCTTATTTCTTTCATGTGGGGGATTGTTAGATATTTATATAATAAATATAATATGTGAAATAAATAATTAATTAAGATGAAGTGCCCAACTGGTGAAAAGTTTGAAATTTGTGTGGGACGTTAGTGGTTCGAATCACGTCTCACACATTATATTAAAAAGTCTTTGATTGGGCCTTGAGGCCTTCTTGATTCTAATAATAATTATTTTATTTTTTAATCATTTTCAAAATTATTTAATGGGTCAACTAGCTGTGGAGTGACTGTTTTAACTGTCAAGTATTAACAATTTCATTAACACTAACCATTAAAATTGAAACTAATATTGGATCATGTGTGGGCAGTTACTTCAATTTCCTGCATATATAAACACACATTTGGGCATTGGAGAAAACACAACAAAAACGAAATTATATCTTTCTATTCAGTAAAAAATATTATTCTCATATTTATATAATTTCGGGAGTACACTTGAGAGTTCTAAAAATCATTTGTGATTGATGCACAATTGGTTTATTTGATCGTTGTATCCTAGAGGTGATTGTCCACAGAGGTCGCAGCAATTATCGACGGCCAATTTCGCTTTAGGACATCGTGCTGTCACGAGACTCAATCGATCGATAAGTTTTTATGCACTTTACTGTATTGCAACTAGCAATATATCTAACACTATCGTCTAAAATTTAACTCCATCATGTCCACAATCCCCTTAGTCCATTCCAAGAACTTTTTGTCAACAACTTTCACCTCTTTCTCTTCATTCAAATACAACATTTATGTTAAAAAAACCCTAAATCCCTATCAAATAAATTCCCGCGGGCTATAGGGTCCTCGCGCATGCGCTTCTTCAAGTCCTCGTATTTGCGCATTATGATGTCTTCTTCAAGGACGGCTATTGAATGGGAAGTTTTGAGGTAGTTGATTAGTGAGCCTTTGAGCTTCCAATCCTTGATCGAGTGTTTGTAGTTTGAGGTGTTTGTTGCGGTGATTCATAAAGTTTCATGACACGTACAGTTTTCCCATAGGCAAATAATTGGAAGAGGAATAAGCAACCCGACCCATCACGTAAAATGGTAGTCTCAACTGATTATGTCGACTTCGTACCCGAGCCGAGCTCGTAACCCGAGGAGAAACCGCCCTATTTGACCCATTTAGTCCTTCCCTCCTCGGTATGTCTCCTCGGGCATGATGATCCCCGAGCTCGAGGCATCACCTCCTATAACCTCTCTCCGATGCAGTGCCCCTTTTCGTCAGTCTGAACCAGAGAGAAGAGTCCTACTAGCGGTGTACTACCCTATCCCTTAAAAGTCCTACTCTTATCCAAATACGTAGGAACACAAAACTTACCATAGTACAGTCCTAACCACACTAGAAGTCCTAGATATGGCAGGCTCCTTGCCACTCCGAAATACCTCCAATCCCTATATATACACCATTCATCTCCATTAATCAGGTACGCTTTTACATACAATTCAGAGCATATATTTTCTGGTGGTTCGCTTTCTGACTTAAGCATCGGAGGGGCAACGAGGACACTCCTCGACGCCTTTGTTTCAGGTACAAGGAAGCTCTTGTTCGTGCTCTTTTAGTCGTCCAGCTCGGATCTCATCAGGTGCGATTTTTGGTAGCATCATTGGCGCCGTCTGTGGGAATCGCTACCAAAAGCCATGGTCAACACACGTTCAGGTCTTCCGCAAGCAAGTTCGTCTGCACCAAACCAGCCGCCACTCATCGACCCCACGGTCCAGCAGGAGGAGCCACCCGCATTACCTAATGCGCAGGCGTTTGAGGAACTCCGCCAACAAGTGGCAGCGTTAACCCAGTTGCTAAGCCAGAGGAATGACCGACCGGCAACTGAGCTTCCGCCGGAACCGACGGTCGGACAACAAGGAGTCTTTATGGAGGATGCTCGTGCCCGGGATATGCACGAAGTACACTACAACGATGGGTCCGGGGCCTCGGGTGTCCCACAAGCCCCGGCCTCGGGGTTGATAACAATGGACTCAAACGAATTGGCCAGAATCATCAAGGAGGGAATCGCCGCTGGGTTGAAGGAAAGGGCCCAGGGGATATCAGGGTTTGCCCCGAACACTCCATTCACGCCAGAAGTTCTCTCATTCCCACTACCAAACAGATTTAAGCTCCCCCGCATGAAGGAATATGATGGAACGACAGATCCCATCAACCATCTCAACGTGTACACCGACGTCATGAATCTGCAGGTGGCCCCTGACCCCGTGATGTGCAAGGCTTTCCCCCAAACCTTGACTGATGCCGCCAGGGATTGGTTCTCTACCCTGGAGCCCAATTCCATTGCCTCGTTCTCCGATCTGGCTGATAAGTTCTCCGCTTTCTTTGCTAGTAGTAAGCGCATAAGGAAGACAGCGGCCTCCCTCATGCAGCTAAGGCAGGGGCCCAATGAGACACTACGCAATTTCATGACAAGGTTCAACAAGGAAAGACTTCAGGTACCCGACCTCCACATAACTACAGCAATCTCCGCCCTCACCTACGCCATCAGGTGCGAGGTTTTCAAAATGTCATTATCCAAGAATCCACCAAGGACCGTGACCGAGCTACTTACCCGAGCAGAAAAGTATATCAACATGGAAGAAACACTGAACCCGAGGAGAAATTCTCACCCGAGCTCTGATAAACCCGAGCCCAGAAGGCAACGCGACTTCAATCATCGGCCGGAAGAGAACCATCGGTCGGAAGCAAACATGGGAAGGCAAAACCGGGATGTGCGTCCGGCATCGCTCACTCGCCTGAACACTTCAAGGTCAAATATTCTCATGGAAATCAAGGATATGAAGGGGTTCAAATGGCCTGCACGGATGCAGACACCTCCGAACACTCGGGATAGGAGTAAGTATTGTGGTTACCACCGGGATCACGGCCACACAACCGAAAACTGTAACGCCCTTCAGCAAGAGATCGAGGCTTTGATAAGAAGAGGGTTCCTAGGCTCATACATTGGTCGTGACAAGCGACCAAGGAACGGAAGGGAGGATGTGAAAGACCCCGAAAGGAAGGGGAATGACCAACCAACCGCAGGGACGATCAACATCATAGTTGGAGGCATAGCATCAGGTGGAGACTCCAATAGGGTGCGTAAGCAGTACGCGAGACAGTATAACCCGAACAGGAGGGCGATTGGGGATAAGGAAGAGATCACGTTCGGGCCACAGGACTTGGAAGGGTTGTCACACCCGCACGATGATGCTCTAGTAATATCAGCAATCATAGCTAACTTTGATGTGAAGAGAATCTTAATTGATAATGGGAGCGCGGCCAACATACTATCCCTTGAAGCGTACTCTCAAATGGGGATTTCGGCCGACCAACTAAAAACAGTCCAGACCCCGTTGCAAGGGTTCGGGGGAGGCACAATCATTCCAGAAGGCGTTGTCAGTCTACCGCTAACATTGGGGGCAAATCAGAGACAGGTAACCGAACTTACGTCTTTCCAGGTTGTACGTGTTTCAATGGCTTATAATGCCATCTTGGGGAGACCGTTGCTCAATCAGATCAGGGCCATAGTCTCTACATTCCACCTCGCTATGAAATTCCCAACCAGTAAGGGAGTAGGGGTCGTTCGCGGAGATCAGACAGCTGCTAGGCACTGCTATGTCGCAAGTGTCCGGAAAATCACGTCCAATATCATGCATATATCACCATCGGAGCCCGAGCCCGACCATAGAGGGAGACTCGCTCCCGTCGAAGGACTGGTAGAGCTCGAGCTCGAGCAGGGTAAGAAGGTGACGGTTGGTCAGGGTTTGGATACTAGCCTCAAGTCGGCACTGGTAGTTTGCTTATCCCAGAATTTGGACGTGTTCGCATGGAATGTGGAAGACATGCCAGGGGTTGACCCTAGTGTGGCAGTTCACAAACTAAATATCAACCAAAGTGCTAAACCGGTCAAGCAGAGGAAGAGACAGTTTGCACCAGAACGTCGGGAGGTGATACGTGAAGAGGTTGACAAGTTAATAAAGGCCGGGTTCATAAGGGAAGTCCAGTATCCCGATTGGCTCTCCAACGTAGTACTTGTGAAGAAGACCAATGGCAAATGGAGAGTTTGCATTGACTTTACCGATCTTAACAGGGCATGCCCAAAAGACAGTTACCCCCTACCTCGAATAGACAACTTGGTGGACATGACATCGGGTCATAAGCTGTACAGCTTCCTGGACGCATTCTCTGGATATCACCAAATCCACATGGCCGAGGAGGATCAGGAGAAGACATCTTTCATGGCCGATTCCGCCATATATTGCTACAAGGTCATGCCCTTCGGATTGAAAAATGCAGGAGCAACATATCAGAGATTGATCAACAAAGTCTTCGCTAAGATGATTGGGAGGAATGTTGAGGCCTACGTTGATGACATGGTGGTCAAGAGCAAAGAGATCGGACATCATATTGAAGACCTGGAAGAAGTATTTGCTACTCTTCGCAAGTATAAGATGAAGTTAAACCCGGCCAAGTGCGCTTTCGGAGTCGCCTCGGGAAAATTCTTGGGGTTCATGATCACTCATAGGGGAATCGAAGCAAATCCGGACAAGATACGAGCGCTTGCATCCATGGAGTCCCCTCGAAGCAAGAAGGATGTACAAAAGTTGACAGGACGGGTAGCGGCTCTAAACAGGTTCATGTCCAGAGCAGCGGATAGATGCTTCCCCTTTTTCAAGGCCCTTAGAGGAAGTCATAACTTCGAATGGACAGAGGACTGTGAAAGAGCATTCCAAGAACTGAAACAAGCATTGGCAATGCCTCCGATTCTCACGAAGCCCGAGCCCGGTGACACGTTGTTTCTATACTTAGCAGTATCTCGAAATGCGGTAAGTGGAGTATTGGTGAAAGAGGTTAACAAAGCACAGCAACCCATCTACTACGTGAGCAAGGTATTACTTGATGCGGAGACCAGGTACACGTTGGCAGAGCAGCTGGCTCTTGCATTGGTAGTGGCAGCCCGGAAGTTGCGACAATATTTCCAATCTCACCCCATTGTGGTGCTCACTAATCAACCACTGAGGCATATACTCCAGAAGCCTGACATGTCGGGAAGGTTAGTAAAATGGGCAGTCGAGCTTGGAGAATTTGATATTGAATTCAAACCCAGGCCCTCGATCAAGGCACAGGCCTTAGCCGATTTCATAGCTGAACTCACGCCAAGGCCTCGGGGGACAGGGGACGACCCGAACAGCATTGCACTGAAGGTATGGGAAATATTCGTTGACGGGGCATCGAACTCCTCGGGCTCGGGGGCAGGGGTCATCATCACCAGCCCAGACAGACAAACAGAAATACAATGCGCGCTCCGATTTGAATTTGACGCTACAAACAACGAAGCAGAGTATGAGGCCGTTATAATTGCGCAAGAGCTTGCCAGTAAGCTTGAGCTTGAGCACATAAAGATATACAGTGATTCGTTGTTGGTGGTTGGGCAGATTGAGGGATCATTCGAAAGAAAAGATGAAAAGATGAGTATGTATTGTTTAAAGGTTCACGATCTTCAGAGGCGGTTTAGAAGCTGTGAGATCATAAAAATTCCACGAGCTGATAATTGTAAAGCTGACGCCTTATCCCGGCTTGTTTTCATGGGGGTTGACGGTCTCGACAGGACAGTCCATGTGAAATTTGTAACAGAACCGAGCATCAGCCAAGCACCCAAAGTTATGGACATCGAGCATGAACCTTGTTGGATGGACCCGATAGTTGATTTCATAGCCACCGGAAATTTGCCCGGCGACCAGAGGATGGCGAGGAGCATTAGGTCTCGAGCACCAAGGTATTGCATGATTAGGGGAGTTCTATTTCGTCGGAGTCTCACTCTACCGTACCTTCGATGCCTCAACCCCACTGAGGCAACACAAGCCTTGGCGGAGGTCCACGAAGGAGTATGTGGCAACCACCAGGGAGCTCGGTCCCTTGCCTTCAAACTTATAAGATATGGATATTACTGGCCAACAATGAAGAAGGACGCCATTGACTATGTTAAGAAGTGTGATAAGTGTCAAAGGTTCGGCAACGTCATCCATTCGCCGGCCGAGGAGCTCACACCCATACATTGCGGGACGCCCTTCGAGCAGTGGGGCATAGACATTCTTGGCCCTTTTCCACTAGCCCGTGGACAATTGAAGTTTGTCGCCGTAGCGGTCGAGTACTTCACCAAGTGGGTAGAGGCCGAACCCTTGGCCATTATTTCGGAACCCAAGCTAAGATCGTTTGTTTGGAAGTCTATCATTTGCAGGTTCGGGCTGCCCAGAGTCCTCATAACCGATAATGGGAGACAGTTTGATAACCGACATTTCGAAAGTTTTTGCACCAATCTGGGGATCGACCATCGTCTGACATCTGTTGCACACCCCCAAAGCAATGGCCTAGCCGAGGTCACCAACCGAATCATCTTGCAAGATCTCAGGATCAGACTCGGAGAATCTAGGGGAGCTTGGCCCGACGAGCTGCCTGCCATTCTTTGGACATACCGAACATCCCACAAAACCACTACTGGAGAAACTCCTTTCATGATGGCATTCGGAGTGGAGGCCTCTCTCCCAATCGAGACCAGGATACCAACGCTCAGGAGACTCGAACCTGGAGCCGAGGTCCAAACAACTGAGCACCTTGACCTGCTTGAGGAGGTGAGAGAACAGGCCTCCATAAGGGTCGCTGCTTACCAGAACAGGACGGCCAAGCACTTCAACACCAGGGTAAAACACAGGAAGTTTAGGGTCGGGGATCTTGTGTTAAGAAGAGCTGAAGCTGCTGGCCATGCCCCGGGAAAGCTAGGGGCCGCTTGGGAAGGGCCATTTGAAGTCATTAGAGAAGTTCGCAAAGGAGCATACAGCTTGAGAGAAATCTCGGGGAGACCACTACATCGGCCCTGGAATGCGGACAATCTGAAAATCTACTACAAATAGTTCATTTTCTACCTTTGCTTTGTAATTTTTATTTCGCCTTAAAATTTTAGTTTGCCGGGATTGCATGCCCTGCGTCTTTTTAGTTCGTTAATTCTGCATTTCTTGGGCGCACGCCCACGTTTGGTGTTTGAAGGATTTTTGCTTACATAAATAACATCGGGATTCATTCCCAGAAAAGTGATTTTCAAAGTCTTGCCGTCGCGCAAACATCTCGAGGCTATAGTCCTCGAGCTCAAAAGCCCGACCACAATCTCGCCTCCCAAAAGGAACTGAAAAGTAAGCTCCTCGGAACAACCATACCTCGGGAACTGCTCAATTACTCCTCGAGTTTCGAACATTGTTGGTATACACATGTTGCTCGAGGTCGCCGTCAATTACTCCTCGAGTTTCGAACATTGTTGGTTTAAACATGTTGCTCGAGGTCGCCCTCAATTACTCCTCGAGTTTCGAACATTGTTGGTTTAAACATGTTGCTCGAGGTCGCCCTCAATTACTCCTCGAGTTTCGAACACTGTTGGCTTAAACATGTTGCTCGAGGTCGCCCTCAATTACTCCTCGAGTTTCGAACATTGTTGGTTTAAACATGTTGATCGAGGTCGCCCTCAATTACTCCTCGAGTTTCGAACATTGTTGATTTAAACATGTTGCTCGAGGTCGCCCTCAATTACTCCTCGAGTTTCGAACATTGTTGGTTCAAACATGTTGCTCGAGGTCGCCCTCAATTACTCCTCGAGTTTCGAACATTGTTGGTTCAAACATGTTGCTCGAGGTCGCCCTCAATTACTCCTCGAGTTTCGAACATTGTTGGTTTACACATGTTGCTCGAGGTCGCCCTCAATTACTCCTCGAGTTTCGAACATTGTTGGTTTACACATGTTGCTCGAGGTCGTTGTTATTTTACATTATTAAAAAATCGTCGTCGGGCGACATACATTTTGGATTAACGTCGTGCTCATTTATTCGTCGGTTTTCGAGTTCCATGATTCATAAAATTGCTCGGTTTGTCAGAACGCTCGAGTTGTCGTGATTGACGAACAGTAAAAACCAAAAGGAACGAGCTTGCATATACAAAAACCAAAAAACATAAAAGTTTCAATTACAAAAGATCTGAGCCCATCGTTGGGCATTACACTTGAATAAAAAAGAAAAATCCTATTCTAGGTCGTCAGTCCTCGGGGGCTGGGAAACTTCGGCGTCCTCGTCCTCCTCCTCCTCCTCCTCGACCCCTGCACCCTCGGAGGAAGACAGCTCGAGCCCATCTGTTACCTCAGGAGCCGAGGTCAAGTCCTCGGCATTTATCTCAGGCACCTTGGACCGGAGGTAAGCTCGAGCCTGCTTGAAGGCGTAGTTGTAGGACCCGAGGGCGTATTCACCCCCCGGGAAAGCTAGGGGCCGCTTGGGAAGGGCCATTTGAAGTCATTAGAGAAGTTCGCAAAGGAGCATACAGCTTGAGAGAAATCTCGGAGAGACCACTACATCGGCCCTGGAATGCGGACAATCTGAAAATCTACTACAAATAGTTCATTTTCTACCTTTGCTTTGTAATTTTTATTTCGCCTTAAAATTTTAGTTTGCCGGGATTGCATGCCCTGCGTCTTTTTAGTTCGTTAATTCTGCATTTCTTGGGCGCACGCCCACGTTTGGTGTTTGAAGGATTTTTGCTTACATAAATAACATCGGGATTCATTCCCAGAAAAGTGATTTTCAAAGTCTTGCCGTCGCGCAAACATCTCGAGGCTATAGTCCTCGAGCTCAAAAGCCCGACCACAATCTCGCCTCCCAAAAGGAACTGAAAAGTAAGCTCCTCGGAACAACCATACCTCGGGAACTGCTCAATTACTCCTCGAGTTTCGAACATTGTTGGTTTACACATGTTGCTCGAGGTCGCCGTCAATTACTCCTCGAGTTTCGAACATTGTTGGTTTAAACATGTTGCTCGAGGTCGCCCTCAATTACTCCTCGAGTTTCGAACATTGTTGGTTTAAACATGTTGCTCGAGGTCGCCCTCAATTACTCCTCGAGTTTCGAACATTGTTGGTTTAAACATGTTGCTCGAGGTCGCCCTCAATTACTCCTCGAGTTTCGAACATTGTTGGTTCAAACATGTTGCTCGAGGTCGCCCTCAATTACTCCTCGAGTTTCGAACATTTGGTTTAAACATGTTGCTCGAGGTCGCCCTCAATTACTCCTCGAGTTTCGAACATTGTTGGTTTAAACATGTTGCTCGAGGTCGCCCTCAATTACTCCTCGAGTTTCGAACATTGTTGGCTTAAACATGTTGCTCGAGGTCGCCCTCAATTACTCCTCGAGTTTCGAACATTGTTGGCTTAAACATGTTGCTCGAGGTCGCCCTCAATTACTCCTCGAGTTTCGAACATTGTTGGTTTACGCATGTTGCTCGAGGTCGTTGTTATTTTACATTATTAAAAAATCGTCGTCGGGCGACATACATCTTGGATTAACGTCGTGCTCATTTATTCGTCGGTTTTTCGAGTTCCATGATTCATAAAATTGCTCGGTTTGTCAGAACGCTCGGGTTGTCGTGATTGACGAACAGTAAAAACCAAAAGAAACGAGCTTGCATATACAAAAACCAAAAAACATAAAAGTTTCAATTACAAAAGATCTGAGCCCATCATCGGGCATTACACTTGAATAAAAAAGAAAAATCCTAATCTAGGTCGTCAGTCCCCGGGGGCTGGGAAACTTCGGCGTCCTCGTCCTCGTCCTCCTCGACCCCTGCACCCTCGGAGGAAGACAGCTCGAGCCCATCTGTTACCTCAGGAGCCGAGGTCAAGTCCTCGGCATTTATCTCAGGCACCTTGGACCGGAGGTAAGCTCGAGCCTGCTTGAAGGCGTAGTTGTAGGACCCGAGGGCGTATTCACCCCTCATTGCCCGGAACTCAGCAGATGTCTTGAAGCCCTCGATCGCCTTAGCACGAGCATCTTCAAGCCCTTCCTCGAATTCCTTCGCCCTGTGCTCGAGCTCGCGCCTACAAGCCTCGGCCTCCTCCCTGGCCAGAGCCTCACCTGCTCGGGCCTGTTTCAAGCATACCTCGAGCTCTTTAGCCTCCTTCGTTCGGCGGTTGGACTCTGTTTCGAGCTCGATGATATGTTGCGTCCGACGCTCCAGCTCTTCCTCGAGCGAGGAGATTTTTGCGTCTTCCCTCGAGCCTCGGCGACTTAAAGCTCGAGCGACGGTCAAAGCCTGCGCACGACAAAAAGAATTTCAGGGATCGGGAGTTTAACATGTATAAATTTCATATCAAAATGGCTCTCGAGTTACCTTTAATGCAAAGTTCTCGACCTCCCTCATGCCGTCGGCCAAACTCACGTCACCTCCTTTGTACCTCTCGAGGAGTTGAGGGACGAGCGTGCATTTCTCGACGTCACCTTCAGGGAAAGATTGTTGCGGGATGTCGTCCTCGAGATCGACGACGACGGGCGTACCCCCAGGTGTGCGAGCACGGGGTGTTGGGGCCTCGGTCGAAGGGACGTGGGCCTCTGGCATGGATTGAGAAGCCTCCCCTGGACCCCTCCTAGCCTGGTCGGTCGACTCGTATCGAGGGCGTTTCTTGCCCTTCTTCCCGGGCTGCTTCGTCGGGGCACCCTTCGGTTTCCTTTCCACCGCTCGACGAAGGTCAGAGGGATCGAACGCCATCGCGAGCACTGCGCACAAAATAAACATGTCAAACTACCGAGGATATTACACGGGCGATTAATATAAGTCAAAGATGCTCGCTCCTACCCTCGACGCCCTTGACGTCAGCTAGATCGAGGATATCGTCCCCGAGGAGATCATCCATGTTATAGGCTAAAGGCTCGAGCTCGACCAATCTCTGCCTATCCCTCTCTAACACCTCGAAGTAAGCTTGGCCCTCGTTAAACAGCTCTGTGCTCGGCACAACCCATCGAGGACCAAATGGGTGATCGGTATCTTGGGGCCTAATAAAAAAGAATTTCGACTTCCACCCCTTCAAAGAGCTCGGCATTTTAGGAACCTTGAACTCTCCTCGGGAAGAAAAGTACGCGAAGCAATTGAAGCCTGGGAGTGACTTCAATTCGAAGGTCATCCTCAGCAAATCTAGCCTCGGGACAATCGATAAATACCTACATGCTACGAAAAAATAGACGAGCATTCTCCACCCATTAGGGACTAACTGACCGGGACACATGTCATGCTCGGTCAAGAACTCGAGAAAGAAGGGGTGAAGAGGCCACCTAAGTCCCCCCCTCAGCGATTCCCTATAAATAGCAATCTCTCCCTCTCGAGCACTCACTATACTATCCTCGGGATCAGGTCGTCGCACATCGCACATCGGCATCAACCCAAATTCACGAGCTATCCCTATAACCTCATGTTCTTTGTACCTACAACTAAGCTCGGGATATGAAAAGGCGGGGTGACTATCAACAGGAATGGCGTAGGGTATAATGGGATGACCATCCTCAGGCAATGATCCCGAGGCCGAGGAACTACTACTACCAGACATTTGAAAAACAGAAGCTTAAATTAACTAACTAGAGAGGACGAGCTCTTACCTTAAAGCCTAAAACCGAGGAGGTCCGAGGAGTTCTTGAAGATTGGAAAGTGCCAAATGTGGTGGGGCAGGGGGGTATTTATAGGACCCTGAGAAGTCCAAACGTCTCTCAATCCAGACCCTCCATCCCTCGCCACGTGGCAGCCATCCACGACCCAAAATCATTAGCCCAAATATCGAGGCCACGTGGCACCTCTTCACACGGCCAGCTGGCTCCTCGCTCAACGTTTCTTCAATCGACCCCGGACATTGGCGTAAGGTATGACCTCCCCACCACGCCAGAGTGCATCACATCCCATATCCTCGACCATGAGCCTCTGGCAGTGATGCACGGGGGCCTGTGATTATGTCGACTTCGTACCCGAGCCGAGCTCGTAACCCGAGGAGAAACCGCCCTATTTGACCCATTTAGTCCTTCCCTCCTCGGTATGTCTCCTCGGGCATGATGATCCCCGAGCTCGAGGCATCACCTCCTATAACCTCTCTCCGATGCAGTGCCCCTTTTCGTCAGTCTGAACCAGAGAGAAGAGTCCTACTAGCGGTGTACTACCCTATCCCTTAAAAGTCCTACTCTTATCCAAATACGTAGGAACACAAAACTTACCATAGTACAGTCCTAACCACACTAGAAGTCCTAGATATGGCAGGCTCCTTGCCACTCCGAAATACCTCCAATCCCTATA
Source organism: Fraxinus excelsior (assembly GCA_019097785.1). Taxonomy (NCBI): domain Eukaryota; kingdom Viridiplantae; phylum Streptophyta; class Magnoliopsida; order Lamiales; family Oleaceae; genus Fraxinus; species Fraxinus excelsior. Next base: position 11,534,135 of record CM032634.1, on the reverse strand, counting down.
TATACACCATTCATCTCCATTAATCAGGTACGCTTTTACATACAATTCAGAGCATATATTTTCTGGTGGTTCGCTTTCTGACTTAAGCATCGGAGGGGCAACGAGGACACTCCTCGACGCCTTTGTTTCAGGTACAAGGAAGCTCTTGTTCGTGCTCTTTTAGTCGTCCAGCTCGGATCTCATCAGGTGCGATTTTTGGTAGCATCATCAACCAACACGTAATAACACATCACTTCATTGATGACTCTTTTGTTCATGCAAACTGCAAACATGACATGAATGTGAATTTTATTGTGTTTCCACTTCAAAAATTACTTCATCAATCAGTTAAAGGGTTTGAGGAAGTGGTGGTGCCGCATTTGAGGTGGTGGTGATTTCTACGTTGGGTGGGTGGCGGTGGTGATCGGGCATGATTGTTTTGATTTTGGGGTAAAGAGTTGGATGGGGGATGGGGAAGAAGGAAATGGGTGGGTGGTTTTGGTTTTCTTTATTTTTTTTTAAATTTAATTATTACAATTGTTTTTTTTTTGGATGAAAAAATATAAATTTATCATTTTACACTTTTGAAAATTAGTTAAAATATGTCAAAGTCAATTATTCTGGTAAAATGGATGGAAACACATCACTTGTCCTTCTGGCGCGAATATTTCAAAAGTTGGAACTATGAGTGGTACAAACGAAAGGTTGGGTAAAGTCCGATAAAAAAGAAAATAGGGATTGTGACTACAATTCTCCCGTTATTTATCCCAATATGTTTTGACCATGTACGAAATAATGGATCTATTGTTGAACAGGGGTTTTCGGACTGGGCTTAATTTAGAGTTGCATTGTACATTTCAGAATTGTACAAACATTAATCTCCTATTTAGCTGGGACTAAAATTTAAAATTTAAAATTAAATTAAAGTCGATGATTAATTTTAATCGCATATTTTATGGACCCACAACTATTTAATCACAAAACTCATAAATTATTATTAAAATCTACTAAAAAATTATTTTTAATCCCTACCGAATAGGGCTAAAATCTTTCGATGTTTTGGCTATTCAAATTTTGGGGTAACCATTCTCACTTTTAAAGTGACGTCTTATTTATCGGATGAATGGAATGCATAATTTTTTGAACTACTAATATTGATTTGTGAAAATAATTGAGATAACTGATATTGTTAAAGGAAAAATTATGTATATAATGTGAAAATGTTGAATAAATTGAAATGCAATGTTTTAATTACAAAAACACTTCTTTGTACACAATATTTTTTTCTCAACGTTCCACAATTTTTCTTCTTTTCATCTGTAGTTCGCATAATTTACAAATATGTAAACCATATAAAAATATTCACACCTTTACAAATTATTGAAACACAATATTTTAAGTAAAGACACAAAAAATGCAGCAAAGTGGAAAATATAGATCCAACCCTAAACGAAGAATCAAATTGTGTATCAAAAAGGAAATTTCATTGAAAAAAATCATTTTATAGATGCAGACACTAATTCTTACATAATCGGAAATAACTATCGCGGAAAAGAATTTTGATGTGATAGATACATAAATATAAATTTGCGAGAACGATAATAATTTTTAGGTGTAGTAATTTAAAAATTCAAATACAAAAAATGAGTTTTTTTGGGTAAGTAGGCAAGAAGAAAAGAATGTAAAAAAGAGTGTAATTTGCTCAAAGAGAATTTGAAATCTTGATTTTTAAATTTCACATAAAAGATAGAAAAAGAGAATCAAATACAAAATGAAATTACAAAATAAAAAAAAACATATCTTGAGGATGAAGAAATAAAAATATATTATATGTAATAAGCAATTGGATTATCATATATATGTTTTTATGCTTATAACAAAATGAACGTACAATAATAATAAAATACCCAATATTATATTAATATTATTTTGGAACACATAATAAAATATTTATTAATACTTAAAATTTTGATTTGGTGGAAAATGTGTAATTGAAGTGTGAAGTTTGTATTTAGTAGGGTGAATACAAATATGGAATGGATAAGTAATTCCTAATCATTACAAGTAATTAGTAAAGTTTTAAAATTGATCACCTTTAAGCAACTTTTTCTCTCCAATTTTATCATCCTTTTTATTTCAATAATTATTTTATCAATTATATTAGTTAAACATGAAATTTATAATATTTGAATGAAAATGAAGAGGATGTTATATAATAATATATTAAATGTAGAATTAATGGTAAATTAATTACAATTTAACTTCATGTAGTCTCATATATAGTTCATTTTCCATGTTGGAGTACTCGGAATTCGATATTAATCAAATTAAGTTTAATGTGTGTGTGTGTGTGTTGAGCTTCGATTTTAAGTAGATAAACTTAAATTAATTAATATAAATTTTAGCATTGAGCCAATCTCCAAGCCAAGCGCCACTTCGTTCGAGGCGCCTAGCTCCTCTCCTAGTCCAAATCCTCTAAAGACCGTTCTTGGTTTCCTTCCTAGCCAAAGAAGTCGACCCAACAACAATGGGTCCCATATGGAGTGGCATTGGAGATGGAGGGAGGTGAACATGGTCGACGGATGTTGAAAAAAGCAAGAGAAGGACGAATGGTTGGATTGGCTATAGACGCGTGGTGGTGGTGGTGGGTTGGAGGTGGAGGTGGAGACGATGGTGGTTGTGGATTTCAGGAGGCGACAACAATTTGTGTGGTCCGATAGTGGAGTAGGATGGGATGAGGTGGTGTGAGATGAGTGATGATGACCAGTTAGTTAAATGAACAATTTGTCACTAATAAATAATTTGTGATCTATCAAAATGTGATTAAGACTAGATATGTAATTGTGACCCATAAATTGTGTCTTTGTGATAGTGATTTTATGTAATTTGTGACTAGTATATGATTGTGATCATAAATTGTATGTTATTGTAATCATGACTTGTTTAATTATATTATAAATCACAATATATTATCAAGGGTCACAAAATAGAATAATATTATTTATAGTGTGATATTTGATGTATGAGGTAGTAAAAAATCATCACATTAATGCATCTAATAACAATATGTCATGTGACTTTGAATATCACTACTCTACAAAATATGACCATCTAGTTTTTAAATTTTTTCCACGAATTTGTTAGTTTTGAAATTATATTTTGATACTATGCAGTTATGGATAGTTCTCTATTACCTTTTCAAGTTAATTAGGCCCGACGGCCTGATTAAAGAAAAAAACTTTTATTTGAAATATCTATTAGGGCATATCTTCATTCAAATTATTTATTTGCCTATTTATAAACAATTTATATACATTAGTCAAACATATACATACAAGATGAAATTTAATAAAAATTAATCAACTTTGGTTCTTGTCTTGTCTTGCATAAAAAATCTTTTGGTTCAAATGCGAGATTTCTAATTAGAACGATTCAGCCATATGAGAACCACTCCCGATGCCAACTCTTTATTGGTAGATTTTTTTTTTATTTTTTATTTTGTATATTATTTTATTATTATTTTTTCTATACTTTTGGATATGAAATATGATATCTTCGAGAGATTTTTTAAAAGTGAAATGTTATTTATTTTAAAGTGTCAAAATTTAAAATCAGACTTCAATAGACTATTTAGAACATCTCCACTTTTAAACTAAGGGTCTGTTCGATAGGGATTAAAATCATATTAAAATTGAAAAATTAGCCGTTATTGTTGACTTTTATTAGACGTGTGAGACCTAATAACAGTCATATTTTCAATTTTAATTGAATTTTAATCCCTACCGAACGGGGCATAAAGAGTATGATTGGCTCTCTAGAGTGTCTCCATTTTTTTATTATAATTGCATAGATGGCAAGTTTCAAATTTCAATACACTACTATTTAAATTATTCATATTATATTAAATATCTTGGCTATTAAAATTTTAAAAATTATGTATTAATTTAAAAATAAAGGAAAAATAATAAGTGATGTTCGAAAAAAGTAAAATAAATAGCAACAAATAAAGTTCATATTTGGTCCTCATTTTTTAAAATTTATTTTTCTTCAAACACATTTTCAATCACTTATTCTTTCAAATGATAATTTGCACGTAAATCCATAAAATTTCTCAAGTTTTAACTACACATTCTTTAAAAAATCATTTTTCACAAAATCTATTCTCAAAAATCAAAGAATTAATCGGGTGTATAAAAAAAAGTTCTATATTAAAATGTCTTTATCGTGAATAATATTTTTTTAAAAAATAATGAGTCTCTTTAATATGTTTTTATTGGTCCGTCAATTTGACTAAAAAATTGAAAAGGCGTCGACCGCTTTTACTAGAATAATTCCATAAATAAAGAGAATTATTGACAGAAAATGATACAGATGTTGTGTTGGCAACACTTTAATGGTGCATTTTCTATGTTTATTGTGTCAAAACAATGAAAAAATGTCAAGTGTCTTTCTGTAAAAATTCTGTTAAACTTTTTATTTACTTGTAGTTGCGTTAGCAACTTTTGATTGGATTTTTTTTTTTTTTTTGGCTATGAACAAATGAAAAATCGCCAAGCGTTTATCTATACAAATTCTATGAACTAAATTTTGTACATCTAGCATTATCGAGAATGAGCCATCAGCACAAGTTATGCACGTGAGGTTCCATTGCTAGGGAACGAAACTCCAGCAGTAAACAAAGAAACGACGTGACTACACAGTCCAATAATCATCGGCGAAACGGCGTTGGTCTCATTTCATTAGTCGCGTACTTACACGCTCCTCTCTCGCGAGTGAGAGTATAATTCCACATTATAATTGGTCCACGAATTCGATGATACAGCGAAATCTAGCTGGCCCAACTGAGGCCCAAGATGTTCCAGGATTTTCGCCCGTTTAATCATCATCGGCTGCTCGTTGGTTTGATGGTTGAATTTGAATACATACGAATTCAAATTTCCAGTCTTGAATATAATCATCAAACATATTCCGCAAACCCCACAAATCTCTTTTTTTTTTTGGAGAGAAGACGAAAAGAGAGAGATCTGTCTTTCTCTTTGAACTCAGAAAACTGTTTTCTCTCTATTTCGTCTTTGCAGCTGACAAGCTATGGGTATCTGGGAAGCACTTCTTAATTGGCTTCGAAGGTTTGCTTCCACGATTCTCAAAACAGACCTTTGCATAATTAAAATTTTGAAGCATTGAATTTTGTAATTTTTTTCTTATGAAACTTATACGGTTATGAATCGGGTAATCTATGACAAAAGAATTTGTAGGTTAATTTGCTTTTTCAACATCGTAAAAGTTTTTGATTTTACATTGAGGAATTAGGGCTCATTTCTAGCTGAGATCTACTTTTTCTTAATTGTTTGATGTTTTCTTCTTCCCATCTCCCTCAGGAATTTTTTCTTTAGGATTTATGGTTTTCTTTGGGAATTTAATTTAAGTAGCTTTGTGTTGTCTGCTTTTATCTCATGTGAATTGTTAGGATTAATTGCAGACTTCCCTTTTTTTTAATTGTGTCTCTAGATAATCTTGGCATTCAGTATGTGACAAGCATTTAACCCTGTTTTGGGATTATTATATTAGATATTCCTATTACTTATTTACTTGTGCTTTTTTTTTTTTAAATATACTGCTGATGCAGCTAATCAGTATTGGTATAATCACAAAAGCATCAGATGTCTACTAAGCAATTTTGTTTTGTAAATTGTGTCCAGTCCAATGAAAATAGTATTATAACTTAACCAGATACTCTTGAATAGGATTTGAATCAATGCTCATAGTAATGACTGTATGGTGTTTTCTTGTGGCAATGTTACAAGTAAATTTACGAAGTCCCAAATTTGTCTTTTGTGTTAATCATTATTACTCAGGCCATGTTAACTATTATCTTTTCTTCATCTTGGGTTCTTTTAGTTATTCTTCTTTGCAAATATTTCACATTTGATACGGACTTTTGAGCCATGTTCTTACAATTTTATTGTCTTCAGTGATTCCCTCTTCTATTAAAAATATGCTAGAATTATGCATGCTATTGTAGATCATGATCATCCACCATTCAATTCATGATGATTTACATTATCATTGAGTTGGGAAATGCTTCCATTACCGGTATTAGAATGAAATGGAATATCCAAATTCCACTGCTCAAGTGTTCAGTGTTGTGGAAGGTTCAAAGTAAGATAACAAAGTTCAATTGAAAATTACATAAAAACCGAGGAGCAATTGCAAACCATAACAGTAATATGCTTGACCCCAGTAACCTGTAGTGATGTTTCTTAAGATTCTTATCAGGTTATGCATAGTAGTTCTTGCCAATGAAAGTAATACTTTGACCTGCCATTTTTCTAATTGAGAATCTGGATTGTAAAATATCTGGCTTTCTTTAATCTTGATTTTAGACTGGCAGTCAGTTTCACTAAATATGCTATTTTCTTCAGTCTTTGAATGCTTCATTTTTATGCTTTTTACATCCAAGTTCTTACAAACAAAAAATGTTGCACGGTATTAAAATTCACAATTAATGCAGACCATGTCTGGGAATGTAGTTATTAGTTAGCCAGATAACATATTAGAGCAAACTCATGATGTTAACTGCTATTCAGTTGAAAGCATTGAAGTAAGTAAGAGAAACTGCTCAAGCATCTTTTGATTACCAACTAATTATCTGTTTAATGCAATTATGTTATTAAAATTTGCAAATTAATACATGGTATGGAACTGAGTATCAGTGTTCATATTGATGGCCTCACCAGCTTATTGCTTCAGGGTTATTAACATTCCTGAAATACAGTTTCATGCACGACTTATCAGTTTTTACTTCTTTAACTAATGAAAGTTGGATGAGCTCAGTTGTCTGTCTGTCTGCCTGTCTTTTGATTTGTTTTTATACTGAACATGTTATGACTTTAGCTGCTGTACTCCCTCTTCACTTGAAATTCTCTGTCAAAATGTGCTGCAGTCCAAACTCGTTAGATGATGACCTAAGCTAGCTTACAGAATAGTGCTTTAGAGTTTGAACATGTCTGTGTAAAAAGTTTGGCAGAAATGCTACTGACTTGTCTTGCCTATTTACAATTGTCCATAAATCTCTAATTACTTAAATTCCCTTGAATGATAAAATAACATATCATTTCAATATTTTTTTCTCTCCTACCAGATATTGACTAATCAATTGAATTTCACATTGTTATGGAAAATGAGTTCTATCAAGTGTTTTGAGAGGAACGTGTTTTTGACTGGGAACTTTATCTGACAAGAGCATAGTACGAAATTCTAAGAAACTATCTTCAGATAAATACTTAATTATTTGTACACTTATGTTTTTACTGCATTTTTTTCCTTCCCTTGGTGTATGAAATTACTTTACAATGTGACTTGACTAACAACATTGTTTATGCGGTTACAGCCTCTTTTTCAAGCAGGAAATGGAGCTTTCTTTGATAGGCCTTCAAAATGCTGGAAAAACTTCACTTGTAAATGTTATTGCTGTAAGTTAATAGATCTCAATCATCTGGTCGTGCAGATTTGTGGAGCTATCCACTTATATATTAGTTGTGATTGGTCAAAGCATTAAATGTTTCCTTTGTTGCTCTATTTCCCAGACTGGTGGATATAGTGAAGACATGATCCCTACGGTTAGTTGTCTCCTTAAATGCACGTATCAGATTTGATTTGCTGATCGTTGATTACTTTCATGTCTGTGGTGATATGATAATATTGTATTGTGTTTCAGGTAGGATTTAACATGCGGAAAGTGACTAAAGGAAATGTCACGATAAAATTGTGGGATCTTGGTGGTCAACCCAGATTTCGGAGTATGTGGGAGCGATACTGTCGTGCAGTTTCTGCTATTGTGTATGCAACTTTTCTCCACTATATATATAATTTGTTACAAATGATTGTTGGTTCCATGGCACTAAAAAAGTTAAATCTTAAAATCAGGATCTGTCTAAATTATGTATATCCAGTCATTCAAGGCCTTCTGCAGTGCAACTTAATATAATATGATTATTGACAAGTAACATTTTATCACTTTATTGGTGACATATTGTGTTATGAGTTAATCCATTTGTACATAATGGATTGTACATAATGAATTACCCACTCTCACATAATGCGCGGGACCCGCGTGTATTTAAAAATTCCGACAATGTGGTCCCCATCCCCATTGTGAGTAGTAAGTAAAAGATTCGATAAAAAAATTCGGTACATGTAGCATAATCCTTGTGTTATACTACAATCATGCGGGTTTTACTGTAAAAGTCACAACCTGAAAGTAAACATGTACATCCTAATTCGGGAAATGATTATCTGCAGAATGCCAGGATCCCATCCATTTAACTTCACCTCTGGCTGTAGATTACGGCCAAGCTCGATTTTCGTTGAAACTATGCTATGTTAAGGGCCTGTTTGGGCCGGATTAAAATCTAATTTTAATCTAAGTCAAAGTCAAACAATCAATATTAACCACATCTTTTATGGGTCCCACATCTTTCCAACTACACATTTCAAAAACTTTTATCACAATCCACTAAAAATCTAATTTTAATCACCATCAAACACCCATTAAGTTTCAAGATTTTAATAGCTTGATAATATTATAAGTCGTTTCTAAGTTGATTCGTGTGCAGTTATGTTGTTGATGCTGCTGATCATGATAACATCAGTATCTCAAAAAGTGAACTGCATGACCTGCTGAGCAAACCGGCTCTCAGTGGTATTCCTTTGCTGGTTCTAGGAAACAAGATTGACAAGCCTCAAGCCCTGTCCAAGCAGGGTTTGACTGATCAAATGTAAGTAGAGACAGAACTACGTTTGTGTCCAGCTTTATCTTTTGTTTTTCGTACAATGGTTAGTCAATGGCTTGATTTTGATTGTAGTTGCCTGAATGGCCCCATTCATGTGTGTTTTCCTTTGTGTCTATGTGGGTTCGGGGTGGCGGATATTCTTGTTCTGTTTATGGATTTCATAACTTAAAATGACATGTTCTTCAGGGATTTAAAATCTATTCCAGATAGAGAGGTTTGCTGCTATATGATCTCCTGTAAGAACTCAACCAACATTGACCAGGTCATTGATTGGCTAGTTAAGCATTCTAAATCGAAGAGCTGAGCATAAGAAGCTATTCATGTAATTTAATTTGTGTTCAAATTCTCTAAGAGATGGATTTCAGATTGTTGTTGACAACAATGCACATTCATCTTTTGGACTGATTGTCTTGCTGCCTTATTTAATCTGTTGTGAATTGTTTATCTTCTTCTCGTTTATTTTTTGGTTAGCTTGAGAGAAGTTTCAATGGCTTTTGCAATTGATTTGGTGTGTTGTAGACGGACTGGAGAAATATTTATTTCATTTTCCTTGTTTATTCTGTTTTCGAATTCAATTTTTTTTTCATCCTCTCTTTCAGTTTCCTTGCGTTCGTCAGATATTTGCATTTTCAACCCCTCAACCAAAAAATAAAAATAAAAAAATCCTCCAAAATGGAAAAGAAAAAAAGAGAAACAGATTGACCAGACTTGGATGATAAAATCGTGTTGTTAGGGTACGTTTGGTATTAATAATAATTAGGAAGCATAGAATGAGTTTATGCTTGAAGGTGAAAAAGTTTACATGAAGTAAAAAATCACTAAGTGAATTAAAAATAATATCTTGTAAATTGTTGTAAATAGTAAGTTATTGGTGAATGACGATTGTACCTCTACAACCTTAGATATTATTATCATATGTATCTCTATTACTGTCATATAAATATAGAGTTTTGGTTCTAATTATAATACACACAAGTCTATGACTTTTCTTTTTTCTCTATTTTATAACACGTTATCAGCACGATTTTTTATCAAAAGGAAGTAATATTTTTATGTGCAAGAATTTCTCCTCATTCATCAATTCACGATAAATTGTCAAGATACTTGTTTGATTGATAGTGCAATTATACATACTATTCTTCAAGACAAAATATTTTTCGGACTTAACATTAGCAGAAAATAATGTTAATACAATATCAGGTGTATCAAATATCGTTGAAGGCTCCGGAAGAACTTGTATTATTTTGCCAAATAATACAAAATTGTATATTAATGATGCCCTTTATTCAAACAAATCCCGAAGAAACTTGTTTAGTTTTAAATATATTCGTTGCAATGGATATCACATTAAGACGATGCAAGAAAATAATGTTGAATATCTTTGCATAACTTCTTTTGTATCTGGTCAGAAGCAGATAAAAGAAATTTTTTATGCACTCTCATCTGACATGTATTATACATTTATAAAAATGGTTGAATCAAGTATTATCACGAACTAGAAGTTCGTTGATCCAAAAAGTTTTATACTTTGGCATGATCGACTTGGACATCTAGGAGTTATAACGATGCGTCGAATAGTAAATAACTCACATGGACATCATTTAAAGAACCATAAGATTCTTTTACGTAATGATTATCCATGTGTGGCTTGTTCGCAAAGCAATTTAGTTATTAGACCTTCAGCTACAAATGTCAATATTGAATTTCCAACTTTCTTGGAAATGATTCATGGAGATATATGTGGGTCAATACACCCACCATGTGGATCATTTCGTTATTTTATGGTATTAATTGATTCTTCTACTAGATGATCACATGTTTGCCTACTGTCTATTAAGAATGTAGTTTTTGCTAGACTATTTACTCAAATCATGAAATTACGTACGCAAATCAAGACTATTCGTCTTGATAATGCTGGTGAATTTAGATCACAAGCATTCGATGATTATTGCATGTCAATTGAGATTATTGTTAAACATTCGGTTGTGCATGTTCATACACAAAATGGTTTGGCGGAATCATTTATTAAACGTCTACAGCTTATTGTCAGACAATTACTTATGAAAACAAAACTCTCAACTTCTGTTTGGGGTCATGTCATATTGCATGCTGCGTCATTGGTTCGTATCAGACCAACTGCATATTATCAATATTCATCTTTGCAACTAGCATTTGGTCAAGAACCTAATATTTCTCACCTGCGGGTTTTTTGTTGTGCTGTTCAAGTCCCTATTTTACCCCCATAACGGACTAAAATAGGTCCCCAATCAAGACTTGGGATTTATGTGGGTTTTGATTCGCTATCTATTATTAGGTATCTTGAACCTTTAACGGGTGATTTATTTACTACATATTTTGCAAATTGTCATTTTAATGAAATGACTTTCCCAACTTTGGGAGGAAAAAAACTACATCCTGATAAACAAGGTAAAATTTCTTGGAATGAAACAACTCTATTTCATTTTGATTCTCGCAGCAATCAATGTGAGCAAGATGTTGAAAAAATCATTCATTCGCAACGAATTGCAAATCAATTACCGGATGCATTTGTTGACACGAGAAAAGTGACAAAGTCATATATACCAGCAAAAAATATTTCAGCAAAAAATGATGTCCCTGCAGAACAATTTGCTGTAGCAAATAAATCTCAAATACGCCAGAAGCGTGGCCGACCAGTTGGTTCAAAAAACTCTGTACCTCGAAAAAGAAAAATACAAGAAAAAAACCAACCAAAAACTTCAGAATAAGTAACATTAAAGAAACTTGATCAATCAAATATTGAGAATATGGTTCCTGAAGAATCACAAGTGTCCAAAAATAATGAGATTTCAACAAATTATATGTTATCTCATAAATTATGGGAGAGTAATAATGTTGTTATAGACAATATTTTCGCCTTTAACGTAACTCTTGATATTATGCAAAATGAGGATCTTGAACCACCGTCTATTAAAGACTGTCAAAATAGAAATGATTGGCCAAAGTGGAAAGAAGTCATACAGGTGGAATTGAATTTCTTAGAGAAACGAAAAGTGTTTGGACATGTAATTCGACCACCTGAAAATGTAATCCTCATTGGATACAAATGATTTTTTGTACGAAAGAGAAATGAAAACAATGAAATTACAAGACACAAGACCCGGCTCATAGCTCAAAGTTTCTCACAAAGACCAGGAATTGATTACGAGGAAACATATTGTCCCGTAATGGACACCATAACTTTAAGATTCTTAATTAGTTTGACTATGTCACAAAAGCTCGATATGCGCCTTATGGATGTAGTGACTGCCTATTTATATGGTTAACTTGATAGTGACATATATATGAAAGTCCCGGAGGACTTAAAGTGCGTGAAACAAATGATACATGCCCGAGAGCTACGTTCTCAAGAAAACTGCAAAGATCATTATATGAATTAAAACAATCAGGACGCATGTGGTATAATCGTCTTAGCGAATATTTGTTGAAGGAAGACTATAAAAATGATGATATCTGCCCATGTATTTTTATAAAGAAAACAAATATTGGATTTGCAATTGTAGCAGTTTATGTTGATGACCTAAATTTAATTGGAACTTCTGAAGAGCTCAACAAAATTGCAGATTATTTGAAAAATGAATTTGAGATGAAAGATTTGGGAAAAATCAAATTTTGTCTCGGATTGCAAATTGAACATTTCCGAAAAGGATTATTTGTTCATCAATCTACATATACAGAAAAAAGTTTTAAAACGATTTTATATGGATAATGCACATCAATTGGCATCACCTATGGTTGTTCGATCACTTGATGTAAAAAATGATCATTTTCGTTCACTTGAAAATGGATAAAAGATTCTTGGTCCTGAATTACCATATCTTAGTGCAATTGGAGCATTAACTTATCTTGCAAATTGTACTCGATCTGACATAGCTTTTTCTGTAAATCTCCTTACAAGATATAGCTCTACACCAATACAAAGATATTGGAATAGTATTAAACATATTTTTCATTACCTAAAGGGTACTATTGATTTGAGATTATTTTATTCTCAAAAATCAGGATCAGCTTTAGTGAGATACGCAGATGCAGGTTATCTCTTTGACCCACATAAAGCTAAATCACAAACAGGATATGTGTTTACACGTGGAGGAACAACTATATCATAGAGATCTGTGAAGCAATCATTGATAGCAACATCCTCAAATCATTCTGAAATCATTGCAATCCATGAAGCAAACCGAGAATGTGTATGGTGGAGGAACATGACCCATCATATCCAAGCTTCATACAAATTGATTTCAATAAAAGATAGTCCAACAATTTTGTATGAAGATAATGTTGCTTGTATTGTACAACTCAAAGGATGGTATATCAAATGTTACAGGACGAAACATATTTCTCCAAAATTATTTCATACACACGAGTTTTAGAAAAATGACGACATCAATGTTCAACAAATTCGTTCAAGTGACAATGTGGTTGATTTATTTACAAAAGCACTCCCAACATCTACATTCAAAAATATGGTTCACGAGATTGAAATGCGTCAACTCAAATATTTTCAATGATCAACATCAGGAGAAGTAACTGTACTCTTTTTCTTTCGCTTATGTTTTATCCCACTGGGTTTTCCTATTAAGGTTTTAATAGGACATCATTTAAATTTAATACTCCAAAATAACTATATTATGTTTTCTTCGTTTGTTCTTTTTGTCCAATTGGATTTTTATCAAACAAGGTTTTAACGAAACATATATTTTGTAATGTGTCATTCAAATGGGAGTGTTGTAAATAGTAAGTTATTGGTGAATGACAATTGTACCCCGCAGCCCTAGATATCATTAGAACATGTATCCCTATTGCTGCCCTGTAAATATAGAGCTTTGATTCTAATTATAATACACATATGTCTATTGATTTTTCTTCTTTCTTCTCTTTTTCTCTATTTTATAACATAAATCAAAATATTGTCAAAATTTCATTTTTACATTACTTGTATATTCTAGCATACAAACAATCCACCTTCATATATTCTACGTCATACAATTTACCTAATCCTATCTCCTATAATCTAACATGGCGTACCAAACATGCCTCTAAGGTTCTCAAGGCGGATGCACTACAATTAATAATTAAATAAACTTTCTTTTCATTTTTTATTCTTGTATGATTATGTTTTTTCAATCCTAGGTGGACAACTTGCCTTGAAAGTTGAGCTAATTATTCGTATCTTTAAATTCTTTGAAACGTCGTCGCCATTGTAAATATGCACAATAAACGTGTTTCAGGCAATTAGAAAACGTGTTTTACCCTTCGGAATTTTGATGAGCGAATCCAATACTACATCCTTACTTGATAAGATATGCAGTGAAATATTTTTAGGTGGATCACCTTCCACTCTCTTTTCTCGACAAAACTATAATTTGAACTCACCAAACGATTTGTTGAAGGGATAAACATCAGCCATGTTGGTGTCACGGTTAAATACCATTCAGCCAAATACCACTCCTATCAGGTAGTAGCTTCTTCATATAATATTTTGATTTACGAGATAGATTGATCTTCTTCCTCCTCGCCTCAGGAATGTATTCAATGGCACACTCAGAAAACCCACGCCTTACGAACCTGTCAAATGAGAACACCATTCATTATCAGCATGGAGTAGTGCATAAGCGATGGCCACAAAACTAATCCATGTTCCATTAGGTGACCATGTCAAGCATATAAACGGGGAATATTTCCGGATTTCTTTGCATTAGTAGATTAATGGAATAGTTAATCAAGAAAATAAAAGGAGGTAGAAGATAAGATGATAATAAAGTATATTACTAACAAGTGTAAACAAGGTTTCCTTTCAGCCTCTTTAACTCCGAAAATTACTTCAACCATCTTTCTTTCCAAAGGATGGATATTATTCCAACGAATAAATTAATCATTTGAGCAGATTTCCTACCATGCTATCCACTTAGGCACTCAATTACGTTAGAAAACATCACTTATTATCAGTTGATTATCCAAGGGCAGCCATGAGCTTTCTGGAAAACTACAGGCAAATATTAGTCATAGAAGCCAAAATCTGCCTTTTCGCTAGGTGGATTCAAGTGCAGGAAATAAAATGTAATTATTCTAATTTTTACTGCAGTCAGCACATATTATGTCGAAACAATTGGGTTTAAAAATAAATACCAATCTGCTGTGCGAGTTGTCAGTAAGAAAAGCATTTGCAATCCAAGGGAAGATGCCTTCTTTTCGATGTAATCTGCATTCATTTCAACATTAAAGAAGGTTATATTGGCACATGTGAAGGTCATATAACTCTATAGAACACTACGTCCAAACACATGCAGATAACTTCCTGAATTTTCATCCATCCTTGCAGATACAGAGTATCGAAAGTGTTGTCATAAAGTGGCAAAACTGTCTCAAACATTTTGATTATGAGACCTCATAAATTGAAGTATTTCTTTGTTATTTATTGAGGGTGGGGAGGAGGGGGGGGGGGGGGGGGGGGGGGGGGAAGAGGATGAAGATTAGAAGCACAAACAGCAATTAAAAGCACCAAACTATGTTTATTCTAAGGACAAGTGTGAAAAGACAGAAGCAGAATGCACATATTATGAGAAGCAGGTTATCTGGATTAATAAAATATATATTCTTTCACAGCTATAACAAAACGAAAATATGATTGATTTAATGTCTTCATCAGTGAATAAATGTACTGAAAATATTAACCTTGGGGCTTGGGCCACAAAGACGAGTCGAAAATGACAAATACTAATTATCATACCAAGTAACTTGTCTCCCTGTCCTTGGCCACGACAATCAGGAGAAACAGCAATAGCAGCAACCTCCCCGCTCTTCTCTTCAAAGAAAGGGAAAAGGGCAGCACAAGCTATGATTTGACCTTCCCTTTCAACAACTATATATGAATCCAATGCTTCGAGTAGCTACAGCATAAGTAAGCAATAATAGTCAATGGACAAACAAAAGACGATTTAATAAATGTGCAAGCACAATGTAAGGGCATGAGAGTGAACCTCTTTCTCAGTCCTCCTTATCAATGTGCCAGACTCTTCTAAAGGTTGTAAAAGTTGTTTTATTCCTGAAATATCTGTGACCCTGGCCATTCGGGTTCCTTCATAAAGATCGCTGAGGATGGAATAAATTCACGTGCTAGTTATCAGATCATCGACAAGAAGTTTACTGCCCTCGTCTATGGTGGAAGGTAGTGATAGGGAGGGGGTGGGAGTTCTGTTTCTACTCAATCGTCAGGCCTAAATATGGCAGACTTGACATAAAGTAATTGACGTAGTCAACATAATTCACCCTCAATATTTGGTACGGATTAACTCTGTGACCTCATATATCACATTGTATATAAATTAGTTGTATGTTTTATCACCAATCATAATTTAGACACTGTACCAAACATCTGTGTCAGCCCTGCATGTTTTCATTTGAATGATAAACACGACAAATAAATAATGGGATATATTAATTTTAGTTGGAATATGTGGTGAACGTGGTAGGCTCCTCAATGTGGAGAGCTAGATACAGAAAATCCACCCACTTAAGATTCAGCTAAAATTAGTGCATTTTACATTTAAGTACACAATTTTTTGAAAAAAACACTGATATTTCTTTGAAGTTGCTGTCAATTGTCATCTACTAAGAATGGAATGAACTTCAAGGGATAGGTGGGAAAAGAATAAGACATTAATGAGAAAGTTCCCCTTAAGACTAGAATCTGCTGCTAAGTTTTAGCTCCGGTTGCGAATTCAGCTTCTGGAAACTGATAACATATCCAGCTTAAAAGAAAGTAAAGAAAAGGTTAAAAAACCCTAGAAGTCAACCCAACTATGAGCTAAGTTTCATTTTAGTCACTCTAGTTGTGCAATAATCGTATCTTTCAACTTGTATCAAAGATTGGAAGCGGAAGAGGATCTTGGTGCAAGAGCTGATTCTATTCCATATTTAGTCATTTAAATCCGGTGATATACTCGAATATGTTTAATTATTTTATCTTTTTCATCATTTTTAGCTAAATTTTACATTAGGACAAACAATGTAATCTCTTGAGACCCTTAATTCTTTAATTCAAGACTTCTGTAGTTTATTCTTCCATGTGTTGATTTTATTATGATTTTAATGTGTTGAATTATCTCGCCAATAATTTGATGATCAATTGAGTTTCTTACGAATCGAAATGTGAGTTTGAGACTTAGAACATATAATAAAATCTGGTAAAGTAGTATAACGTGTAAAGATACATATACTAATTATTGCGGTCGTTATATGAATTCTTAGGACCATAATTCGTTTAACTAAAGGTAATTCGTATAGAGACATGGAATTGAATTAGTTAAATAGGCTCAATAAGAACCCGAGAGGAGTAAATTGAATACCATAGAAGAATTCGACCGAACACTACATTAGGTTGGAATTTTGAATTAGTAATTAAGGTGATCATTAAATGAACTTGTTTTGCCCTAATATTCATTACTCATTCGAATCTTTATTGAATCGGTGTTTGCAATTGTTTATTACTTTCCATTAGTTCACAAGCAAGAAAAACTATTCACAAATATTATCATTCTTTATTTGCCTTTTATCAAATAGGAGTTAGGAAAAATAGATTAAGATTTAAGTATAGTCCTCGTGGGAACGATAATTCAGACTCAATGGTTCACTATATTACTTGTTACAATATCGTACACTTGCGATATAAAAACGCAACAAGTTTTTGAAGCCGCTGTCGAGAACTATTTACTTTTAGTCTTAATTTATTATATTTTTTTAACTATTATTTGATTTATTTATTTTCTTTTTATTTCTTTATTTTTTTCTCATTTTCAGGATATATAAAAGAACGAGAATAACAGGATGAAAGATGGCCGAGATTGATTTCGACAATATGCTCGTATGTGACTTCATCATAAGGCAACAACAATTGGCAGCTCAAGGAATTGGTGAGGGAGATGTGCTTATGAGAGATTTCATTATAGGACAGAGACTACAAGATCTAAAAGCTGAATGTGAAATTGATGAAACTGTCATGGGAAATTCGCATGTTGCATTATTTCTCTCACACAAATTTGATATGGGTGATTTTCCTGTGGAAATTTCTTCCACGGATTATTAATGAACATCAATTAAGAGAATCAGATCCACCAGACTTCCAGCAAATATAACAAGAGGAGGGGACTTTCCATGAAAATGTCATTGTTTATTTGCCAAATGTTTTAAACGTAGACGTTGAACTTGAGAAAACTTCAATTAAAGAAGAGGAGCTTGAAAAAATCGAGAAATTAATCACGATGGGCGAAAAAGAACTTGTAACATTCAAAGAAGATGAAATCCTCGACTTCATCATTTGCTCAAAAGTGGATTTTGTGATTAAACCTTATGAAGAAATTGAGGTATATATTGTTGAATTCAAAACGTGTGATGAGGAAAAGTCATACTACATGGAGAAGAGCAATGCTAAAATTTGGAAGAAAATTGCAATATGGAACAAAGTCAAATTAAGCAAGTTAAGCAGGGCCTCCAAAGCAATATTCAAAGTGCCATGACACACTTGTGCAAAAAGTCAAGCTAATGACTTTAAAGAAGTGCTTCTTGGAAGGTAACCCAAACTTTTTCTTTTTTATTTTTGAGTTTTAGGATAGTTTAGTTTATTTTAAGATATATTTAATTTATCATATATACCTCGTTTCCCCTTAGGCCTTTCAATAAGTTTATTGGTTTATTAGATGTTAGAGCTAAGTAACACTTGTTCCAATTATTTGATCTTAATGTTTTATTTGATTTTCCAAGAACATGATGTCGCGGAACATTTAAACCAATATTAACCAAGGAGCCAACAAGAGTAATATGAAAGCTAGTCATTGAATTATAAGCCATATCAGATGAGTCTTTTCTTCACATTCTTACCCACCCTTTTATATGCGGATTTTAGATTACAGATATTGAGGACAATGTCTAATTTAAGTTTGGGGGTGGAAAACAAGAGTTTTCATTTTTTATGTACTTTTGCGTGATTTTACTGCTTCAGTTAAAAAAAATTCTTTTTGTGTGCTTGTGTGAGTTAGTTAGCCTGGCGGCAATGACGAATATATTGAATTATGAATTGATTTATGAATGGTGAATAAGTTGCATGTTTTGATTATTTTTTTGTTTTTCCATGTGAAATTTGATATATAATGAGCACATGAATTAAGTTAAGCATTGTGTAGTAATGAGTTGATTTCATAATTGGATAGGTTGAAGCAATGGACCATATATGTTATACCCAAAACCACTAAATTTTACACTCTTAGACCAAATTTAGAATAGTTTTGGGAGATTTCACTGTTATAGGAAGATGTTGAGATAAATATGGATTCCATGTGTAAAATTAAAAATCTTGTGTGGATTATCTAAGGTTAATAGGATGCAATTGGGTGAAAATCTCAAATTAGATGTCGTTTTACTTGAATTAGTGTTAAATGAGGGATATTGCACTAATCAAAGTATAAAAAAAATATTATATTAGAAAAATTCTCTTCGTAGCCTTTATGACTCGAACAATTAAATCTGCAAGGGTCTTTAAAAACTTGGTGCCTTAAGGTCATTTGATTTGGGAGTCATCGACCGAAAGCTTATTACATAGGTCATTTCGAAAGCTTAAGAGAGAGTGCTTCAAATAAAAAAAAAATTATAAAAAAAACAAAAATAGTAGGTGTATGAAATAGAATACGCACAAAATGCCTTGATTATGTCCCAAACACCTATTTAAAAAAATTTGGCTTTTGATAAGAGATTGTTAACCTACTTAAGTCCTAGAGATTGAAGCAATCAATTTTAATGGAAAATCCTTGTTTATTGAAATGTTGAACTGGAATTGGTGAAATTTTACCAAACTAGAGAGGTGAGGATAGTAAAAAAATCTAACTCCAGTTCACACATTGGAAAAAAGTGAAAAGAATAAATTTGGGGGTGTGTGAATCTTACGAGTGATGAAAGAATATATTTGACTATTGAGGGTCGGGAATTGAAACAACTTATGAATTAATTATGTCAAACTTAATTCTTCACATACACGTCGATTTTACATTAGAAAATTGGATTTTAATTTATGTATTGTGTTTTTGAAGCTCTGCATAGATTTGATATTATGATTTCAATCCCGAGATATAAAAAGTCAGGTTAGATAGCTAGATTTTATTGTTTTACTTGATTGACTGGCCACCAATTAGGTAATTAGTATTGCTTGTTTGTGTGCTTGTTAGGTTTTAATTTTGTTTGAGGACAAACAAAGATTCAAGTTTGGGGGTGTGATAAGTGTATTTTGTACACTTGTTTGTCGCCCTAAATCATGATATTTTATTGTCTTTTGAATTAAATTCTACCTAATTTATGTTATATTGTGTTTTGTAAGTAAAACTTTATGTTTAATGAAGAATAGGAGAAAAGAATGCAAAAGTGGCGAAAAATGGCAAAATTCAATGATGAATTCATTGGAAAGAAATAATATATTAAATGTGTTATAGTTAAATGGGCCTCAATAGACTTGCATTAGAGAGAGAGGGGGAGACGGACAGAAGGCTGCACAAAAAGAGAGAAGCAGAAAAAAAAGAGAAAGAAAGAGAAAAGAAGAGAAGAAAAAAGGAAAAAAGAAAAAGAAAAAGTCAACCGAAGAAAGAAAATGTGCAGAAACAGGGAAATAAAAGAAGAAAAGGAAAAGGGAAAGGAAAAAAAACTGCAAGCACTAGAAATTTTCACGTTTCGTCAAATTTTGGTGATATCTTTTCACTTTTGCGCGTTTTTATTTTCCAGTATGAATAACTAATTTTTATATTATGGAAAACAATTTAGTCGACTTGTGATCCTTTATTTTTTTATTCAAGATTTATGTGATATATTTATTTATGTGTTGGTTTTATTATGAGTTTAATGTATTAAATTACATAATCAATAATTTGATGATTATGTGAGTCTCTTGCAAATCGAGAGGTGAGTTTGAGATTTAGACCATATAATAAAATTCGATAAATTAGTATAACGTATAAAGATAACTATACTAATTATTGCAGTCATAATATGAATTCTTAGAACTAGTGTTTCATTTAACTAAAATTGATTCGCATAGAGATATGGAATTGAATTAGTTAAATAGGCTCAATGAGAACTCGAGAGGGGTAAATTGAATACAATAGAAGAGTTCGATCGAACACTACATTAAGTTATAAATCTTGAATTAAGAATAAAGGTGATCAATAGATGAAAATTATTATGCCCTTATATTCATCACATATTTGTTTTCTCAATTATCCGTTGTTTGCAATATTTTTATATTTTCAATTAGTTAAAAGTAATTTTAAAAAAATAATCACAATCATCATAAATATTTACTTGCTTTTGCCAAATGGAAGTTAAAAAAAAACTAATTAAGGTCTAAAGTATAGTTATCGTGGAAACGATAATCCGGACTCAAAAGTCCACTATATTACTCATTACGATATCATACACTTGCGATATAAAAAATGCAACACCACCCAAATCAACATACTAATGAGGTTTTCAATGTAAGAAATTATGTCTGCCACATAAAAAGGTCACGTTAAATTTTGTGACGGAATCATATCACTGTTGACTTGAAACGACTTGAAACTTCAGTGATGAGTTTGGAAACTTGAGCAACTAAAATGAAATTTCTCTCAAAGTTTGGTGACATCTGGGTACTCGTAAAGAAAAAGTTCCCCATAGAAGCTCACATACCTGGCCACCATTGTGCCAACCCCATCTCTTTGAAACAATTCCTTCAGTAAAACTCCACCAATAGTGCCATCCAAAAGATGAACTCTTTGAACACCTACCTGATGATAAGTAAAATAACCAATTTAGAAAGTTAAATCAAACAAAGTCTAACTGCATAATAGAAGATAAAATAAAAAATAAAAACGAAGAAATGTGCTAAGTTTCTGCTCCAACATGTAAGAGGGGGATAGAGGATCGAAAATGGTCAACAAATTACATATACATCCAAGCCCAAATGGGACTTGAACCTGGCACCTAAAATTTGAATGACAGGAAAATGAATCAAGCTATAAGACATGAGTAAAACGATTGAAATTAATATAAATGGAAAGATTTCATCAGAACACTACTCATCTTCCCCTTACTTTTGTTTTTGTCTAGCATTTCTTGACAAATCAAACAATTCGGCACCAACAGAATAACTACAATGTCTGGCAATAACAAATCACAAGGCCAAAAAGGCACTTACTTTGAAACAAGGACATATGTCTAGTTTAGTTTGTTTAACCAAACCATGGACTACTATATAAGTAGATCATGCCATTAAATGACTGGGACTTACTCTGCAAACAAAAGCAGCAGCAGCTAATTCTGTAAGGTAACCATTTAATCTACTCAGCCTTTCTTGACCTCCAATAGCAAAACCTTGTTCACTGGACCAAAGTCCATTGCCATTTTCAAAACCTACTCCATTCTGAAATATTGGAGTATACCTCTTAGTAAAGGCCTCCTCTTTTTGCGATGGGGCTGTTCCATTTGAGTTAATATATCCAAGATTGTTGAAATCTTCCAGATCAACTGCTTCTACATAATTAGCGGCTGTCTCACTTTGCTTAGCTCGCTTTCGAATTAACATGTCTGCATCTTGAAGAGTTAAGAATCGAATAAGACGCCCACATTCGTCCAGAATTGGTCCATCTATGATGCAAATAAGTTTCTCAGCTCTAAGTGCCATTGCACAAGCTGTAGCAACTTCATATGTGCTGCAGCAAGAGAAGCGTACAAGATTAATTTGCAAGACAACCACCAACAGAAATCACCTTATGAAGCGCACACTGTACAATGTTTAATCCAATAAGTGACAGAGAACAAATACAAATACAAAAGTGAAAGCACCGAAAAGAGTTTTAGTAACATAAAGTAAATTGGTTGTGTTTCAATGAAATTTATAGACCGACATATTTCTTCTCAAAGAAATAAACACCTAGTTGCATGAATCTCATGACTAATTGACCCAGACGAAACATAAAGTAATCTCTGTCCATAATACTGAGCTTTAAGAACATTGCAACATACGCTAGATGAATTTAAATATCGAGTAACTCAAAACGTAAATACATGCATGAAAATACCATGCCAGTGGCAACAAAAATACCTATCAAAGGCCATAAAGCATACTTGCAGTTTAATACTTCTCCAGAACTTGAATAACCGAGATTGCTAAGAAGCACTATACAATCTTGATCTAGCCTTTCACGAATGCGAGAAACATCTATTTTCTTAACTTCACCAGTTGACGCGTAATCAATTCCATCAACAACACCTCTTCTCTGCCAAAAGGGACAGAAATACAAGCCATTTTCATTTGCACATAAAATCTTGGTGTCAGAATAAATAAGCGAATAAGTGCATTCTCACCTTAGCTGCTAGGAAATTACCACTAGCAACACTAACACCATCATACAACCGACTATTGTCTCCATGTCTACGGACACCACTTAAGGAAGGTCCAGGCGATAACTTTGACTCAATCATAATACTAATTCTCCCTGCTGCATCCATTGCAGCCTTGAGAGAATCGGGGTCTGTGATTCTATAGCGACCATCATATTTGGGCTCACGGCCTGTAAGTAAAGCACAATGAGTTTCTAGCTATCAGTTGAGAAATCTAAACAGTGGACCAGTGAAAACATTTTCAAGGCAGTGATAGGTGAACACCAAAAAGGTGGTGATACCTTCACACTAATTTAATGATCTTATAAAATCATTGGTGACACATTAAAATGCATACTTTGAAGTTGGCAAGGTATTTGCTTACCTCTTTCAGACAAAAGCTTGTCGATTTGGACATGGGTCCCTGGAACTAAAACAAACTTGATTCCCAGTCCATGAAGCAAAGAAATATCCTGTCCAAAGTATTCGTTCGATTAGACGACCTATCCAAAGTTTAATACATATCAAGTAAAAGGGAACGTACATTCCAAGATACGAAAAACAGAGAGAAAATGTAGAAATCTACTATGAAGCAACTCAAAATCCAGTTTCTATAATGCCCCCAAAATTCAATCTTTTAGATTTTGCTGCTAATAAACATAATATATTACTAGGAATCTGAGAAAAAATAACTAAAAGACTAAAACAAAACGTGCCATGAGAATGGGATCCAAATGAGGGCTATCAACTATTTCAGCAGAAATTAGAAGAACGAAGGTGCTGTTTCTGTGTGCCAGAAAATACGGCCACGATTCGCGAAAGAAGCTCACGAACAAGTCGTCTTTAACAGCACTGCCGACTTCAATTCCCCTGCTCTCTGCTTTCCCCATTACATTTATTTTCTTCCCGTAATCATTATAATTACCCTCCAAGGACAGCGAGAGCTTTCCATTAATTTTTTTTGTGAATCGACTATTTTTTGGCCTCGTAATTGAGCTGTGAGAGAAATTTGATTTCCGATAGCAACTGTTGTGGTTTTGGATTGGCAAGCAAGAACAGGGAGATGAAGCTGCCATTGAACTATAGTTGGAGAAAATTGATTAACAGAATTTTCCTAATTTCATTTAGGTTCAGTCAAACATGTTCTAATTATTACGTGAATGCTAGTTGAAAATGTGGCGGGGAGTGGGGACGTGGTTTGCCGATGAAAATATGCTCAGGGATTTAAAGTCCCAACATTTCACAAGTGTCCTCAACCTTCATTTGTGATATTTTAGTCCCCAACCTTTTTATATTGTATCCCATTTGAGGAAAATGTCTATGTGATGCCACACGACATGCAATATTTTTTTCTTATTGTTCATGCAATATTGAAAGTTTATGGACATGGTTGTCAGACTTTAAGAAAAATTGGGACCTAGATGAATTGATAAAGAAATTGCGGATGTCTATGGCAATTCTGTCATAAACAACTATTACTCACAAAGCTACATTTCTTAAGTCAAGTTCACATTTGATGATATCCTTCCATCATTATGGAAGGCCGGATTTCAAGAAATGAAAGCATAGTGTTCGACTAGTGGGAAATAAAATATATATACATAACATGATATGAAGTATATGATCGCAAACAAATAACAAGATAAAAGACAAAAAATTAATTGGCAGATGAACGTAGTATTTTATTCAATTGACTAATATTGAGAAAATAAATTCAATAATTCAATAATACAAAACTTGTTAAAAAAGTAATATTTATAAGTGTGAATGTCAAATCCTAAAAATACCACAAAGATGGAAACAAGATCAAAAATCCGTGAAATAAAGAAAATAATTTTTTTCCAATAAAAACACATACAAAGAAGGAAGAAAAATATTTTCTCAAAAAATTCAACCCAATCTAGATAAAAAAAAAAAAATTCAATATCGGCACAATTTCAAATGCCCAACATGACACATACCTTTATTATAAAATTATTTTTGACAAGAATCATGGATGTTTTTATAAAATTATAATTCAATATTCAGGTGCCTAGATAATTGATGTTTTATAGAATTATTGTATTGAAGATTTTGTGAAAAAAAAAAACAAATCATGAAAAAGATGTTTTTAAATGTTGTTATTATAACCTTAAGTCCGTGAAGTATGTTAGGAAACGTTTGTGCCAAATTCTCAAATAATATAAATTGAAAGAGAAAGTAAAGGAACATATAAGGGAAAATTGCAGTCATGGTACCAAATCTTTCATACTTTTGAAGATTTTGTCCAAACCTTTGATTTGTACCACCCATGGTACCAAACATTTAAACAATTTGCAACTGGAGTCCAAATTAATAGAAACTGTTAGTTTGACCGTCAATTGACCAAAAATTAAAAATCTGACCAATTGTTGACTAATTATTAAAAGGCAAAATGATAATTTTCTCTTTTGTATATAAAAAAACTAAAACCCATGACATCTTCTCCAACCACTGTTGCCTCCTCCCACCACTACCGCCACCGCCACCGTAAATTAAATACTTCCTGCCTCCTCCCACCGCCACCTAAGAAGTTTTCGAGGCAATCTAAAAATCCAAACTCAAACCCGACTCGGCCATCCTCCAAACTCTAAAAACCCTAAAAGACTCTGTCGCCTCTTCATCCGCCACAAAACCCTTAACCCTTTCATGACCTCAACCTCTCCAGCGCCTGCCGCGAAGTGACAAACCACTCGCTCTCCTCCGTCCAGTCTTCCATTGAATCACTCATACTCTCCTTTGCGCACTCTATCCTCGCCGGCAACGGCTTCTCCTTTTCTGTCCCCTCATGTTCTGCTGCTAACCAACTTTACGTCCCCGAGCTGGACCACATTGTGTTAAAGGACAAATATGTCATTCGCCCATGCATTCAATCGTGTGATGGATTTATTGGAATGTTTGATGCTTGGATCTGGAAATATGTCTCAGAAAGGGAAAAATGCTTTTTCATTTTGATTTGTTATTTTGATAAGGGATTCTTTATATTCATTAATGGAAGAAGATGAACAGTGGGGAGAGGGAGAGGGAGAGGGAGAGGGAGGGGGGAAGAAGATGAACAATAGTAGGTTTTTTTCTTTTAATTTAATTTTTTTTCATATGAAAAAGGAAAATTATCATTTTGTTCTTTAAGAATTAGTCAACAATTGGTCTGATTTTTAATTTTTGATCAATCGACGGTCAAACTAACGATTTTTGTCAATTCGGACTCCGGTGCGAATTGTTTAAATGTTTGGTACCGTGGGTAACATAAATGAAAGGTTTGGACAAAGTCTGCAAAAAAGTAAAATGTTTGGTTTCGTGCTTGCAATTTTCCTAAAATATAATAGTATTACTTGTGAAGACAAATAGTGTTATAACTTGTGCAGAATAGGCGTTGTTATTTGACAGGACGTGCAGGGCTGATGAGGTGGGTAGAGAAATGCTAAAGAATAAGGATTTTGTTATATATCAATTGACACTCGATGTACAGCATCCCTCACAATAGGAGGCTTACGAGTTTTTTGTTGGATATGGGCACCCACTTTTGTGAGGGGGGTGTGCACCGAGATGTGAATCCCAGTGTACAAATAGCAAAATTCAAAAAATAATGCTGCTTGAACAGGGTTAGGTGATAGGGTTTTTGACGGGTTGTTCTACAGCAACTATGTAGCCCTTGTTTTTCAAACTGCCCAATGAAATGTTGACGCATGACCCTTATTTTTTAACTCTTGTTGCCCATCTTGTTTGTCTAGTAAAACTCAATGGTATAACATGTTGATTGGAAGGACTTTTGTCATTTGTACACACTTGTTGATACATGAATTGTTGCTGTCAAAAAAATTATTTTGTTTTTTAACTGTCAAATGAGATAATGTCACGTAAAATTGTGTAAACAAAGGTGCACATTAAGATGTAAACCAAGCACGACTCTTATTGGAAAGTTCCGGGAAGCTGCATAAAGAGCAGCGATAAGGTCAGTGAAGTCAAGCAAATACGCCAAAGTTACTACACATCTACTGGTGACATCTAGAAAGAAATAAGAAATAATTGAAAAACTTTTGACCACAAATTTTTCTATCCAGATGCCATCAATAGTTGAATTGAACCCAGTTCACGTGAGAACGACAATCGCAAACCATTCTTGGTGGAATTGGTTCGATCACAATTGTAGACCAAATTGAGTTGAATAATTTAGTCAAGCATAACATCATGTCAGTTCTCTTAAGAGTTATACCATCATGTCAAAGATTAAATATGATGAATTGGGATTTTTCATTTTAGTTGGTTGCAACAATTTATTATGGATTTATAAATAAATCATTACCTCGTCATGTTCTTTCGTTTGTTGCCTTAGCCGTGCTCTTGTAACACAAATGGTCAAGGCTAGAAGTCGCGTGTTTAATAACATTGCAAGTTTATGAGTAAAGTTATTTCGACGAAAAGGTTCTTTATCCACCTATTACTTCTCTTTGGAGGTCTATCGGTTGTTCTCCAATTTTAGTCATTTACGAACCTTTCAGTTCTGTTATCACTCCAAGTTTGACAACCAACATCTAATCAAGGTTTTAATTATATTTTATCTAAAGTCCAAAAAAGACGTCCATTTAACCTCGTCATGATTGAGATTTGACTCCAACTTATCTATAGTGGTGTCAAAATGGATTGAATAGCCTCACCCATGAAAAGTTTGATGTCTAGCTCTTAACAGGTGTATATATGTAAATTACTAGCTTGACATGATGATATATTTTGTGTTACTCTTATATGTAGTCACCATAGATTGGCGGGGTGGGGGTCGTGGTGGGGGTGGGATAAGAAAGTTTCCAAATAAAGACATCATTTTAAGTGTAGAAAGTGATCAAAGTAACCTCACTACTTTCCTTTCGGAGTCTTTTGGTTGCTATCCAATCTTATCCCATATAAATATGCATTTAGTACTATCACTGATTCTGTGATTCAATTTTAACAGCATCCATTATTGTGTAAATGCCTTTCGTTATATTTTTGTCAGCAGCCAGGTAATAAGCCCAAGTGAAAGTTGATTTTTTTTATTGATAGTTTGTGATTAAAATATAGAGAAAAAAAAAATTATGGAGAATGTCAAAAATAATTTTTTTAAAACTAAGGTTAGATACAGAATGAAGCATGGAAAAAAGTGATTTTAAGCACATGTTTGAGCCACATTATAATTTTTATTCACATTCTTCTACTCATTTTCAATCACAGATTCTTTAATAAAATAATATTTTTCATCATATCAATAACTTTTCCTTCTTTTTCAACCACATATTCACCATCACATAAAAAAAAAATGCACTCTTCTAAAAAATGTGCATCAAACACAAGAATCAATTTTAAACGAGGGGTTTAGTTTGCCTAATGTCCACATGACCTCTCATTTAGAGTGTGTTTGTCTCCCATTATTGGGAGAAGAATGATGTAATGAATAGTATATTTTGAAGAATGTGTGGTTGAAATTTAAAATAACTTTATTTGTTTGTGTGTAGAATATTTTATTGGATGAATATATGGTGGAGGTTGTTTACTGTAGCAAATAATGTTTGATAAAATGGTAGACAAACATAGGCTTAATAGTTAATCTCCCAAATACAAAATTGGGTTTATTTGGGATGGGCCTACCCAACCCACGGAAAGCCCGATGATCGTATCGACAGGTTACAAGAGGGGAAAAAATCATAAATAAGGTGTATACTTTAGACCAAATCAAAAATCATGTTTATAGTTTGAAAATTCAAAAATCAAGTTTTTTTTTAAATTTATTTATGAAATAATAAATTATTAAATCATTTTATTATTAAATATTTAATTCTAATATAAAATAATTAACTCATCCCACATGCACCTCCCATACTACTCCGGGGACTATTCCGGCAACCATTCCAACCAGCACTCTTCTGCGACGACAGTTCCGTCGACTGCTCCGATTCCGGCAATTATTTCGACGACTATTTCCGGGTCACAGTTCAAAAATTTTATAGGTCACATTTAATTCGTTGATCACAGATCAAAATTTATAGATCACACAGTCACAGATTTCCAAATTAATTGGTCACAGATAAAAAATGGTTAATTTCATTGATCACATATTTTCAAATTTGTTGGTCACAGATTATTTTTTAGTTACATATTGTCAAATTTTTAGGCAACAATTAAATAATTGGTCACATATAACCAAATAATTGGTCACATACCACGGCACTACTTCAGCCACCACCACCACACAAAACAACGCCACCACCCACCTAAAACCCCCTAACAACACCAAAACACCACCACAATAACATCACAACCGCACCCCACCACCACGAACACTGCACACACACACCATGCCCAACCAACAATAACACCAAAATCACCACTACCGAGAAAACCACACGCACAGATCGGTGACAGACTTAACCACAATACAACCGCACCCAATTCATAGTTTGAAAATTCAAAAATAGGTTTATAGTTTGAAAATTTGAAACTGAAACCACACACACAGAGATCCCCATCACTGCAACCGAGAAGCCACCGTCAATTCTAGGCTCCAATCCTTGAAACTGAAATACCCAAAACACCAATCCTCTTCCAGCGTCGAAACTGAAATACCCAAAAGACCTACCGCCGCCACCCACAGCGTCTAGCGTCGCGCTGCTGTGAATCCGTGAACGGCAGCAGCGCCTCGGTGCTGCTGTAAATCCGTGAACGGCAGCGTTGCGACGTTGCTACCATTCACGCATTGTCGCGATGCTGCTTTCGACAGGTAGAAGTGATGGGGAAGGGGAGGAGGCGACATGGAGTAGGAGAAGGGAGGGAGGGCGATGGAGGAGGGAATGAGGCGAGAGACGAGACTATGTGTGAGAGTTGAGGAATTAATAAATGAATTAGGGTTTTAAAAGATAAATTATTTAATTAAAATGATAAAAAAAAAAAAACCTGAATTTTGAATAAAAAACATTGCCACATGATTTTTGCACCATGATTTTGAAAAGCCCGGAATTATGTAATTTTTCCTTACAAAAGTCAGGACGGGATGGGCTTATCTCACATGATTAGAACTCCATCCAATCTCTGGATCAAAAGGACCAGAATCCCACGTATAAATTTACAAAATAAACAAATTAATCCATCAATTAATGATGAATGACATTATTCATAAAGAAAAATTACCTTGGTAGAACTAACATTTGGTGGTAATCTTGAGTTGAAATTGAGATTGGGCTCGGTACTCACCGTCTAGTAAAATCTCTTCACCTTAATATATGAATATTGAATCGCCACATGACTTGACAATTTCCCATTCTAACAAAGAAAATGCAATGTGGGTGTATACGTATGAATTTTTCCTTCGTTTTTTTCTTAAAATGAAATAGATACAATGACACTACCGTATTCGAGAATAGCCTAAAGCGTCAATAGTAATGCTTAAGGTTCTCTTTCAACATACAACGAAAAGGATAATATGTAGGATGTTAGAGAAATTAAATGATATTTTGCTCGATTTAGGAAAACTATATGATATAAATAGATATTAACACTAAAATTTCTGTGATGCCCCTGCTAGACACGCATTCTTTCAAAATATATTCTTTTAAAACTCATTTTCAACCACACATTTTATAATAAAATAATATTTTTCATCATATCAATAACTTTTCCTTACTTTTTAAAAACATATTTTTCATCATATCGCTATTTAAAATATCTTATTTCCTCAATAAAATTCATCAAACACACCTTATACTCATAAATTACGAGGCATGCACATGACCAAGGGGGTCTCATATATGTCGATGTAGCGTTGACTACTCAATTGATTGGGCTATTTAATTAAACAACTTCATGTTGGGCATGAGCTCAATCCATTAACCACTTGGCCCATTATCATTTTTCTATGTATACGTGACTTCACTTCACAAAATGTAAGCATTCCAACCCTAGCCAAAATTCCCTTTCACGTTTAAAAAAGTTCTCCAAGGTCATCCTAAAACCGAAAGCTCGCACAAGAACTAGAAAGAAGCCCCAAAATCAACCATAAACCAAAAGTAAAAAAATGGCAGGTCTCGTCATTTGTAACTGCTGTCAAAGCCATCAATGTCTCAAAGACGGCACAAAAAGTGGAAAATAGTTAGGGCAAAAAGGTGTACACTACAAAGACATATATACTTGCCTCACCTTCACCACCATGGAATTAATTATAGAAAGGAACAAGAAAATGTTCCAAAAAGCCGTGCGGCTATTAAAGTTGGGTAAGGCCAAGATGAGAGAGAATTGTGAATTTGTGATCCCTCTTATGTATTTAATCATCCATTGTTCATGAAGTTGTTGAAATAGCAGAAGAAGAGAATGGCTTCGATCATAAAGGCAGCTTTGCATTTCACCACGTCCGCATTTCATGGTTCCATTTAAACTTATGGGGTTTGAATCCCACTTCCGAAGTATGATCTTCCTTTGTGTGGTATATATAGACTTGGGCTCTCCAATTTTAACGGCTAACTTTTGAGGTATGGCTATTAGGGCTGTAAGCAAAAACCGTCAAACAGAACCGAAACAGCATTTTAGAAACCGTCGGTTTGGTGCCACGTGGACCCGTCAACGAAATGGTTTTGAACCAAAACGGTTTGGTTTAGGTTTGAGAATTTTAATTGTGATTTAAAACCAAACCGAACCGGTGAAAAAATATATAAAAATAAAAAATTATAAATAATATATATATATTTTTTTTTGAAAATTCATCCAAATATGCAAAATTCAATAGTTTTGTCATTTGTATGTATTTTTGTCAATTTATAATTTTCTATTACATATATATTATTATTACCAAATAATCATAATTTATATCTAATAATCTCAAGACTAACATAATTTATCAAAAACCTTTTTTCTCTTTAGAATTCAAATTTCTACAATTGCTTCTGAGTCCGCATTCTCAAATGGAGGTCAGATACTTGATTCATTTAGGAGTTTATTAGGTGCAAGGATGGTTGAGACTTGTATATGCGGAAAGAATTAGTTGCAAATTAAGAATGAACCTATAGTACTGTACCAATATTTAGATGAAGTGGAAACATTTGATAATTCAATGAAAATTATGGCATGTAGTTTATATTTTCTATTACCATATTTTTAAAGATTCTCTTATCTATCTAGTATCCAATACTATGATGATATAACAAATGCATTTGTTTGACAATGGAAACTATGAATCATGTGTGACAACAATTGGTGTTTGAGTATATGTGAGAAATTGAATTCATAATAAAATACAACGGTAAGCTTGTGTAATTGTTATGTTTAGATATTATAAACAATTGATTTATTATTATGGTTGGTTATTCTCTCTATCTAATCGGTAGTTTTGTTTTTCAGATATGATGATCAAGAGGTCTTGTTGAACATCATTATATTTTTTTGGGCTTTATATTTAGTTTAATAGACTTGTATTGTAACGTTATCGTAACGTCTTAGACAAAAATGACAAACAAAAAACTATATTTTAGTTTATTGTGATTTCACTTTGATTTAGTTGATATTTAAATTTGTAGTAGATATATTTAGTTTGTTTTAAATTTATTGCTAGTAAGATATAAATATATATTGAATTCAATGAATTAATGTCATAAAAGTAGACAGGCAAAAAAATATACGATAAAACCGGCGGTTTAAAACCGGACCAAACCGTTAGGTTTATGTTTGAGTTTTTTTCAAACCGTTCAAAATGGTTTGGTTTAGGTTTGAGATTTTCTCAAACCGGTTTAAACGGTTTGGTTTGAAAATTTGTCAGAAACCGCAAAAATCGGACCGCTTACACCCCTAATGGCTATCACAAATTCTATGACATTGGTATCAGAGAAGACATCTCCTCTTGAGACCCCCGTTGGTATATAGGAGTCTAGAGTGGGCGCTGGGGTCGGAAGCGAGATGGTTTGTCGTAGTTCAATAAAACTTGTGAGAGTTTGAATTCTACATCGGAAGTATGGGCTTTCTTTTTGAGGTTTATATACATTTGTGCTCTCCAACCTTAACCGCTAACTTTTGAGTTATAGCTCTCCCAAGTTCTATGATACGGAAAAAGTCGTTGAGGCAGTAACCGGCACTAGCGACATCTTAGAATACCACAATGATCGGCGGTGAGTGGTTCTTGCTTTTAACCACTAGGAAAACATTAATTTTGATGGAGACAGGTTGCCTATTCAAATGGTTCGTGTCAGCCTTTTTGCTAGCAAAGTTAGTAAGAAGATCTCCAAGAAACACTCTATTTTTAAAAAGTATGTTCTATCATTTGGAAAACATTTATAAATTTAAAGAGTTAAAATTTTGAAGTACTCCAACAAACTCTTTATATTTAACACTTAATTTTACTACTCACAAGAAATATTTATTTTTTTTCTTTATCTTTTATTTTAATTAGCTTTTATTTATATTATTTTATTGATTTCCTTTATTGAAAATTGAAACTTTTTTAATACATTTAATTATAGAGAGTGGGTTTGGCTCTCCAAATTTGGAGAGCCAAAGCCACTCTCTAAATTAAAATGTTAATTTAAAAAATCTCCTAGAGCATGATTTTAAATGTTGACTATTTAAAATAGAGAGTATCTCATGTTCAAAGAGTCTTTTGGAGATACTCTAAACTTTTACAATTTGATTGGTACTGTTCTTAACTCAATTGCATCCGAGGTTAGAAACCATGCAGGTTACTCAAGTCTTCAGTGGACTTAGGCCTAAGGTTTATATAAAGTTGTCTCACAATAATTTCAGTTGGACTTCAAAATAATGGGAAATTGGGCTCTTTACTTTTACCAACCATCTGGGCTTACAGATATTAAGAGGCCAACTTAGTTTGAACTAATAAGTTGAAGGACTTTGGTGGATTTGGACCAAACATTTTATGCGTAATTTGAGATAGATTATTGGGAAGATTTCATAATTAAGAGTTTAAGTTTTACCAATTTTAAATTTAAGAAACTAAGAGCTTATTTGTCTCCCATCATAGGGAGAATAATGAAGTTTTGAATAGTATTTTTTGAAAAATGCGTGGTTAAAATTTAAAGTAAGTTTATTGGTTTGTGTGTAGAATTTTTTATTGGGTGAATATGTAGTGGAGAATCTTACTGTAGCAAACAGAGTTTTAAATTAATGGTTGGCAAACAGGGGCTAAGTTTAAAATTTCAAATCTCTGATTTTTTTAAATTTATTTATAAATTAATTAATTAAACATATATTTTATTAATTAAATATATTAAAGTCATAATTCCATATAATTTGGTCACAAATTTCATATAATTAGTCAAGTATTATTAATTGGTCACAAATCACAATTTTTATATGTCGTGAATTATTTTACGATCACAATTAAAAAAATTTATAGGTCACAATTTGTTCATCGATCACAAATCAAAAAATTATATATCACAATTTATTCATCGGTCACAAATCTATCAAATTAATAATCACATATTATTTATTGGTCACAAATTACAAATTTATCAATTCACAAAATATCAAATTAATTGATTACAAATTATATTTGGGTCACTGGTTACAATTTATTTTTTTATTGGTCGCATATTGTTTAATGGTCACAAATTAACCAATTTAATGATCATAATCAACCAAATAATTTGTTACCACAACCAACACTTGTGACCTCAATCACACCACTCCATCTAGCAACACCATCGCCAATTCGCCACCTTTGTTTCCGAATCACCACCACCTCCTCCGATAACAACACCACCACCTCAAACAAATCAAAACATCGTAGAAAAACACCACCGCATTGTCACGTTGTTCCACCACCACCTCGACAGACCCATCGCCACCACCGCCGCAAACAAATACACATCCAACAACCCACCACCTCACCAACACCCCACATCACCGCTGCCAACACAAGCACCGTCGCCCACGTCACCGCTACCAACACCACCACCACAACAGTGGTTCTGGTATCATTGCCGACAGTGAGCAGTGCATCGGCAATGCACAACGCTCTCAGAGCAACGTCGTCGCTACGGTTATGCAGGCACCGCCAGAAGTGTCATGATCCCAGCGTTGACGGTGCTCTCCTAGAATCAAAGCAACCGATCTGGAAGAGGAACTAGAAGCAACGCTACCTGGAGTGGAAGCAATAGAGGCAGAAAAGTGATCGATTCGGAAGAGCACCAGTCGAAGGAATGGAAAAAGAAGATATGAGACTCAAAAGGCCAAGTTATGGTTAGGGTCGAGGTCAAGACATCAAAAAGAGATGGAATCGGTCCAAGCACATTGCGGCGACATTGCCGATGAGAAGACGAAGAGAAGAGAGAGAAGATAGTGAAAAGAGGTGGAAAACTCTAGGGTTTGTCGGTTTGGAATGAAATTGATTAGTGTTTGAGATGAAAATTGTATAATTAATATATAATATTTAAAAATAAAATATTTGATTTTTGAAAAGTGAAACCTTATATTTGAAATTTGAAACTAAATCTTCAAAACTCTTGTTTTGTGTAATTTCCACTAGATTATTTTTGTGGAAATTAAACCATTTCCTACTTTTCAAGATCTAATTTCCAAAATCAAATTTTATGTTTCATTTTTCAAAAGTTAGACATTTTTTTATTAGATACAATATATATATATATATATAAGATATTTTCTTTAATATATATCGTAACAGATTTTCCCGTGATTTAAGTGCCATAAACTACTTAACTTCCATATTCTTCGAAACATCAAAACACTCCTCGTCTTCCTTCTTCACAAACCCACGACGCCACAACCGCAGTCCATCTTCATACTCTCCGTTCATTCTCCGGTGGAATTGTAACTACCGGCACACCATAAAATCACACCCGTAAACGGTAATTGTTCTATCTGTGGAAGCCATTCATGATGATTCGGCATCCAAAAAACAAAAATCGCATCGCTTAGTCAAAAACAAGTCAGAGAAGAAGGTATTTGCGTTATTTTCAGTTTTTTTTTTCAATTGAATCATATGTTCGAACCCTAAAAGTGATGGGTAACGTGTATTGATGGTGTATTATACATTTGGGACTCATGCTATATCCAATTTGTGATGTATGAATTTAGTGCATACTGGTATTCCGTATTGTGACCCATAAACAATAATATTTGCTGTGTTTGATTTATGAATTGTGGAATTGAATAAATAATCATGTCCGTGACCAAAATTTCTTTGTGTAACCAGTGTGCATGTGTGGAGGCTGTGACATACATGAGGTTTTCTTTGTTTGATTTTTGAATTATTACGTTCGTTGTGACTTATGCTATATTCAATCTGTGGCCATATTTTTTTTATTTGGTGATCTTTGTGCAGGTTTGGACTTTTGTAATACCAAAGAAGAGTTGGTTTCCTAGTAAAATTACCGTTATTAACACAAACGGTGTCTTGTCTAAGTTTAAAATAAATCTCACGGAGACACAGAAAAATATTGTTCATAATACATGTTTTGGCCATTTTTCTCGAGTGTGAGGAAATTGTTGTTTAACCACAACTGATTCATTATTTCCTCTTGAGGCAGGTCCGACAACTAAATCCAGAGGAGTTGTGGTTCAATATAGAAGAGAGATTTGTTAGATTCTCGCTTCCGAAGTTTTGTTTAGTGTCCGGACTTAGGTATTTTGGGAATGGTGATACGGACAGACTAGAGAAGATGTCGTCCCGTTTGAAACAAAAATATTTCAATAAGTCCAAGCTTGTGACACATGAGGATGTCAGGGTGGCATATATTGATGCTGGTGATATTCCAGATGAAGATGTTTCCATGCTCGGTGCATTGTATTTCATCACTTCATATTTGCTTCCCAGATATTACAAGAAAGTTGTGGAACACTACTTGTTTGTTCTAGTTGAAAACTTCAATGAAATGAACATGTTTCCCTGAGGGAAATTACTGTTTGACACGCTTATCAATTCGCTTAGGGAGGGATTGAGTAAGAGAACAACCCATTATAGATTAAAAGGTCTTTTGATAATGTTTCAAGTATGGATATATGAGACGTTTCCTAGTCTTGATGGATCCATAGCCAAAAGGATTTCAAGAGATTACCCCCGGGTTAAGAATTGGACGACATATGATCACCCATTGGCTGCCAAACTCGAAGGACCCGATTGCTTTTCGAACTCGGATGTAAGTGTCTAAATACAATGCAAATTTGCATGATACGAGTACATATTTTAAACAATATCACAGCAAATATATCACGTGTCATTGTCATTAAGTCATAGCTCATTTTCATTAAGTGACAGGTCATGCACATTGGGTCACAGATGATATATTGTGGGTCACAGGTCATTTTGATTAGGTCACAAATCACACATATAGATAACGGTCACTTTATTGCAACCTTTATAGGATCATCTCACATTACACGTCTCAACATTCGTTTTTATGATTTATGGATTGTAGCATTCCTAACATTACATATTTCAATGCATTGGGAATGGCAGTTGAAAGTAGCTGATTTGGACCCACCTGACAATGAAATGGCAATGCCATACATGGCCAAAATGATATATATCAAACCTATCCAACCATCACTTTCACATGTGGAGAATAGAAGAGAAAGATAGTTCACCAGACTGATACAAGCAAGAAGCCACTTTCTTCTGGTGTAAAACCATTCATATCTCTTCTCATGATAACGGATGGTAGAATTGGACATGCTGACATTGAAGTTGATGATGACGATTTTGTTGACACTCTACCCAGATGGCATGGCACATCATCCCATAGGAATTCTTCATAAGCGAGGGTCGTTCTGATGATGCGTGTAATCGACATACACTTCATTCACCGGGCCTCCATCGAATGATGTAAATAGTTGGTTTAATGTTAATAGTTTACAGGTCACAGTTAACTAGTCACAGTTCACATGTCACAGTATTTAGATTAATTTGGATCAGTCACGGTTATGTTATTAGTGTTTTCCAAAATCGAATTGGAACTAACTTATAGGTAATCATGTGATGCAGGTGGTTACTAAATTGAGAAAACAATTCAGTGGACAGATCTTTGGACTCTAGTCTAAGAATCAATTGCTGAATGAATAGCTTGATGAGATGAAGTCACAGATGTGTACGTTGAAGTTAGATCAGTAGAAGAAAATGAACATTATTGTACGAATACAAGGTGA
Source organism: Fraxinus excelsior (assembly GCA_019097785.1). Lineage (NCBI taxonomy): Eukaryota > Viridiplantae > Streptophyta > Magnoliopsida > Lamiales > Oleaceae > Fraxinus > Fraxinus excelsior. The sequence continues at coordinate 11,495,787 of CM032634.1, read as the reverse complement.
AATCCGTACGGACCTGCTGGACATCAAATCGAATATGCAATTTCTTTTTGAATCTGTTACAGCGTTGATTTCCAGTTCGATTGATGAAATTTTGAACAAATTTAGAAAGAAATATGTGGTAAATGTTGTGGGAGATTCTAATCCTTTAGACTAAGTAAATAATTTCTATAACGGTTGACTTCCGAAATTCGATCTTATTTAATAGCCTTCACGTGACCATTTAAAATTAACCTGTGACTGATTTGGAAAAAAATTGCATATTTGATTTAACCGTGACTTGTGTTGTTACCATTTAGAACAGTTCAATTCCAATAAGGACCTTGACATCGTTGAAAGTCTTCTTGGATGAATTGAATAAAAGTAGCATTCGCTTCTTTATGTCTAGTACTGCAAGCATCCAATGTGTTTTATTGGTCGGCAGTATTGGCAAAAACACAAGGTTCACAGTAGTCCAATGAGTGTTCAAAGGGATTCATGCACCTGTAATGTCGTCAATTAGTCTTAAATTGGTGGCAATTACACTTGGATCTTTCTTGAACATTTGATATTTGTTCTTAAGCTTGGCATGAAACAACGAATCAGTTGTTGTAGCGCTGAATTTCACATTTGGCCCATTTCTTGCTAACTGACGAATGTAGTAGAAGCACACGTCCATATGCTATTACAATGCAAGGAGAATGAAAACGTCAGAGAGTTATAACTTGTGAACTATAAATACAAACTTTGTGACTTATACATGCTGATATGTGACCATATAAATATGACATGTGACCTATAAATATTTAAATGTGACCATGTAAATAATGATATGTGACCGAAAATACAAACTCTGTGACCTATATATTCTAGTATGTGACCACACAAATGGAACTTATGACCTTTTTGATATGAGGTTTGTATCCTCTTGAGAACCAATTCTGGAAATCAGCAATATCATAATCATCTACATGCTCACTATAATTTTGGAAGACAACTATGTTTCCTTGAAGCTTTATTTGTTTCCCTTCCACTCCAACATATGGAGAATGCAGTGTTTTAGTCGGCCTGGGGGCCCTCTTAATCGGCAATCCAGAGCTTGGTAGGGGAACATGAGATTCCTAAAAACAGAAATTGAAATCAAAACGAGTAAAACAACTATTCTTGTGACCTGTGACTTGTAAAAAACTGCAACATAAACTTGAGAGGAAAAAATGTGACATTAGTAATTGGTAAAACCTCATTCGTAGCAAATTTCGTCTCCTATATATATATATATATATATATATATATATATAATTGTTTTCTTATTTTTGAATTAGTATATAGTAAACGTTTGAGATGTGAGTTTTTTCCATTATTTTTCTTCGGGTCTCATAGCATCAGACATCATCAGGCCCTTTGGACACTTCAATTGGCTACTAATGATTCTTATCGATGTTCCCTTACAAACTAATTATTAGGCCCAGTGGTTTTATTGGTTTCGTTTGGGCCGCCATTTATTCTAAATTGTGGGTGGAAACACTACATTCTTGGGAACCGGAAATTGCAATTTACAGACATAACGATTTTCCAGAGTATTGTTTATCTTTGTAGTGAAAAGCTTATCAGGCCGCTACATTTGATTTTCTTTTGTCTTGAATGAGAAGGTGCCATTGAGAAAGAATAATTTATGTTCATGATCATCAAGTTATTCCAAAGACCCATATGCCTATATTACGTCTCATCTCTCACTGCAACTCTCTGTTCAATATTTTGGCTTGCAACTGTTTATCCCAGCCACTATTTCTATTTCATTTGCTTGAGCTACTTATATTTATGTAGGGTTGGATAAAACTCTCAAACCAAACTCGAACCAAACCGAATCGAGTGGTTCTTCATAAGTTAAATACCCAAACAGGTACCTGAATCGAAAACCGATGGGTTTGGATCAGTTTTTGATTTTAGACCCAGAACCGAAGATTCGAATAAGAACCCAATCTAAATAATTTTTTAAATTTTTTATATTCAATTAATTAAATTATTTTTAATTTTTTCTAAATAAATTAGCAAATTAATTAAACAAACAGCCTAGCTAGCCCAACCCATCATAATTTCTAAATTCAAATTTTCATTTTAATTTTTTGGTCCAATTATTAATTTTTTGTTAGCCCAACATTTGGGCATTATCATTCCCCTCTGGTCTTTCCATTCCAATTTCAACTTTTTCCAACATTTAGGCATTATCCTTCCCCTTTGGTCTAACATTTAGGCTACTTGAAGCAAATGAATCATTAACATGGATCAATGATATTTTAATATTAGTATATACTTTTTGGTATTTGTATACATTGAATTAATTTTATTGGACAACTTGTTATTTATATGTTTTTAAATTGGACTATGTTAATTTGTGAAAGTTACGAATGAACATGTCATAGTTGTATTTATATAGTATTGTTGTAAATGTTAAAAAATTTAATTATGGTACGGAACCGAACCGAATGTATTTGGATCCAACGGTTCCATTTATTAAATACCCAAAAGTTTTGGGTCTGTTCAATCGAACTGACCCATGTCCAGCCCTATATTTATGTGTCAGTTTATAAGACCTCGCATATTTGACAACATATATTTCGAAGTCCAGCGCGTATATGAATGTACAACTCAGACTTGTGGGACTATTATTAAACTTATAAATTACGTGGCATGCATATGATAAAGGGGGTCCCAATTATGTTGACGTGACATCGACTATTCAATTGATTCGGCTATTTAATTAAACAACATCATATTGGGTGTGGGCTCTGATGCGAACCCAGGAGTGGGACCAGCATGAAAATCGCGAAATATATTGAAAACGTCGGGAAAGCCCAAATTCAGGTTGTAGACGGTAGAATCTCGACCCGCAAATTATTGAACTAAGCAATCAAACAAAAACGAAGTTTGAATGACCTCTTGATTACAAAATTAACGAATCTCGATTTGCAAACGCCACAAATGGTGTCTAATCCTTTGATAAGTTTTAAGGGTTGAATACTACAAATATAACAATATTTGATAAATTCGATACATGTTCAATCAAGAACATGTTGAGAAAAATTCTCAATTTATTATGTCAAAAGTCTTAGTTTTCAAATAATAATAGATCATATTTATATGAAACTATGAAAAACCCTAATTTAGCTAGATGATCTCGTGCTTAATTCAAATAGATCATAAAAGATCCTAAAAATATTTTCTCGACAATTTTCTGTACGACCACAAGTCCAAAAGTACCATGCGCCCATGTGACCTTGTACATAATTCCGTGACAATTTCAAATTGTACTCATAGGCGAAAATTCGACACCCGAGCTGAGAGTTATGCCTATTTTAATCCACGCTACTCATTTTTTTCAATATATCTTCCAAACCTTGAATCCAACTCGTTTGGCTCCGGAGCCGTTCACGAAACTTGAACATTGGCTTGTCAACTTCATCCATCTGAACTCTATTGCTTGAACCATTGACTCGTGTGACCCGACCAAGTGATTGCATGTCCCGTATCATATCAAGCTCGATCCATTACCATTTTTCTATATATACGTGACCTCACCTCACAAAATGTAAGCATTCTAACCCTAACCAAAATTCATTCTCTCGTCTCTTGCAATCATATTATCTTTCGTTTGGCTGTCGATTTGATCGTCGGAGCGCAAACGATCACCATACTTTTTTCTTTTCAATCAACTGCCTTTTATTCCTAACGGGCGTTCCAGTGTGTAGGTGATGCCTACGTGGAGAGGAGATGACCGAAATTTAGTTAGCTCATTTTTTAGGTCAACAATTTCCATAGAATTGATTGAGGATCCAAGATAACAACACAATTTTTTTAGTTTTCAATTTCCGATTAGTCTTACATACTACACAATGTTGTTAGAATCGACCTGGCCCGATTTGGTCAAGCCTTGAAAACCTGTAACTAAAAAATCGCCTTTAAAACTAATTGCCCACCTAATTTTGAGAAAACTGTCGACCTGTACTCGATTTTTACAGTTTGTCCAATTCGAAAATTAATGAATTTAAACCAGTTAATGTTTTCATCCTTTAACCCAACACATTGAAATCAAAGCGAGGCCCCAGAAATAGGGAACCAAGTCTAAAACCAATTTGATCAAGTATTGAAAACCTATAACTAAAACATTGCCTTTAAAACCAATGGCTCATCCAATTTTGAGAAAATCATTGACCAGCACCTGATTTTTACGATTTGTCCAATTCAAGAATTAATGAATTTAAACCAGTAAATGTTTTCGTCTTTTAACCCAGTACATTGAAATTAATGTGAGGCCCAATACACTTACCCTACTTCTTGTTGGCTCATACATTTATAGCATACATCATCCACGCTTTTGTAATCAGAGATTCCGATGTGGGATTAAATGACGGGAAAATTGCAATCACGATACCAAATTTTTTATTTAAAAGCAGATTTTACCCAAAACCTCAAATCTAATAGAAGAGGTTAAATTGACGGCACCACCACCGTTCGCCTTGATTTAGCCTGTTGAAATTGATTACTCCTTCACCCTGGCTGATAAAATGAAAATTAAACTAGCTGTTAATGGAGAGCCTGCTTGAAAATAGTGCTGGTTCATATATATATATATATATATATAACTGACTTTGGCACGATTTTTGAGTGGGACCCGGTTGGCTATTTTGGAAGATGAAAGTTGATTTGTGTTCTTCTCCGTGAGTACATCGAAATATTATACTTACTTGCCAAAAATGATACTCGGGTGAAGGAGAAATTGAAGTTTAAAGTATGCCATGTTAAAGGAGTTTATGTTGGTGGGAAAAATAAAAAGTGTGTTTGTCCTACATAGGAAGTGGATGAAAACTAAAACCACTTTATAAAGGATTACACTTTAGAATGGTGTAATCATGTGTAGTATAGAGGCTCTCTCCACGTGCGCGCATAAGGGGTGCAAATCTTGGACCGAAATGAGCTTCGGATCTTGAACTTGTATGTGGGGCGCGACCTGCGTACACGAATGTCAGACCGAAAGGAGCAAAAATGGCCCATTAGGAGTGTCCCCGTTTTGCTACATTTTTATTTATTTTCAATAGACTTTTCATTTCTGAAATTGTTGAAACTCTAAAACTCCTGTGGTAATTGCCATGAATTGAGTGGCAAGTTACAAGATCCTAAGCCTATATATGTCTCGTATTTCCAGTCTTCAGTACACAAAAATTTATCAAAATATTCATCTGCATACAATTCAATTTTTTATCTCCGTTTTCATTTCTGTTTGAGTCGTTGTGGTGATATTGTTCGGGCACTAAGTCAGTTCGCCGGAGTATAATCTGTGGTGCTCAGATTATACTGTCTTGTCGTTGTATCCTGGGAAGCATACGCTCAATTTACACCTCAAGCACGTACGGTGATGGGGGAATCTATTTTAAGGAAATTTTATGTAATACAGGCCTCGGGTTAAAAGTTTTATTATTGTTTAATTACTGTTGAATTATTATTTTCTTGTTATTCCTTTCTGTAAATTAACAAGTTATTGGATTTGTTATAAATATATAATTTAATTAGTTTAGACTGAAATTCGGTATTAAGTGTGTAAAATCGGTCAGTTTTGCATATACGGTTATTTGTGCATATACGGTTATTAGCGCATGTACGGTAACCACTGCATATACGGTAACTGTTGCATATCCGGTAAGCCTTGCATATACGGTATTTAAGTTGCAACACGGTATCCAGTAAAGAAACAATTTTCTAACAAACTTAAAACAGATTTGCTATTATAGATAAGTTGTTTCTTTTGATTTATTGAAAATTAATATTGGTTTATTGGAAACTAATATTTGGTTTATTTTCAGAAATGGAAACCGAACAAACCAACATGGATGTAACCCAAGTTGTGGCTACTGAAAATCAGGCTATGGGCTCTAGTTCTGGTATGGCTTAGACTGTGACTAGATTGTCAAGTCATGTTGTGAGCTAACATGTGGCTACTATTCCGGTTAATCATAATGAAAAATAAGAGAAATTCAATGGCTTGAATTTCAAGAGGTGGCAGCAGAAAATGTTATTTTATCTGACCACCTTGAATCTTGCGAGGTTCTTGACTGAAACTGCTCCAAAACTCAATGAAGGTGAGGGAAATGTTCAAGCGATCAGTGCACTTGATGCTTGGAACCATTCAGATTTTCTATGCCGAAATTATATTATGAACAGTTTAGCAGATACCCTGTACAACGTGTATAGCACTATGAAAACTGCTAAGGAGTTGTAGGAGTCTTTGGACCGTAAATATAAAATTGAAGATGTCGGGGTTAAAAAGTTCATTGTTGGCAAATTTTTAGATTATAAAATGGTGGACTCCAAAATTGTAATCAGTCAAGTGAAATAACTTTAAGTAATTCTTCACGAAATTCATGTCGAATGGATGTTGTTGAGTGAAACTTTCCAAGTGGCTGCAATTATTGAAAAATTGACCCCCGCATGGAAAGATTTCAAGAATTACCTAAAGTACAAACGAAAGGAAATGAACGTCGAAGAACTGATTGTTAGACTTCGAATTGAAGAAGACAACAAGAGTTCCGAGAAGAAATTGTTCAATCCTAGTGTTGCTAAAGCCAATGTTGTGAAGCATGGTCAAAGCAGTAAGACCTACAAAAGTAAGACTGGGTCATCCGGTGGTAAATGGACCAAGCTAGGACCTAAAGGTGGAACATCTAAAAGGAAGTTTCAAGGAAAATGTTTCAATTGTGACAAAGTGGGCCACAAGTCTTCGAAGTGTAGATTGCTAAGACGAAGAAAGAAGCAAATGTGGTTGACTACATGGCGCATGATGTGGCGGAGATGAATCTAGCAGACATCATTTCTGAAGTGAACATGGTGAGTTCTAACCCAAAAGAATGGTGGATTGACACTAGAGCTACGAGGCATGTGTGTTCTGATAAAGAACTGTTTGCTACTTTTGAAGCAATTGACAATGGAGAGAAGTTGTTCATGGGAAATTCAGCAACTTCTGAAATCAAGGGACAAGGTAAGGTGGTTCTGAAGATGACTTCTGGGAAAAAGCTGTATGTGCCGAAAATTCGCAAGAACCTTGTGTCCGGGTTGCTTTTGAATAAGCATGATTTTCATATTGTATTTGAGTTGGACAAAGTCATTTTGTCAAGAAGTAAAATGTTTTTGATGGTATGTTTAAACTCAATATAATGGTTGTTAAACCAAAAATGAATAAAGTGAACTCTTCCGCTTACTTGTTTGAGTCTTCCAATAAGTGGCATGGTAGACTAGGACATGCTAACTATGATTCTTTACGTAGAATAGTTAACTTGAATCGCATACCCTCGTTCCATATTGATTCAAAACATAAGTGTGAAACTTGTGTTGAGGCATAATTGACAAGGTCATCATTTACATCAATTGAACGGAATACAGAACCACTTGATTTAATTCACAGTGATATATGTTATTTAAATTTTGTACAAACAAGAGGTAGCAACAAATATTTCATTACTTTTGTCGACGATAGTACAAAATATTGCTCTGTCTACTTGCTAAAAAGTAAGGATGAAGCGATAGAGAAATTTATTCTTTATAAGAATGAAGTTGAGAATCGATTTAACAAGAAAATTAAGATGATAAGAAGCGATCGAGGTGGTGAATATGAAGCGTCATTCGCTGAATTCTGTGCTCAACACGGAATCATACATGAAACCACCGCACCTTATTCATCACAACAAAATGGTGTTATTGAAAAGAAAAGTCACACATTAAAAGAAATGATGAATGGAATGTTGGTAAGTTCTAGGTTACCTCATAACATGTGGAGGGATGCTGTGTTATCAGCAAATTATCTTTTAAATAAGGTGCCCCGAAAGAAAATATAAAAGACCCCTTATGAGTTATGGAAAGGAAGAAAGTCTTCATATAAATACTTACGAGTGTGGGGGTGTCTTGCTAAAGTGGCTGTTCCAACACCAAAGAAGGTGAAGATATGCCTGAAAACTGTAGATTGTATCTTCATTGGATATGCTCAAAACAGTAGTGCTTATCGATTTCTTGTGTATGAGTCTAAAATCTCAGATATACACAAAAACACGATAATAGAATCGAGAAATGCTTCATTCTTTGAACATATATTTCTATACAAGTACAAAAAAGAGACAAACTCTTCTAAACGGACATATGAGACTATGACTGAAAATAGTCAGGACCAAGAATTAGAAGATGAGGTTGAGGTTAAACCAAGACGTAGCAAAAGGAAAATGACGAAAAAATCTTATGGTCCAGATTTTCTGACCTATATGCTAGAAAGTGAACCTCAAAACTATCAAGAAACTGTAAACTCCTTAGAAGGACCTCAATGGAAAGAAGCCATTAAATGTGAAATAGATTTCATTTTGCAAAATCATATATGGGAGCTAGTGGATCTTCCCCCAGGAAGTAAACCACTAGGCTACAGATGAATTTTCAAACGAAAAATGAAAACAGATGGATCTATTGAAAAGTATAAGGCCAGATTAGTAATAAAAAGTTATAGACAACGAGAAGGCCTTGATTACTTTGATACATATTTTCCAATAACGAGAATAACATCTATTAGGATGATACTTGCAATTGTTGCTCTAAGAAATCTTGAAGTACATCAAATGGATGTTAAAAATGTCTTCTTGAATGGAGATTTAGATGAAGAAATCTATATGGAACAATCCGAGGAGTTTTCATCTCCAGGGTAAGAAAAAAAGGTTTGTAAATTGGTGAAATCATTATATGGCTTGAAACAAGCACCAAAACAATTGCATGAAAAAATTGACAATGTCATGATAGAGAGTGGATTTAAAATCAACGAGTGTGACAAATGTGTTTACGTTAAAGACAATGGAAATGGTTATGTCATTTTATGTCTTTACGTTGACGACATGTTTATTGTTGATAGTGACTATAAGATGATTAAATCCACTAAAGATATGTTAAATTCGAGATATGAGTTTAACTAATGTTATACTTGGAATCAAAATTTCAAGAACATCAGATGGGCTTGTTCTAAACCAGTCACATTAAGTGGATAAAATTCTAGAAAAGTTTAGTAAGGATGATACTAAAATAGCTAGAACACCGATAGATATAAGTCAACATCTATCCAAAAACAAAAGTGAAAGTGTGTCTCAAGTAGAGTACTCGAGAGTTATTGGAAGTCTGATGTACTTGATGTGTTGTACAAGAGAAAACATAACCTACACAGTGAGTAAACTGAGTAGATATACGAGTAATCCAGGAGCTGATCACTAGAAATGAATAGTAAGAATACTAAGGTACTTGAGATATACTCGTAATTCTGGATTGCACTATACAAGATATCCAACGATCATTGAAGGATATACTGATGCTAATTGGATATCTGATATAAAATACTCAAAGTCCACGAGTGGATTTGTATTCACATTGGCAGGTGCAGCTATATCCTGGAAATCCTCTAAACAAACAGTGATAGTCAGATCCACTATGGAATTCTGAGTTTATAGCTCTAGAAAAAAAGTAGAGAAGAGGTTGAGTGGTTGCGCAACTTCTTAGATGATATTTCAAGATGGTCAAAACATGTGCCAGCAATTTGCATATATTGTGATAGTCAATCAGCAATTGGAAGGGCACAGAGTAACATGTACAATGGTAAGTCTAGACATATATGTCGTAGACACAATACCATAAGGCAACAACTCTCAACTGGAGTTATCACTTTGACTATGTAAAGTCAAAGGATAACATTGCGGATCCGCTAACCAAAGAGTTAAATAGAGAGTTAATTGAAAAATCATCAAGAGGAATGAGACTTAAGCCCTTGAATGAATAAGTTAATACAAAGGAAAACCCAACCTAGTTGACTGGAGATCCCAAGATTTAGGTTCAAAGGGACAACCTAATTGTAAAGACTTAATAGAATCACTGTGGGGGATGTTACCTCCTGTCCATTCCTATGATGTAACAGTGATGCCCGTACAAATGAAGGATAAGCAATAGACTTTTAATGATTCTTATGCGTCGAATCCGAGCCAAGTAATGCATGTTACTTGTAATAAGAAATCACCTATGTGAGAGAGAAGTTGGGATGCTTCTAAAGGAATTGTGTGGGACAAAATTCTTGTGAAATCTCACAGAACCGGGCGTATGTTCATGACCAAAACGAACATAATAATGAGAACTGAAATGTGTTAGGAAAAATCATGTGAGGAGTATATCATCGTTTACTCAAACGACAGAATAGTTTAAATACATCGTGTCTACTAGTCAGCTAGTAAAGTAAATATGCTTTCACAAGGAAATGTTCAAAGGATAATACCTACTTATCCTATGCAGGTTTCAACTGTTGAACCTTATCACTAGGTCTTTTGTGTCACATTCATGTGTCGCTCCTAATTTTCATTCATGTGGGGGATTGTTGGAAAAAAAGAAATATATATATATATAGCTGACTTTGGCATGATTTTAGAGTGGGACCCGGTTGGCTATTTTGGAAGATGAAAGTTGATTTGTGTTCTTCTCTGTGAGTACATCGAAATCATATACTTACTTGCCAAAAATGATGTTCATGTGAATGAGAAATTGAAACTCAAAGTATGCAATGTGAAAGGAGTTTATGTTGGTGGGAAAAATAAAAAGTGTGTTTGTCCCACATAGGAAGTAGATGAAAACTAAAACTACTTTATAAAGTATTACACTTTAGAATGGTGTAATTATGTGTAGCATAGAGGCTCTCTCTACGCGCGCGCACAGAAAAGGTGCAAATCTTGGACCGAAATGAGTTTCGGACCTTGAACTTGTGTGCGGGCTCGACCTGCATATACAAATGTCGGACCGAAAGGAGCAAAAACGGCCCCTTAGAAGTGTCCCCGTTTTGCTACATTTTTATTTATTTTCAATAGACTTTTCATTTCTGAAACTATTGAAACTTCAAAACTCATGTGGTAATTGCCATGAATTGAGTGGCAAGTTACAAGATCCTAAGCCTATATATATCTCGTTTTTCCAGTCTTCAGTACACAGAAAATTTATCAAAATATTCATTTGCATACAGTTCAATTTTTTGTCTCCGTTTTCATTTCTGTTTGAGTCGTTGTGGTGATATTGTTCCGGCACTAAGTCAGTTCGCAGAAATATAATCTGTGGTACTCAGATTTTACTGTCTTGCCGTTGTATCCTGGGAAGCATACGCTCAATTTACACCTTAAGCACGTACGGTGAGGGGGCGAATCTGTTTTAAAGAAACTGTGTGTAATACATGCCTCGGGTTAAAAGTTTTATTATTGTTTAATTACTGTTAAATTATTATTTTCTTGTTATTCCTTACTGTAAATTAACAAGTCATTGGATTTGTTATAAATATATAATTTAATCAGTTTAGACTGAAATCTGGTATTAAGTGTGTAAAACCGGTTAGTTCAGCATATACGGTTATTAATGCATATACGGTAACCACTGCATATCCAGTAACTGTTGCATATCCGGTAAGCCTTGCATATACGGTATTTAAGTTGCAGTACGGTATCCAGTAAAGAAACATTTTTCTAACAAATAGTTCTTTTCTATCGCGGTGGAACTAGATCTTACGAAAAGATCACTTTTAGACAGGGGGTTGGTTGGTTGTGAATTACTCAATGGAGTGGAGGTTCTTTCAGTATTATTTGGCTTCTGTTTGTTTTACTTGTAGAAGCTTTCCTTTATGAAATTGTCAATTCTCTGTCCTCCCAATATACTTGTGACATGTGCATACTAAAGTTTTTACAAAGCCATGCCTGGTTAATAGCTAATCATGCTTCCTATATCTTTTACTTGTGCTTTTATCCCCCTTGTTGCATAATTATAACAGATCTTTTTTTGAGCCTGTATTTGTAAGCATATGCATATACATACATATACATGAAGATACTTGAATATGAATTAATTTCTTTTTGCTTCTTATTATAGTCTCGAGAAAAGCTTCCCCTATAAATGAAAATGGTCTCAAAAATGGATAAATTAAATTTCTCGATTCTAGATGAATTTCTAACTGCTCCATCTCAATTACAGTGGACTAATAAATATGCGATAAATTCATTGGGCTAAATCATCCCCGGTAGCCATAAACGTGAATTAAAAATGCAGATTTTAAAAGAATAAATAAATAAAGTTGGCGATCTCATTGGTGATTATGTTTGCAAGAAACAATGAATAATCTAATTGAATAAATTTGTAGCCGTGCAAGAAGTTTATCAAAATACTCTTTTGACCTCTTTTGAAAACAAGTCGACTCATAAAAGCTTCGTAATTGAGCAAGTTGTGATGGTTCTCTAGCCATAAATCTCCACACCCTTCCTAAGTGTTTGTTACACATGGAGCTCCTTATAAAATTTATTCATGAATTTAACTTTTTGGCAATTGATATCTAACATGCATACAGCAAGTTAAAGCCCGTTGGTCATTTGATCTTTTAAACTGGGTTATATATATTTGCCAAAAATTCTGTACATCTATGTGATGTCAAGACTTACCTTTCGGACACCACCCGCATAAGATGTCACGAGACCAACAAGAATATCACCAACAGCATTAATCGTAACAGGGATCTGAAACAAATAAGTAACATCCAAAATTAAGATATTTATTTTCAATAGCATATAGTCAGTTAATCCCACATACACGATCCTTTGCAGATGAATGGTCCGGAGTTCATATTACTTTCACACAAAACTTGACAAATAAATTGTAAAAATAAATTCATTTACCGTGAGAAAGACAAAATTATCTTGTCACCGTGGAAGAAGGCAAAAGTCGCCGGAAAAACTATGAACAATGAGATGTTGAGGCAAAAAGAAAGGAAGAAATTAGGGTTTATATTTGTGATGTAACAATAATTTATTTAATTAAAAATTATATTTAAATCCTAATTATGTAATTTTACTTGAAGATATTTTAGTAAATAAGAAAATTGTGGTGTGGTAATTAAAATGTGTAGTGGTAATATAATTACCCTTGGACAAAATCTACAATTAAATGAAAGGCTTTGTACCGTAGCTGCAATTTTCCCTTAAATGAAAGTTGAGTTGTCATAGTAAATTGGGAAAAATTCATAAATCCTATTTTAAGTTTACCCTATTTCAAAAATAACAAAACATCTTTCACATTTCAAAAATTAGATTTTTGATCTATACATACACATATATTTATATATTATATATATAATTAACCCACCCACCTCCACCACCATCGCCGTTCCGACGACCGTACGACGACTACTTCGATTTCGTTGACCGTTCCGGTGACTACTCCAGCGAACATTCCGAGACTACACAGATTCCGACCACAGTTCTGGCGACTGTTCCGATTCTAGTGAATATTTCGATAACCGTTCCGCCGTCAATTTATTCCGACGACTGCTCCGATTCCGACAATTGTTCCGACTCCGGCGAATATTCCGACAACAACTCAGGTCACAGCACAGGTCACAAGTCATAAGTCACAAGTCACAACCCATGTCACAAGTCATAACGCATGCTTTTTTTGTTTATAATGATTGATAACATAATAATGCTCATGTCTCAAATTTTTGTTAATAGTCACGGGTTATTTTCAAATGGTCACAATACAAGTCACAGAATATATTACACATGGCTCACGATTTTGTTCATAGTCCCATAATATTTTCAAATGGCCACAGCACATGTCACATAATATTTTTGCATATAGCTCAGGTTACAGCACATGACTCAGGTCATAGCATATGTCACACCACATGGCTCAGGTCATAACATTGGTCACAGTTATCTATCAGTCATATATTTTCAAATTTATTGGTTACAGATTAATTTTTGTCACAATTAGATTTTTTTGGTGACCACCCCCAAGACCACCAGCCACTTCTGTGACCACTCCCGTGACCATCATCGCCATTGTCGCCAGAACCAACAGCACCACCCCCGTGACCACCACCCACTTCTGTGACCACCACCTCACCACTGCCACCAGCCGCATCACCGCCACTGCCAACAATCACACAAATCATCCACCGCAAAACCACCTCACCGTTGCCAATATCCACAATCAACATCATCAAATCCACCCGCACCACCACAAATACCAACAAACCCCCCCCCCCCCCCCCCCAAAAAACCACCTTCACCACCAACCACAAAATCACAGATCCACAATCACCACCAACACAAAACACCGTCAACACCACCTCAAGACCACCAAGAAATACAGACTCACCACCACAAGTGAGAAGTGAGAGACAGAGAGGGAGGAAAGTGAGAGAGGGAGAGAACCATTTATTTGGATCGATTTCTGCTGAGACATTGCCCAGAAGCTTCTCTATTGGCTCCTCCTCAAATTCTTCTTCCTCTTCTTCATTTTGCCCTTCGCCTCCGGTCTCACCATTGCTTGTTGTTCGCATGAAACAGTGTCGTTCGAGGGATTTTCCACATTTTCTTGTCCATTCTTCGCTGGATCAGTCACTAGTTCATCATTTTTAGGCTTCTCCGTGTTTCCTGGCTGTTCTTCTTCTTCCTCAACCTCAACCTCTTCCTCTACTTCTATTTTTTCTACTTCTTCAACTTCAGGTTCGTCTTCTTGGGTCGCCGGGGCTTCTGCTAAGTCTGGATGTTCGATTTGGGGATCCTATTGGACGGGTTCGGGCTGTAGAGGAGCCGCGGAGCAGGAGCTTTTCGCTTTCTGGCCATGGAGATTTGGGAAGAAAAGATGGGTTAGGGTTTCGAAGAGTCGGAACTTACGGCAAACTGATGGGACAATGATAATGTTTTAGGTTTTGATTTGGGATAATATATATATATATATATATCTCTGATTTTTGAAAATTAAAGTTTCAAATCTGATTTTAGAAAATAGATCTTAAAAAGTAGGGAATTGGGTAATTTGCACTAGTAAATTCTTGTGAAGATTATTTCTATTATAAAAGTTGAATAAATTTAAAAATGATAATCATGTTGGTGTCAATTATTTATCTCTTTCAATTATTATTTTTTCTTTCATTTCCAATCCAATTTACGTGATCTTTCATTTGATTTTATTACGCAATAAAATACTATACTAGTACTCAACAATTCACCATATGGCAAAATAAAAATTAAATGTGCCCAATTTAATCTTTAACCGGTTCTGTATACATTATTAACTTATTTCTGTCAATTGTTGTGGCATATAAATTAAATGTCCGATTTACTATTTATTTATTGTATTCAGTTCGACTCTAGTTGAACACTTCAACCCTTGATCCTTATCTTTTTGGGGTTGATGCCCGGGTCAATTTTTTAAACATTGATACTACGTAGTATGTTTCAAATCTTCTATGTATAGAGGAGTATCTTTTGTCTGTAAATTATACACTACAGTAGACATTTAATTTTATATAATAGAACAATTTACGTTATTCCCTTTTATTTACATGTACATCAATTCTTATATATTCATGTGCTACGTCCTACTTTTCCGATCTTATCTTAGATTTTAGGATAATGTTATATGTACGTAATTTTTTTTACCTAATCTTTTACCTACACTTACAATAGGGTGTGGGGACCACAGATTTGTGAGTTTTTTTATTCACATGGGTTCCGCTTGTCTGTGAGAGGGTGGTACATTTTCGGTAACCCCATTCGATACAAATAGAATTATCCTAGATTTTAATTAATAGTTTTTATTTTTATTTTTTAACAATGAATTTTGACAAGAGGTCCACAAAAAAGAAAAAGTAAACGTCACTACTGATTTATAAAGTCTGAATCATGGTATACAATAAGTCGACAAAGCATAATACATTAATTACATAAATAAATGTGTAGCATAAGAAATTAACGGTCTTGTAGTCCAACGTCCATCTAGTACACATTCAATTCTCTGTGTGTATATATATATATATATACACACTAGGTGCAAGCAACGTGCAATGCACGTTTGCTTAGTTTATATTTAATAGTTTTGTTTAAGAATTAATTTGTTATTAATAAAGATGTAATTTTTTTGGTTAATTAAATAATTAATGATGTAATGTTTATGTAATTGATAAATAATTAAACAAAGTGTTTCTATCTGTCATCTCCAACCCAAAATCATAAACAGAAAATCCAAGGTATGTTAATGGGTAAGAAGATGAGTTTACTTAAACTTTTTGCATGGCTTAAGTCTTTACTCTTTTTTAAGTAATAATGCAATTTATTTTATCGCTAAAGTATGATATGTATTACGATAATATATGTATATCATGTGTTAGACTTAGTATTGGTAAGTGGCGGGTAAATTTTCGAGGACGAAAATATTTTAAGGGGGTGAGAATGTAATACTCCGAAAATTTTCATAAAATATAATTCAATTTTTATACACTATATTTTAATATTTTGAAAGTTAGGAACTAAATGATACATTTATCAAATTATATTTTATTTGTGTCAAATATTTAAATATTGAGGGAGTTATCGTAAATATATGAATATTGGTCTCGTTGGATAAATCGTAATTAGATACATAAATCAGATTCGAGAAAAAGTCGATTCGGATAAATTAGCTCCAAAATATTTTAGTTTGAAGAAATTATCAAAAAATAATTTATTATTATTATTATTTAATTATAATTTTGAAAGTAAAAGGTGGTGAAAAAATATTTTCCGTTAAAACAAGAAATTCCGTTAGTTTTTCCGTTAAATCAAGAAATTTCGTTAATTTTTCCGTTAAATCAACATATTCCGTTTAATAGCCACTTTATATATATATATATATATATATATATATATATATATATATATATATATATATATATATAGTTTTTTTCTTCTTTATGGTATTATGTATTTGTGTGATACGTTCAATTAAAAATGAAATATTGTGATTCATTTAATTTGACGTTTTATTTAGTCCCTGTTTGGTACACATTAAAATTTTCATTTTCATTCTTCTACTCATTTTCAATTACACATTCTTTAATAAAATAATATTTTATATCACATCAATTATTATTATTATTTTTTCAACCACACGTTCTCGATCAATCTACTATTCTAGAAAGCATTCTTTCAAAATAATGTGGCTCAAACACACCCTTAATGATGCTTAATGCCACATAAACTGATGTTGTCATACCATTGATGTTATATAGTATTAATTTTTCTTTTTCTTTTTTCCTTTTTGTGTGTGTGTGTGGTTATCCATCAATTGAGGCCTTGTTTGGGCTCCACTAGAAATGCATTTTGGTAAAAAAAAAATGTATTTTGAAATAATAAAATTTTGAAAAATGTGTGGTAAAAAAATAAGGAAAAAATTTGAGTTTGTGTATAATGTTATTTTATAGAAAAATATATGATTGAAAATTAAAAAAATTAAAATATATTTTTAAAAAAATAGATGTCAAATAGATGGGAGTTGAGGTTGATCTTAGGGTCCGTTTGATAGAAAGGTGGAAAATGGGTGGAAAGAAAATATTTTATAGGGAAAAGATTTTCTTAGAAATTATTTTGCTGGGAATTGTAATTAATTGTGTTTGATTGGTATAGTTTTCCATGGAAAATATTGAAAGTTTGATATTCGTTTGATTTCATTTTTTTTATAGAAATTGTCCATTAAAGTGATAATGTTTTCTACCATTGGGTCTAGAATTTGTTCCAATTACCAAAAAAAAAAAAATTGAAAAAAAAAATACTGAATATCATTCGTTTGACTTTGTTTTGCATGGAAATTGTCAATAAAAGTGAATTTTTTTTTTTACCATTGTGTCTAGAATTTTTTCCAATTGCAAAAACAAAAAAAAAATTTGAAAAGTTGGAAAATATTTTCTCACCAAAACATCAAGAATTTATTTTCCTCAAAAAGGTGGAAAATTTGAAAAGTTGGAAAATATTTTCCCGGGAAAATTTTGTCAATCAAACACTACAAAAGTTGGAAAATGAAAAATCAATTCCATTTTCCATGGAATTCCACCCTTATCAAACGGACCCTTATTTCAACTAACCCTAAACTCCCTTCCATCCTACTAGATGTATTTGTAAGAGTTACTTTATTTTGTAAAATTATTTGAAACTTTATAGAGCTACTTTATTGTAGAGGTGTCAATTCGGGTGGTCTGGGCCGGGTCGCCCCGCCAACATATGAGCCCGGTAACGGTCCGCGTGAAAAAAAAGTCCGTCCGCTACGGGTTACGGGTCGGCCCACAATTTTGGACTACAATCCAGGCTCGCCCGTTGACCCATCTGGGTCGAGCCCATGCGGGTCACGGGTCACGGTTTGTTCCGATTTGACCCGTATAATTGTATAAATAAAATTATAAAAATATAGAATTTTTCATATTTATAGCAAATTTTTTTTTTTTTAAAAATGTAAACTAAGAATTGAACAAAATGATAAATTCATACTTATATCAAGAAATGTTTACATAGAATTCAAATTTAATGTTACATGAATTATTTATAACTTTGAAAAGTTAAATTTAATTTAAACAAATAACAACTAAATGCATTTCTAATTACTATTATCAAATATTTATAGTATAAGTACATCCCAACTAGGTTGGTGCCTACTTTTACAATAATTTATAGTTTAAGTACATCTCAATTAGGTTGACACCTACTTAACTATAATATATATATTTTTTCTATCACGGGTCACGGTTAACCGCGGCCCGTAAATGTGCAACTCACGAAACTCGCGGGTCACACCTCCTTGACCTGTGAATTGCCCGCTCTGGTCACGGGTCGGTCCGCGGTCCCGGGTCAATCTGGGCCGATTTTCATGGGTCGGTCGGCCCGTCCGTCTTGACACCTCTACTTTATTGTGTCTCCATCTTGTCCAAGTTTCTGGAACACTTCATGAATCTTTTTAAATTTAAAATCATATTTTAATAATAATATTTAAAAAAAAATTAATTACTCCTTTTGTTTTATTTTATATTTTTTAAATTTAAATCATATGTAAAAAATAATATTATTATTAAAAACCATATTATTTGATTTTATGAGACGATATTTTAATCCTGATTTGTCTCATTTCTACCTTTGAAAATTCTTGATGGGATGAGATAAGAAGGGCTTCCACCACCCGACCCTACTCAACTGGCATTATTCCCGTCTTATTTACGTCATTTGATTTTACCAAGTTTTTTGAAACTCATAATGAATGCATGCTCTGAATATATATATATACAATCTTATCTTGTTTGAAAAAAAAAACATTACAAAGGGCCGAAGAAATTGAATTCAAACTTAGCTTTGTTTGACTAGTCAAGCTCCGGACTGCAGTTACCTAACTTACAAGTCATGTGCTTGCTGGATCATACCGTTCGTATTTTGTCTCTTCATATCAACTTATTGTTGAAATTGGTTAAGTATTACATCATGAAAGTAATTTTTTTGTCAACTTCGATCAAATATTCGAAGTTGATCCGATAATCAAATTATGAAAATAAATGGACTAATTTATTCTATTCGTCGAGTAGATCGTGGTGGTATATTTGAAATTTTCAAACCAATTTTGGGTGGATGAGAAATTACGATCAATAGTTTGAAGAGAATAAAGGAAACTAGTTGGAAATTTGTCTAATTCCGTCGCTCGCCTAGCGCTCGAGCAACGAGCGAGCGACAGGGTTTCCGTTTCTGACCCTCGAGCGACGCAAGGACAACATGCTAGCGACATTAATAGCTACGACCCTTGGCAAAGATTGTTAAGTTTCGGGCTCCACAATTCACTTACAATCTTTCATTCTTTATAAATTAGACCCTTGTGACGTCTATTTGTTTATCCCAATGATATGCAATCATAGTATAATATTAAATTCATCTTTTCCTAACCAAAATTCTGTATAAACAACTGTTTTTCCATTTTCATTTGAAGTAGTACAAAAACCATCTTCGATTCGTTGTTTTTGTATTTTGAAGTGCTACTAACAAAAGAAAATTGTCGTTGTATCTTAGAAGTCGATTGTCATCATCTGTGGGCACCATTGCAGGACAAATTTGACTTAAGAACAAATAATTCAACTCTTGCTTCGACTTTACATACATTTCTTTTGGTGTTGATTTGACATTATTTTCCTTTGATGTTTTTCACTTATATTTTTACCGTTACTCTGTCTAAGTTTTGGTGTGGTTGATAAGTTAATTTTTTGGTTTAAAGTTATCGCTCAAATCCATCATATTAATCAACAACTGTTTGTGAGATTTCGCAAGTGTACGGATCATGACAAGTAATAAAGTGAATTTTTTTAAAATTCGAGTATCATCCTACAGAAACTATTAGCTGCTATAAAATTTTAAACTAACCTAGTTTCAATTTAAATTAAAATAGTAACTAATAATCAAATCAAATTTTGTTTTCTAAACGAGATTCTAATAAATAAAATAACGAATTATTTAATAAAATAACGAACTCAAATTAAAACTGTAGATAAGATTATGTGATGAGGTAGTTAAGATTTTTAATTTCACTTAGATTATTTATCGTACATTTAATTTCAATTTATTCAACCATTTTTCATACGTGTAAACGATCGAATTAATATATTGTATTTAGTGATCTCTTTCAAACAACACTACTTTCATTTATATGTCCGAACTTACTATCTCTATGTAAACTCAAACACGTGAACACATTAATTTGTAGGAATTCAACAAATATCGCATAACTTATAATTATCTCTCGATCTCTTATAATGTCTATGTCAATTATTGCACGAGCTAGAATTATACATCACATCTCGATCTCAATATTATTCATAAATCAATTAATTATTACGCAGATAATTAAAGTATTAACCACACAATAATTAATTAACAAGTATTAAAATGATGTGAAAATCTTGAAATTAAATATAGAATAAAAATCTAAGCTACATTGTCAATCCTAGCTTAAAAATATTTAGCAACTCAATATGTTGAATTTAAATGCGTAAAAGTGGAAATAAATTACCAAAAATTGATGAAATATGAAAATTTATGGTGTTTACAATTTCTTTTCTTTTCTTTTTTCCTTCTTTTCCTTCTTCTCTTTCTTTTTTTATATTTTTTTTCCCCTTCTCTGCCTTTGACTTTTCTTACCTTTCTTTTCTCTCTCTTTCTTTCTACTTTTATTTCGTCTTTTTTTTTCTCTGTATTTTTTCTGTGCGTCAACAGTATGTTCTCTCTTTTCCTATTTTCTGTCATAAAAATTCAATTGAGACCTATTTAATATATTATTTTTTTCAAAACTAGTTATTCACTTTTCAAAGTACGAACTTTAATTTCCAAATTTTGCCTCTAATAATTAAGTTCCCGTACTTTAGATTTTGCCATTTTTCCGCTATTTTGCATTCTTTTCTTCAATTCTTCATTAAACACAAAGTTTCACATACAAAATACAATTTAACATAAATTAGGTAGAATTTTATTCAAAAGACAACAAAATATCACGATTTAGAGCCTCAAATAAGTATAAAAAATACACTTATCAACAACCTTAAGTCGAATTTTCGTTTGAGTGATAACTTTATTCTTGAGTTGTATTTAGTTAAACTTATTTTACTTCGATTTATCTTCTTTTACTCTTTCTCGAATTTTGATTTTAGTTTTATCTTGTGTTTTGTGTAAACAGAAATGAATACGGTTAACAATACTCATACTTTTTCGAACGATATTTCGAATATGGAAACTTTGAAATGAATTTTACGTAACTTGGTTCCTACCGTTGTGATTCCTCCAATTGCGGTTGCCCCTCCCACAGTTCTTACTAATTGTGTTCCACATGGAGAGAAACTGAAGAAGTTTAATGAGATTGATTTCAAAAGATGGCATCAAAAAATATTGTTTTATCTCACGACCCTAAACTTGACAAAAATCTTAAAAGAAGATGCTCCAACCATGAAAGAAGGAGAAAATAATAGGGTATCATCGAACAATGAATGTTTTTACCTATCAAACATTTTTCACGTGCTTAACACGTGGCCTTGTTTCCCGGGTTACCTTTCTTCTTAACACGAAAAGGGACAGCGTGCGGCAGTAGTTTGTTCCGCTAGACTACTTTCCGCCTTCTCTCAGTCGTTTCAGGACGAAAGTAAATTTGATCACAATTTAAAGAAAGTTTAAAACATGAAATTGAAATGCATTGAAATTAACTTGATCATTGATTGCTCAAAAGCTGAACATTACAATAGATGAAAGCAATAAACTTCAATGGCTAGTGCATGGGGCAAACACTAGAAAACTTGAAAATATTTGAAAGACTAATACCTCATATAATAGATTTCAGAACAAAAACCCATGTGAACGGGAGTAGATGTTTAAAGTCTCTAGAATTATACTAAAATTTTCTAATTTCTAATTATTTTACAATTGAAAAAAAATATTTACAATGTGCAGTCGAAGTTGGGTAAACTGCGGCTGCGATAGGGTCACGAGGTTTAAGTAAAGCTGTTGTCCGTGACATTCTCCCCAATTTGCTTTGGCGACGTCCTCGGAGCCATTGATTATTCTCCTTGTTGTTGCATCCGCTCCATTTGACCAAGTACTCTTGAAGATATTTCCTAGAAGCTCGAGTAGTTTGATTGCCAAGAATCTTTTCAGCAACCTTCGTTTCTGATCTTTTCAATTTAAACACATGTCATTCAGATTTGTAGACTTTTTGTACTGTTTCTGATCTATATCCGTAGTATGAGGGAGTAACGGTTGCTGGCCAGTAGTAATCTTAAAAGGGCTCTAATTGGGAGAAGAGTTCTTTTGAGCATTGAAACACATCCGAGCCACATCCAAAAGTTTTACCCAAATTTCATACGAAGCAGAGATAAAGTGTCGAAAATAGTCTTCTAGCATAGAATTGAAGCGCTCCGTGTGTTCGTCATATTGTGGGTGGAAACTTAAATTCATGCTCAAAGTTTAACCAAAAAGTTTGAACAACTCGGTCCAAAGTATGCCAGTAAATCGAGAATCCCGATCACTAACGATGTCCTTAGATAGTTCCCAGTATTTGACAATTATGTTTGAAGAAGAGTTAAGCTGTCTCTTCGGCCGATACATACTTGGGCGATGTGATAAAAGTTGCATCTTTAGATAAACGATCCAGCCCGATGATGATGATGCCAAAATCTCCAACTTTTGACAATCCACCAATGCAGTCCATCGATCCATCCTCAACTGGTCTAGTCGGGACTGAAAAAGGCTTCAGTAAGCCTGTCTTTTTCTGATGACCTGCCACATCTTGCTAACGAACAAGACAAGTCTTCACATAACTTGTAATGTCGTCCCGCCTTTGAGGCCAGTAGTATGCACGTTGTAGTAGTACGGAAATGCGCTCCACGATAGTCCCACTTTCCGACACTTCTTCCACTTGTTTCCAAAGCTCTTCAAGCTCTGGCTGAGCTATACGGTATGGTACCTTGGTTGGAGGTTTGGCACCCAGAACAAGTCCAATCCCCTGATCAATTGCCCTCTTTGTTGGCAATTTTCTTGGTAACTCATCCGGCATGATGTCCTCGAATTCCTTAAGCCCTGTGATAGGTTTTGGAATATAGTCGGTTGTCTATTCGATCTCCTCTACTCGAAGAGTGCACAAAAGTGAGGGTTCATCCTCTTGAAACTCTTACTAAATTGTAGGGTCGAGATACCCTTCTCGCATGTTTTCCCAACCTGTGTGAGGATAATGCACGATTTACTACCCATCATTATTAATGAGTTGGAATATGGTAACACTGCTGTCTTTATATTCCGAAGACATTCCAATCCCAAAATGAGCTTGAAATCATCCATCCGAACTGTCGACAAATTTGTCCTTCCTTCAAAAGGAACTACTTTGATTGACACAGATTTCGCTATTCCAACTATTGGTTGTGCGACAGAGTTGATTGCTTTGACTTTCCCACTACCTTTCTCCAGAACAAGTTCGAGCCGCTCTACCTCGGTATTTGTAAGGTAGTTGTGTGTAGCGCCAGTATCCACCATAGCCCTGATTGGCATTCCATTGATCTTCACGTCAATGTACATTAGGCCTTTAGCTCTGCAAATGCGAAACTTCGATCTTCGACTCTTTCGAGGGAACTCCATCCCTTTTAGTATCTCGGTGCAATAGTGTATTGCACCAATGTAAGAATGCACCAACTACATCATCATCTCCTTCGGAGTCGGTGTCGCCATGACTGCTAGCTTGTAGGGTATTTTATTTTGAACTCGAGCCACCAATTGCTAGTTAACAGTACGCATTTAACATCCGTTTCTGAGGACATTCTGCCACTCGATGTGGTCCTTCACATAAAAAGCATGTCAATTTAGGAGTGACATCTGATCTGCCCTCCTTAGCTTTTCCATGGTTTCAGTTATTACTGGTACTGTCGTTATAGTTTGCTTGACGACTGTTTTGATAGTTTCCTTGCGAGTTACTCTGACGGTTACCTTAATAGGCTCCTCCCCTATTCTGAGAGTAACACTCTCCCCCATTTGAGTTCGAGCTGGGTCTGTAAGGTCTCTTCCACCTTCAACAGATTGACTATTTTCTGAAGGTCAATCCTCTCTCGATTCCGGTTGATAGCCACTTAAACATTCAGCAGCTCCCATAGCCGCGCTCAAATCAGTAACCATCTGTCTCAGAAGTTCCGTGCGTGTCCACGATTCCAACCCTTCCATGAAGGTGAACATCTTGTCCTTTTCCGACATATCTCAGATATTCAGCATATGTCCTGAGAAGGAATTCACGTACTCTCTGATGGAGCTTGTGTGTTTTAGTTATCGTAAGGCCCAACGTGCCTCGTATTCCACATTTCCTAGGAAAAATTGAGATATGATTGCTTACTTGAGAATATCCCATGAATCTATTTGTGCCCTATTGGCCTAAATATCAGCATACTTTGTTCACCACCATAGTTTTGCATCTCCAACTAGATACATGGTAGTTGTCGTAGTCTTTCTCGCTTCGTCTTTGATCAAAGCCGCGAGAAAGTATTATTCCATGTCGAACAAGAAGTTATCAACTTCTTTTCCATCGCATGCCCCTCCGTAGGTACACAGTTCTGAAATTCTGAACTTATGCACATGCTTTTGTGCGGTGACTTTCCCGTTGCCAACCGCGTGTTGAAGCACTAGTAATTGAACTCTCAACGCTTCCATCTCATCCAGCAAATCAGGTATGATAGCAGCACCTTCAGTCATTGCTGCGTTAGCCCTCTGGCTTTCATCCAGCTGAATGTATAATTCCCGAATTTTCTTCTCTGCCACCTCGACCTTTTCTTCGAGGCCCTCCATGGCAAAACACAACCTAGTGTTTGTCACCTCAAGCGCATCCACGCGATGTTTCGTATTCCTCTTTTGAACATCTACCACCTTTGTGGTGTTCGAGGAAATTGGATCTTGATCCATAACTTTCTTATCGAGGGTCTTGAGCCGTAGCTCTGATACCAACTTTCACGAGTTACCTTTCTTCTTAGCAAAGAAAGGGACACCGTGCGGTAGTAGTCTGCTTCACTAGACTACCTTTCGCATTCTCTCGGTCGTTTCAGGACGAAAATAAATTTGATCACAAGTTAAAGAAAGCTTACAACATGAAATTGAAATGCATTGAAATTAACTTGATCATTGATTGCTTGAAAACTGAACATTACAATAGACGAAAACAGAAAATTACAATAGTTAGTGCATAGGGCGAACACTAGAAAACTTGAAAATATTTACAATGTGCGGTCGAAGTTTGGCAAACTGCGGCTGCGATAGAGTCACGAGGTTTAAGTAAAGCTGCTACACGTGACACC
This sequence comes from Fraxinus excelsior, assembly GCA_019097785.1. NCBI lineage: Eukaryota > Viridiplantae > Streptophyta > Magnoliopsida > Lamiales > Oleaceae > Fraxinus > Fraxinus excelsior. The sequence continues at coordinate 11,470,091 of CM032634.1, read as the reverse complement.
TTGTACCGTCTATTTAGACATTTTTTCGTCGAGTTGAGAACACTATGTTAAAAGGTTAGGAACGTGGAAGGTCACAAACTAAAATTCGGGATATAAATATTACTCTTAAAAACGTTGAGAACCCCAATTTCATTAGCACCATAAAGGAATCTTGAACACATACTCAGTTGATCCATCAATGGTTAATACTAGCAACCATGTTGAAATGAAATTCGTAAAAAGTTAGATTCAAACGTATTTTGAAAATTGAAAATATTCATAAATTATAGAATACATAATGAAAAATTCAAAAAAGTTTAATTTCCTTTTTTATTTATTTATAAAGTTTAGAAAATGAATGAAAACTTTATTGAACCTTAAGAGGGAAATATTTGGACAAAAGTTTGACGACTTCAATTGAAAATGACTACCTATATACATATAAGCTAGAAAAGAACAAAGTGGTGACTTCAACTAAGAATTACACTTTAGATTAACGAATGAAGTAGAGTTGTTAACTATAAGTATCAACAAATACTACTTTTTATCGATAAACAAGAGCGCAGAACTCAAGTTACAATTTAAATCATTTTTTTTTCATTATTAATTGAATATTCATTTCTTCGTTATGAATAATTCTTTTAAGATTGCATAAAATATCGAATTAACATTTCACTTTGATCAATTTCTGGTATTTTCAATATTCAATTAGTGTCGTGCATAGTCTCAAATTGGGTACTGAATATATTTTTTGAAACTATTGGATAATCGATCATGCTACTTGTACAGAAATCGTTGACACCTTCGTTGACAGAATGCCACATGGCGGCCCCCTATTGGGGGCGCCTGCGGCGGGCCAAGTAGATTAATTCTTGGATAATTGTGTCTGTCCACGTTTTCCTTTCTGTCTCCATTCAACCGGTAGGTGGGAGCAGCCATCTAGAAAACAACCATGAATCTGAATAAATGGTCCACTCGCAATATGCCATCTCCCCAATAATTTGGGACTAACAATGAATATTAGCAGAACATTTGGGAGAACATGATTTTCATTGATCTATGAAGACTGAAGTACAGAAAAATCTTTCAGAATGAAGAAGAATGTTTGGAGGATTAGAAATTAAGCATGTGGCGGCTAAGGTTTTATTTATTTATTTATTTTGAACGACTTTATTACGTACCACATTTTATTAATCATGAAAAATAAATTTAGAACAAATTTTGGAGGAAGCTCAGTCTAACTTCCAGTAATTATGCAATTCAATTATGAAACTCGAGAACATTAGCTTGACTTAATATTCTTTGTATCAAAGGGAAGGTGGGCCTCCATCTACCCGTCATGGATACTACTATAAAGGACAAAAAATAAAAAAATTAGGTGTATAGTTTACATCAATTCACAAATCAAGTTATAGTTTGAAAATTCAAAAAGAGGGGTGTTTTTTTTTTTTTTTTTTTAAATTCTAATATAATATAATATAATTAACCCACACTACCTGCATCACCCCTACCGCTCCGGGGACTATTCCGGCAACCATTCCGACAACCACTTTTCTCTGACGATCATTCCAGCGACTGCTCCGATTCCGACAAATATTCTAACGACTATTCTGACGATCATTACGGTCACAGATTTACAATTTAGTTAGTCGCAGATTATTTTACGGCCACTTCTCAAAAATTTTGTAGGTCACAATTAATTCGTTGGTCACATACACAGATCAAAATTTATAGGTCACACGGTCACATATTTCAAAATTAGTTGGTCACAGATTTTTTCACGGTCACAGATTATATAATTTTTAGGTCACAGATAACAAAATGGTTGGTCATGAATTATATTTTTAGTCACAGATTACCGAACATGTGGGCATTATCCTTCCCATTTCCATTCCAATTTCATTTGGTAAGTAGTACGCCAACTTTCATATAAACTCAAATCATTTGATAATTTTAAAACCTACATCTTCATTCCCAAATCGATTTTGAAGCTTCATCATTTTATCGACAACGGTAGCTACTGATTAGATCTCTGAGTGTAATATAAGCATTAAAAAATTGGGCTACATTAATTTCTTAAAGTTATTAATGAACATATCATTAATTATATTTATATAGTGTCGTAGTAAATGTTATTATTAAATAATTATCAAAACGCGTATTATGTCTTCCTCAATACTATCTATGACTAGATTATTCATGTGATCCAAATGCAAATGAAAATAACTTACCAAGTGGCGGCTGCGGACCATCCAACTCCACCAACACTTACAGGGATAATAAATATTGCATTAATTATACTCAAATAAATTATCTTGACTGGATGCAACAATACCAAGATTTCAAATGGTCCGAGGTCAAACATCAAAGATAACATAATCCATGCATGGAGGCTATTTCTTAAACGGAAAAATGCAGTCAAACATGTGCAACAAGACCAACGTTGCATCAGCTAGCTCAGCCCAGCCCCACACCGCCGCCGCTCTAGAAAAATTAACCATAATTCGAAACTCAAGCATCTCTCTCTCTTTTTCTCTCTTGCCATAGTATGAAAATTGTTGGAAGATTACTATATATATATATGACACCAAAAGGTAGGTGATATTCTCATTACATTAAACTTCAGTTTCAGTTCTTTCAAATTAACTGCTCAAAACTAACAATGGAGGCATATTCATATACTTATCCACAAGAAGAAGAGAAAAAAGCTAAACAGTTACCTTCTTTTCTTACATCGCTCCATTCAGTTCGTAAGGTTCCAACAAAACCAATGAAGAAACCCATAGCACCATTCCCACCAACCCCACCAAAAATCTACAAAGTGGATCCCGTTAACTTCAAGGAAGTTGTTCAGAAGCTCACAGGTGCAGCACATGAGTTCCATCACCAGGAGGTGGCGCCTCCCCCACTCGGCCTCTTATCAACCACAACCACCGACGTGCCTCCCAGGCGACCACCTATTGTTTATCCTTCAGTTAAGATGCCGTCGACTGAAGAAGTACTGTATAATGATCATATGGCTGAAACAGAAGAGGGGAAATCATTTGGAGCAGTTGGGCTGAGTTTTTCGCCTTCTTCACTTGCTTGGTATTCCTCCCTTTTTCCAAGTCCAAGAACTCTATCCTCTCTCGCCTCGAGTAGACTTTGATTGTATAATAAGAAATGTAATTGTATTTTACAATATGCGTAGAGCCTCAATGGCACCTTAATACGATCTTACTTCATATTTATATAATCTCTTTGCCGAAAAATTTATGACCGAGACTCCATTGTGAGTACAATACTACAATGTGAAGGAGTTGTTGAACGCGATCAATATTTTAGATCATCAAATGCACACTCGATCTATTGGCGATTTGGAACAACACCCTTATTCGAATTATACGATTTCCCAAAAACCAGTTATATTTATGACATTTCGTAAGGTGTTAACAAGATATATAAAAATTTGTAAAATAAACGTGTAACAGGAGCCTGCCTCCAATGCTTAGGCTTCCTCCATTTGGCAAAATTTATAAATGGCCAATCTTAATTTTCAACTATACATTGCATTGGATTGGACCCACATATACATCCACTTATCCACCACTCATTTCTATCTGTTACAAATTTAACCATTTGTAAATTCTTCCCAAATAGAGGTAGTTCGTAGTTGTGGCCTGTGGGCATATTTAGTTGGTCAACAAAATATGATGCAAACATTTATCACACACCAAGAAGCAGCTTAGTAAAAAATTCAGTTGGCTACTCTATACTCAGGCTCAGGACATCCTCGACGTTCCAAAAGATTAATACATGGCAAGTGCAGCTTGCTTTCATTGCTAAATTCAGGAGACATTCTAATCCTCTATTCATTATCCCAATAATTCCTAAGCTGTGACGTGTAAAAGAAGTTCATCTCAGCCCAACCCTGTAACACTGCTAGTCATGATCCATGGAGGATGGTACTGATAGTTTTCTTTGATCAACTCTAGAAAATTTCTGATGTTCTCATCTGGCCTTCTTCGTTTGCCTCCTTTCATTTTTTCACACTGTAAAAACAAAAGTTATGGATATCTGAAAAGTCGAGCCAAGAAGAAGGAAAACCATAAGACATAGCAGCAATTTGATTTGTAACAATGATTAAACCACAGGTAGATTATTTGAGAATAAAAGCTGCATACATTGTTCCGACCAAGCCAATTAGCACTATCAAGGAATATCTTCTGAGGTGGAACACTTGCATCTATTAAAAGCAGGACTGAGACGAGTTTCTCGATTCACGAAGTAGCCTTTTGTGAATGAGGACCAATCCATTCTAGCAGATTCTGGGGCATTAGCAAAACTGTAAAAAAAGTCGGCCTTATCAGAGAGAGCGCTTTGTTGTACCAAGGCCAATATTCATTAATCAAATGTACTTTAACATTTGCCATCACAAATGTACATAAGTTAAATAACAGTCTAATTGTGTAAACAATTAGAAAAAAATAAAGAACCAGTAAGAGCACAAGCTAAATCTTTTAAATAGTGTAAACATTTATGGGAAAAAAATGTAAGAAGTGAACAGCTAAACTCAGAATTCATCTCAAATCTAGAACTGTGGCTCTTGGGGATGTAACCTATAAAATAAAGGGACCACCATTTGAAGATTCCGACATCCAGGAATCATATATAAAAAATCACCGCCAATAGTAATTAGTGATAGTGGCAGCTCCCCTCACTTGAATTTACCAACCTCTTCTACCCTGCATTTTGTAATATAGAATTGGAGCCATTAAAGTTCAAATTAAAAAGATGCATTCAAATTGAATTGAACGAATTCCAATTGCATGGCCCCTATTATAAGCCAGCAACCATAGTGTTTGTTGATGCATTTTTCAGCAAAATAAAAGTTTACCACAAAACATGCTAAAAGCATAATTTGTTAACTAATTACTGATACCATATGAATTAAGAAGTCCAACACATGTAATGCAAACAAAATACTATCAAAAGCAACTATTTTGAGAGACAATACATTATGTGTTCTCTAACAGTATCATAAACCAATAAAATGAATACATACTTTCGACCAGTAAAATCTCATGGACAGCACAAAATTGAATTATTCCACAGCTAACCGACCATGTATAGAACCAAAGAAAATCAAAGAAAATCATAAACAAAAAAAATGCACAAAAAGAAGTGATTAAAGGAGGGAAAACTCTAGGCTTACCCATAACCAGGTAAATACACAATGTACCAACTTTTGTTCACCAAGAAATGATTAATCAACTGTGTCTTCCCTACACAATATTCAATAATATACAATAAAACTTTAACCTGCAACTAAATAAATTCTGATGAGAACAATTAGATTAAATTGATATCTGGTTTTTTAGAAGTGAGAGCAATCTCCTTTTTACAGATAAAAAAGTTAATAAGCGAAGACTTGCAAACATTGGGCCGACCCAACATGGCAAACTCGAGTCGGTCATCTTTGGGACAATCCTTGGGCCAGTTACTACTCCTCCCAAAGTGAACATCTTTAATTTTAGCATCGCCAGAGTAGGGTCCAAGCACGATATTCGAACCAGGTAGGATCATATCATCGGTGATGTCATCCGGGGTTGACTCCGAGAGGCATAAAAAGGACGGCCTGCACGAACTTGGCCGCCTCAGATAGCGCCATGGGTCTTTGACCTTTCATAGCGGAGGCATGGCAGCAATTCGGTTGCTGAGAAGTGTAGGTCCCAAATGCAAGCGAAGGTGGATGGGATTTGTGAGAATGAGGAACGGAACAAAACATTGAGGAGACTTGGGGATTGAGTAGGCGAGACGTCAGAGTCAATATCATCCTTTGTCTATTGAGCTAGAGATTATGTGAGGCTAAGTTTAGAAACTTTGATCCTACTATAAAAAAATTAAGTGAGACGATGTATTCCTAACAGGAAGGTCCATAGCCCTTGTCATTGGTCCATTAGTAATGCTTGTACATGTCTAGTGCCGAAATTTTCTTGATTTCTGACCTTTATAGTGTCAATTATTATATTGGAGTTCGTAGTGTAAATTTTTTTTAAAGCTGTAAAGTTAATACGATTATCATCGTGTAGATAGAAACGTCAAATAGGAAACTCTAAAAATTCGAAATAATGTTTATACATTAATAAGCTCCCTTTAGGAGTTCTTGTTAATATTTTTCAGTGTCCAAAATAAAATGGTTCTGACTTTTGGGCCATATTTGGTATATGATGCCTGGCTGATATAATTAATTGGAAGGCTCCCAACTTAGCCACGAATAACATTGATCTACCTCTAGTACTGTAATTTTCTGTTGTAGTGTTATGATCTCTATGGATATACATGCATCCCATATGATTGAAATGTAGAGAAAACCAATCGAATCAGATACACTTGCATCACAAACTTGGTCTTCAATAATAATAAACAAGACACAAAAAGCAATAACTAGACCTCATTAACAAAAAAACTAAGGGGAGTACAGAACCTTCAAATTGCTAATGAACTCGAGAAGATAAAGAAAAGAACTCATCTAATGTATCCTTTGATAGCAATGAAAATGCAAAATTGTTAGGCAGATGAGTACCACTAATGTCTTCCTCAATAAATTACTCCTCATTTTGCACTAAAACGTCGCAATTTACCAATTTTATATGTTCCTGTCCTTTCCTCTGTAAGGGAAAGGACCTAATAGCTGTTTACATTTGCAGGTTGAAGCATAAAAACTGTCAGAAAACTCGAATTATTTTCCTGTTTGAGTAGACTCAAAACTTCCTCTCTCTCTTAGAAATCCTTCGGCATTCTCATACAGGTCCCCTAATCCACCAAAAACTACAATAAGCCACGAATCAGTTGTTGGAAATATTGAATGAAAATACAAATCAGCCGTTTGAATTTCATCAGTTTCTCTTGTCATCAGTTCATCCATTTGAAGTTCATCAATTTTCATCTCTTTAATGTTGTAACTTCTTATTCAATGCATTAAAGAGTCGGCTCCTCCTTCAATGCATTAAAGAGTCGGCTCCTCCTTCAATGCATTAAAGAGTTGGCTCCTCCTCCATGGGTATAAATAGGAGTGATCTCTCAGTTGGAACAACAAGAAAAATACAAGCTTTCCTTCTAACATTAAATTTCATTTCCGGGTCTAAGATTTTCTTTTTGATTTATTTGAGAGATATAGTGAATCACAGCTAGTTCGTAGGCGGTTAACGTAGTGCAGCATGAACCGACAACCGATTGTATCCTGTTAATCAAACACCGATCATAACCTCTTGCACTCCGGTGAGGCGGCGAATTCGATTTAAGGAAACCGTGTAAACACGGGCTTTCGATTTTGGTTTGATTTACTTTGATTCTCCAATATTTTCCCCAACATCAGTCGTCCCGGAAAAATCACAAAGAAAGCAAGAAATTGAAATAGAAGAGAAGCCGGCAAAAATGGAGCTATTTTTGGTCGATTCGAGGATTAAGGAAATTTGGGGAATTGAGCTCTTTGGGGGGAGAGAGGAACAATAGATGAATTAGGCCCAGGCTCAACACTTAAGGGTTGGACAACTTAAAATAAAGGGAAAAATTCATAAATCTTACTTTAAGTTTACCCTATTTCAAAAATAACAAAACATCTTTCATATTTCAAAAATCAGATTTTTGACCTATACACGCGCGCGCGCACGCGCGCGCACACACACACACACACACACACACACACACACACACATATATATATAATTAATCCACCCACCTACACCATCCCCGCTGGTCCGACAGCCGTTCGGCGACCATTCCGGCGATTACTCCGATTTCGGTGAATGTTCCGGTGACTACTCCGACGAGCGTTTTTAGCGACTGCTTTGATTCTAGTGAATATTCCGGTGACTGTTCCGCCGTCAATTTATTCCGACGACTGCTCCGATTCCGACAGATGTTCCAACTCCGACGAATATTTCAGCGACAAACTCAAGTCACAAGTCACAAGTTACAGCTCAAGTCACAAGTCACGACACATTGTTTTTTTTATTGATAACATGATTAAGCTCATGTCTCACATTTTTGTTAATATTCACGAGTTATTTTCAAATAGTCACAGCACAGGTCATAGAATATATTGCACATTGCTCACGATTTTGTTCATAGTCCCATGTTATTTTCACATGTTCATTTCAAAGGGTCATAGCATATTTTTACACATGGCTCAGGTTTTTGTTGATAGTCACAGCATGAGTCATATAATATTTTGCAGGTCACAGCACATGTCACAACACATGGCTCAAGTCACAGCATAGGTCACAACACATGGCTAAGGTCACAACATAAGTCACAGAGACTATACAGCACCACATCACCACCACCACCGTCTTACCTGCCCTAACCCTACTCCACCGCTGCTACCACAGCCGGCAACTCACCACAACCACCTCAAACAAATCAATAGAAAAACACCACCACACAGTCCGCACCAGATCCATCACTGTCGACCGTCACAACCATCACCGACCACCGCACAGTACAAATTAAAAACCAAAAAACTCCCAAAATTCAACCACCGGATTGGCACCCATGGCATTCCCACACATAAACCACCTACCACAAGAACCACCACCGCACAGGCCCTAGCCTAGCCCCCAAACGCTACCCCCGCTGCCAATATCAACCCAGGCCCTAGCTAGCCCCCAAACGCCGCAATGTCGACTGACGCTGCAAATTAGCAGCATCATTGCCGCTGCGCGATGCTGCCCTAATTCGCAGCAGCGTTGCGCCGCCGCTGCGAATTAGGGCAGCGTTGCGCGACGCTGCTGCTAATTTGCAGGAGCGTGACGCTGCAGCGACGTCAACATCAGCGTCGCGTGACATGAACTAGGGAGGGAGACCGAGAGGGATGAGATGCAGTCGCCGCCCGTTGGTGAGAGACATAGAGAGAAGTGAGAGACGGAGTGTGAGAGACAGAGAGAGATAATGTAATTTAGGGTTTGAAAATTAATTTTGGGGTGGGGTGGTTGTGTATAAATCAATTTTTATAATGTTATTATTAATATTTAATTAAATATAATAAATCTGTATTTATATATAAAACGTCTGATTTTTGAAACTTAAACCTTGAAATCTGATTTTGGAAAATGGATCTTGAAAAATAGGGAATTGAGTAATTTGCACTAAAATAAATAGACTCAAATCATTTCGGGAAAAAATAACAAATCATGTGTACAGTTTACACCAATTCACAAATCAGGTTTATAGTTTAAAATTTCAAAAATCAGATTTTTTTAATACTTAATTCTAACATAATATAATATAATTAACACACCCCACATGCACCACTCATACTGCTCCGGGGATCATTCTAACGACTATTTCGACCACCATTCTAATATAATTAACTCACCCCACATGCACTATTTATACCTCTCCGGGGACTATTCCAGCGACTATTTCAACCACCACTCTTTTTCGGCAATATTTTCGACGACTGCTCCGATTCCGACAATTATTTCAACGGCCATTTTAGTCACATATTTACAATTTAGTTAGTCGTATATTATTTTTCAGTCACGAATAATAATTTTTATACGTCACAGATTATTTAACGGTCACAGCTCAAAAATTTTGTAGGTCACATATTTCAAAATTCGTTGGTCACAGATCAAACTTTATAGGTCACACGTTCACATATTTGAAAATTAGTCGGTCACAGATTTTTTTACGATCACAGATTATATAATTTTTAGGTTACATGTAACAAAATGTTTGGTCAGGAATTATATTTTTAGTTACAGATTACCGAATTTTGGTCACATACGCAAGATAGTGGGTCACATACAATTGCCACTTGCGACCAACCTCACTTCGGCATCACCACAACGGCACCAACGCAACACCACCACCACTAATGAAAGCCACCACTCCACAGCGCCACCCCAACAGTGCCACCACCAACAAAACTGTCACCACCATATCCGACAAAAAAAAAATCTCAAACCCACAACCAGAACCACCACCATCCCTGTCCCCTCAACAACACAGACATCACTGCCACCACCTCCATCCCCGTCGATGTCAACACACCTCATCACAGCAACATCGCGATGCTGCGTTAGCAGCGAAACCACCTCCACCTCCCGTCGATGCCAAACACACCACCAACAAAACTCGTTGCAGTTGTCGCCGCTGCCACACCACTACCACCACCACAAGATCAACACCAAGAAACACTAGATCTTGAAAAATAGACTCAGAGTTTCCAACAATTTCATATTGAAGCAAGTTTATCGCTTGAAAATTGATTTTTCAGGGAAAGAACTCGATTGAAGCCTGATAAGTGTATTTTATACACTTATTCGGGCTCTAAAATATCGACATTTTGTGGTTTTTTTAATGAAATTATAGATTAATTTATTATATAATGTGTTTTTAGGTAAAACTCAATGAATGGAAGTGAAATTGAAAGAAAGACGCGAAAAGAGTGAAAAATGGCAAGATCCAAAGCTTGGGGGGCTAAAGTGCAAATACTCAAAAGTTGTGTCGCAGCTCACGATGAAGATTCGAGAATTCTAGAAGTTAAATGGATGCAACTAAAGATCAAAAGGAGTGACAACAAATCAATTTTCAACCGTACAAAGTTGTCGAAAGTTTTAGTTGGAGATTGAGACCTATTTTTGACATAGTAAAAGCTCGAATTGAAGAAGAGCTATTTCTAGCAAAGTTGTAGTCCTTCTAGTTATCTTTCCAATGCATCTTGAATCTCCTTAATCGGACATCGGAAGAAAGAGTTATGATAAAAATACTGAAGCAAACACAAAGTGGACAGAAACTCAGCGCCCAGACGCTACAAACTTAGTGTTCAGGCGCTACACTAGCCGAGAAAACATAATTTTCAACAGATTTCCAGCGCCCAAACGCCGCCACAAATTTTAGATTTTTATTGTTTGGGCCGCGAAAACTCCACAAAAAGACTCCAAATTGGCCAAGAATGTGTATGGAAGTATAAATAGACCTAAGGAGACATTGAAAAGGAGGGTTCCCACACATTGAAAAGAGGGTTCCACACTTTGTAACATTGAGAGAAAAACACAAGATCGAAGATGAAGGATTCAAGTTTAAATCAAGGATTGGAAGTGGAAGAAGATTTTGGTGCAAGAACTGATTCTTTTCCATCTTTTTATCATTTAAATCCGGTGACGAATTTAGTTATTTATTCCATTGTTTTGATTATGAGTAGCTAAATTCATTATTAGGGCAAATAATGTAATCTATTGAGACCCTTAATTCTTTAATTCATGAATTCTGAGTTTTATTCTTCCATGCGTTGATTTTATTATGATTGCAATGTATTGGATTACCTGATCAATAATTTGATGATCTATTGAGTTTCTTACGAATCGAGAGATGAGTTTGAAACTTAGAACATGTAATAAAATTTAGTAATGAGGTATAACGTGTAGAGATACATATACTAAGTGTTGCGGTCGTTATATGAATTCCTAGTGCCATAACTCGTTTAACTAAGGGTAATTCGCATAGAGATATGTAATTGAATTAGTTAAATATGCTCAATGAGAACTCGAGAGGGGTAAATTGAATACCGTAGGAGAATTCGATCGAACACTACGTTAGGTTAGAATCTTGAATTGGGAATTAAGGTGATCATTAGATGAAATTTTTTTGTCCTAATACATCTTATATACATGAATCTTTGATCTATTTGTATTTGTTATTTCAACATAATTCTCATTAGTTTTAGGCATTTAGTTTATTTAAGAGAATCAATCTTTCCAACTATCACAATTCCTTATTTGATTTACTTCCATCAAATAAAAGATAGAAAAGTAGATTAAGACTAAAGAATAGTCCTCGTGGGAACGATAATCCAGACTCTTAGATCCACTATATTACTTGTTACGATATCGTACACTTGCGATACAAAAACACGCAACAAAACCCTAATCAACCAATAGTAGCCGGAGACGAGGAGGCAGTGGCGGCGTCTTGAGCGTCGAGCCATGACATCGATGGTGGGATCTTCCGGTGGTGACGTCGCTACGCAGGGTGGCGCCACTATTGTTGAGAGAGAAGAGACCACCGCACCACAGACACGGTAGCAAGAGGCGAGGAGGCGGTGGTGTCGTCTTGAGCATCTGCGGCACCGGTGGCGACGGCTTCGGTGGGCAGGGCAGCGCCACTACTGTTGAGAGAGAAGGAGAAGATTGGTAAGAGAAGGGAGAGAAGATAGAGAGAAGGGAGTGGATAGAGAGAGAAAAGATATGGAAAAATGATTAGAGTTTGGGACGAATTGGGTGACTTTGATTAAATGTAATATTAATATTAATATTAAAATATATAATTATTACCTGATTTATGATTAATTAAAGTTTGCACCAGATTTATGAACAATAATCTTCAAATACTGGCTATTGTGTAATTTTCCCAATCAAGAGGCAAACGTAACTTGAAGAACTTTTTTTGGCCCAAATGCTGCTCTGACTCTAGCCCATTAAAGGATCCACCCAAGCATCACATATGTGTAATTAATCATCTAGACTCGTTTGACACTGCTTGAAGTGCTTATTGATAAAGTTATCTTATATAAGTTTCATATAATAGTTCTTTAGTGAATTTAATAGGATCCGTTTGATTGACGGAGTTTTTCATGGAAGTAAGAAAATATTTTCCTACTTTCACTTTTTTTACTGTTTGATATGCGAAATTTTCCACGGAAAATATTTTCCTCCCTCTTTCTAGGTACAACACTTTGATGCACAAATGGTGAAAAATATTTTTTCTCCTAATATGTGGGAAAATATTTTTCACATTTTTTTTTTGCAATGAAAACAAATTCTAGACACAATGGTTAAAAAAAATTACTTTCATCGACAACTTTCTTGCAAAATAAAGTCAAACGAATGATATTCGGTATGGTAAATTTTTTTTGACAATGAGAACAAATTTTAGATTCAATAGTAGAAAAAATTATCACTTTAATGGACAAATTTCATAAAAACGAAGTCAAATGGACACCAAATTTTCAACATTTTCCGTGAAAAATTATACCAATCAAACATATAATTACAATTCCCAGTAAAACATTTTATTTCCACTCATTTTCCACCATTCCAATCAAACGGACCCTAAGATAAAAATTATTCAAACATGTTTAAAACAATTTCTTAATTTCAAACACACTTTTAACTTTTCAAAAAACCTGTCAAATTTGCCATTTGTATCTCATGGCATCATCAAATAGTCACAAGTTAAATACATCTTTAGATTATTTACAAGGTAATGCATTCATACGTCATACTAAACCATGTGTATCAATTTCTCAAATTTCACAAAATTATATGCGTACATCCGAAATGTATCTATGACCAAATTACAAGCCGGGTTAATACGTACTGGACCGAGCTACAACCAGACCCAGTACTCCCCACATCCGTCTCTACGTATCATCATAATGCACGAAAGTGAAAATACATGAATTTTTACTAGTGTTGAGGTATCATAACTTAGCACGGACAAATATATATTAAAGAGTTATTTCAATTCATCCACTCTTATTGAATCATAATTTTTTTTTTCACGTTAATTAAAAGTATAAACTAGATTTTGCTTAGCACTTATAGAGTGAGATATATCTAACTAAGCCCCTGTTTGGTACACATTAAAATTTTCATTTTCATTCTTTTATTCATTTTCAACCACACATTCTTCAATAAAATAATATTTTCCATCACATCAATAATTTTTCCTTCTTTTTCAACCACATATTCTCTATAAATCTACTATTCCAAAATACATTCTTTCAAAATAATATGACTCAAACACACCTTAAATATAAAAGAGTGACTTTTTATTACTATTCATAAGCCTAAGCCGAGCCGTATAGGAGTAGCCGTGTTAGCCAACCTGATTGGAAGTGTGTTGGGTAAGTTTTCTCCAATTTTTATTTTTTTCCCTGCAGTCAAGTTTTTTTGTTCTTGTTTCCCTCTTTTTCCCACTATACGATGCAATTTGATAGCTGCCATTTAAAATTGAGTGGACCATTACACCCTACTATCATAATCTAATTTTCAGAATTATCTTGTATTTATTTATTGCAGACATTTTGTAATTGAGGGTAAGTTTGGTATATTCCAATTAATGAACCTGTCATTTTCGTTACACTGCAAGAGTAAAAAGAAGACGATTCCTTACCCATTCAATGCATAAGAAATGAAAATTCATTATCTTGCAATTTCTCAAACATGCGTTCTATCTTCTCAGTTCTCACACACAAACACTCTTTCCTTGCACAAACCCTAGAAAATTCTTCCGTCGAGTTCTCTCCTCACCACTAGGAGAGCCAAAAAGGGAGAGCTACAAAATTGACCGGCTAACTTCACATTTTTTTTATAGGCGCCATCATCCCATCACGTAAAATATGCTCTTTTTCCCTCTTCAGGCCCTTTACATCAAAGCTATAGAAATTCTTGTTGAAGAGAGTAATGTTCAGCGAGTCGATGCCCCCTGTTACTGTAAGTAAAAAGTTGTTCATGAATTTATTTACTGTTTTAGGACATTTGGGCCCGTTTGGTAGAGATTAAAATTCAATTAAAATTGAAAATATAACCGTTATTGAGTCTCACTTGTCTAATAAAAGTCAACAATAACGGCTAATTTTTCAATTTTAATCAAATTTTAATATCTACCGAACGGGCCATTGGATAAATATATTTGAATGACTAATTTTTTGGATTTTTTACTTGAAGTTTTGGGTACCAGAGGAATGGACATGGGTTCACGTATTATGCGGTTGGTTTTTGTTGTTATTGGACATAATCTTTGGAATTGTTTACATGTTTTTTGACTTTGGATATAGGGGTTATTTAGGGGATTGGGTTCTTAATTTGGGTAGTGATATAACAAAGAGAATGCAAAATGAACATATTTTCTATACTGAAAACTATATATGTAATGGAATTTTTTGAAAAAGATCCTAGTTTTTTTGTAAAATTTACTATCATCTGAGAATTATTGAAGCTTCATTTTCTGTTGTAATTAGCTGTGCTGAGTAGTTTTTTGAGCTATTATCCGATTTCTTGAAATGATAGTAATCAAGTGTAATTGGGATCTCTTCTTTTGCAGTCGACAACTATATGAAAATGGTGTTTAAAGGGTGGGGGATCAAGGGGGCGAGGAAATCGCACATATAAACATAATTGAAGTTCACGATAGACGGAGATAAAGAGATAATTGTCATGCTACATGTACCAATTTTTTTACATAATCACTTACCTATTACTCACAATATGGGGGTGGGGACCACATTATGTGAGAGGGGGTAAACAATAGATAATCACTTACATAATTAGTTACATAGATTTATCCAAGAGATAATATCGAAGTGGGTATGTATAAAACTACATGATATTCAACTAATTATGAGTTAGAAAATATGCTCTGGGAGGAAGAGAAAATCAGTTAGAGCAAAATAAAACTACATGGTATTTGATATGAGAGTTTGATTTTCAACATGTCAATTGTGTAACTTTAATTTTCTCTCTTACAACAATAGGATTGTACGATGGGCTTCAGAAGTGTACCTATGGTAAGAGCATAGAAGACATAAATTTGAAAGTCGTTTGTCAATTGTATTCGGTTAATATATATAGACAGACTTCATTATTTGGATGATTGAAACTTGATTTCCATTTTTGAAGGATGAGTTTTTGACCTTTAAAATGATAAATTCATTACTCCAGTGTGTGTCTATCTCTCTTTCTGATTCCTTATGCTTTTGTTAACTGTACCTTGCCATATATTGACAACATCGTTGTAAATAATATTCCACTGATTTCACAAGTCCAAATTCTTTTACCTTTAAGACAATTTCCCCCCAATTGTTTGTCAACGTACTTCTGAGTCACTTGTACATGAAAAATAAAAACTCTATATATTAAATGAACAACATACTTTTAGACACTAGACTAGATTCTTGTGATGCCTATGAATGGCTTTGATGGATACGGCTGTTATAATTGTGAGTTTATTTGTGGTTTAATGTCATTTGCATTTCTTCTCCCTTAAGATTTATGTAGTGTTGCATGAATTTATTCTTGTTGGAAGATATAATTCAGACACAAGAATGCTTTGTTCGTTTTGTGCTCCAAAGAAATAGATATATCACCAACTCTCACAGATCTTCGAGGAACTAAGACATATATCTGTAAGCTAAATCATCAGTGCTTAGATCTCTTCATTTTTTGTATGCTTCTTCAAATTTTTGTGTTGTACTGTACGGTTTATAGTTCTTTTTATTTTTTCCCGTTAACCGAGGATAGCAAACAAGGACATATATCTGTACGTTTAATCATCAGTACTTGGATTTCTTCCTTCTTGGTGTATTGCTTTCAGTTTTTGGAGTTGTACTGTTCAAATTTTGGATCTTTGAAGAATTAGGTATTCAAAATGTTTTACTTTAGAATCTATTGCATTTTTGCACTTCTAGGTTAAATGTAATGCTTTCAGTTACATACTTTACAAATTTTTTGATACTTGAGCTACCTCATCTCTACATTCTCGAATAAATGCTCTTTCATGCTAGAAATGGTGTAGGGTTTGATTAAAGATATTAAGTTGGCAATGTAAAGTTTTAGGGAAAGGATGACAAATATGATTCACAAGTTAATCCTAAGCTAGAGAAAAAGAGTGTAGTTCTAAGCAATTTGACAACCAATATTGTGAATATGAGTTGCATGTTTTCATATTGGCAACCATGAAGGTGCACATTTTAGTTAAAATCTCACAAACGATCAAATGTATATAGCGTTCAATCTGATGGTAAAACTGTTTGTTTCATACTATACGTTCTGAAATATCATTTGATGACAGCTACTTGTACATAAGATAAACATGTTAAAACTCGTGCATCCACGTATGACAGGAAATAAATATGTTTTTGACTTAGAATTACCACCTAAAATGAAAATATCCGTGGCTACACGTGCAACGCACGTGCATTCACTAGTCTTTTTTATAAAAATCACATTAGTCCATTGAGATTTGTATGGGTGTTTAAAGAAAAAAAAAAGAATTGCTCCATTGTTGGCAAGCTAGTTCCTAAACTTAAAAAAGGAACAAGTTAATGTCCAACATTTCATTGTCGAGGCATTATTAATCCTCGAGGCTCGAGATCTAGTAACCTTCAAAAGCTACTCAAAATCTTCAAAACTTTTAATTATCTTCGTCTTGTTTGAAAATATTTTTTTCAAAATGAGTTTTTCCTCGCACTCATTTTTAACAATATTCTTAAAAATTGAATTATTTTCCACATTTCAGTGTAGAATCTTCTTTACTTTTTAAACACCAATTCTCTAAAAATTGACTTCGCACAAAATTATTCTAAAAAAATCAAATTCATACGTGGACGAATTTCAATTTCTACTTGAGTAGACACCTAGAGATTTAGTGGTTATTTAATAAAAAATTATCAATTTTTCAATCGGTGAAACTTTCAATTCATGAAATTTACAACTTTTATAAACTTTTGTATCATAAATTTCATAAACATTTATCAAAATATATACTAAAATTTCTAGAGTAATGTTACGTGCACAGGGAAAGTTTAACAGAATTCACGCAGAGAGGCACATAGTACAATTTCATTGACGGTTGACAAAAAGAAAAATACACTTGAAAATCAAGTATTGCCAACGCAATACTTGATAAATTAAAAATTGTCACACGATCCCTCAACTAACAATTTTCCCTTGAAAAGAAGAAGTAAAAAATAGACACCCAACTCGGCATCTCCCCTCCCAAAACCCTGTTATCAAAATTCTCTCTGTAAATCTTACGCATTTATGTCCCCATCTTTTCATCTCGTCGATTCCATTTTGTTTTTAGCCTTTGATTTCCTCATTAATAAATTCAATTTGTTTTATTTTTCTGAGTTCTCGGAACAAAATTCCCTTCTTCACCATCGTTTCTCATTGCTGTCTCGAAGGTTTTATCTGTGCATTTTTAACCAAGGACCACAGGTGCGTATATCGAAGCATATTGTAAATGCTAATATCTGATTAGTCGCGTGACTGTATTCTATTGTGTTTATCTGTGAATTTGATTTTTGGTTACAAAATTCGAAGACGAAAAACATGGAAAATGGAGAAGGCAATTTAGAAAGTAAATTTGCGGGCATGGTGGTGAGCGATACCAACGACATCAACGGCAATGACGGATTGTTTCAGGTCATGAAAGCAGTAGAAGCTGCCGAGGCCACTATCAAGCAGCAGGTATATTTAGTTCTATCCCTCTCTCCTGTATTTTAACTGTATGTACTTTATGTTAGTAGGGCAGGGTATTTTCTGTACTATGAATATAAACATCTTTTGAATAATATATTTGTATTTATACATGGATCGTGCAATCTCTCGATGCCGTTCCAATATGTACTTGTGGAACAACATCGCAACAAGGGTCTGCTTTTGGAAACTGCAATGGAAACCACTGGGAACAGAAGGGATGAGAGTGTTATCCCAACCTTGTCTCTAAAATCATGCCTAGCACACACCCGAAGAAGTAAAATAGTAGGAACACATTCACTTTATAGTATAATGTTTTTTTTTTTTTTTTATCTGTAATGACATTTACTAGTGGACTAGGAAAACTTTACAAAAACGTCATCAACCAAAATATATCTCTTCTAATTTAGCATTGGTCCAATATGTTTATGCCTAACAAGTATAGACATGTAAAAGAGAGCACACAATCCTATATTAGACAAATATCGAAGATTCCACTGATCTTCATCCATCCTATGCCACAGTATCACTCCTTTGACCACATGTATGAGAAAATACGTCCCCCAGAAAAAAGCTTCATTTCATAAAAAATAAGTTTCCTATACTATCCCACTACGAATTAGTTATATTGAGATTCAGATGATTAATATATTTTATTTTATTTTTTCGATGAAGGGAGCTTTGATAATTAAATGATAGATAAGGAGGGAGAAACATTTAATGCACATTTCCGGAAGATGTTGGAGTTCTGAAATTGAGCCCTTTTACTTGGATGGACCGAGTAATTAAATTTGTTAAACAAGCACTTAATAGGCATTTGTTTGACTTTGAGAAATAGCAGGCACTTAATAAACACATGACAGACCACTTAAATGAAAATAATCACTGAACGAACCTAGTTTGAATTAACATGACAGCAATCCTACATTAAAGAGAGGCCAGCCTTTGTATCTTTGGCAATTTGATCCTCTAAGCCCATTTAAGAAATTACTAATATGAAGAAAGAGAAAAGTGCAATGTACTACAATGCTACTAACTGTGCCTTTAGCAAATAGTACTAATGGAAGGAGAAAAGGGAAACATTAAAATGATTAGTCATTCAATATAATGATCTTCTTATGACGAGTGCATTATAAAATGATAGTCTAAGCTTGAATTAGGAATCTTTGGATTTTTTATGACAGAAATCCCATTTTTTTATTTTGCTGGTACTTGGTCATACTCATTATCAGCCCCTTTTCCGTTTTTACTTTTACTAGGTAAGCTTAGATTTTCTCCAATCTAAAAAGCCTTCATTTGGTTAATGATTCTTACAGCACTGAATTCCATTGTTTTGTTATAGATACTGAGGCCAATCAATGTTCTTTCTCATGATATTTGTGTCTCGTGTCAGGAATAACGAGATACGTATCATTGACTTTTGCTGTGTGATATGGCAAATGAACTTCAGAGAAGATTTATCTTGTGTTTTCTATAAGGCTATTGTTTTCCTGAGCTATGAATAAGATGTTTCGTCTCAGGACCTGTGGTTTTAGTGATGAGGTTGATAGTAAAGTATTCTGGGGGCTTGCATTAATGGTTATTTTTTGAGGACAACACAGAATCAATAGAGTTTTGAATACAGTATCTCCCAGGTCCTCTACTTTAGGACAAAGCAGTGTTCTTGGCTTTCCAATGGTGCATCACTTTTGATGCTTCCTTTAATATAGCTATCTTATTTACGACGTTCTTGGTAGCGTTTCCTAGATGTTAATATTGTCCATGATTCATTTTATTCTGATCTTTGTCAGATAGGATATTTTTCCTTCCCTCTCCATGGGCTAAACCTTGGGATTTTCCGGCAATTATTGATATGTGTTGTTGGAGAGAACTTTTTGCTCGATTGAGTTTATTTTATTTCCCACTTTGCTGACTGCTCGTCCTCTTTGTAACTCTCTCTATGTTGAAGTGATTTCCTTCTCTCTTTTTTTTTCTATATGGTCCTTCAAGATGAGCTGCCTTTATACTTTGTATTCTCATCTATGTTTTTTCCATGTTTCTTTCAAACTAGGCCATATTTAATGTTTATTTAGAAATACGTTTAGTTTGTATCTCGCACTCTTCTATATTTTCTTGTACTTTTGTCAATTGGAATTTGAATTTCTAATGTAAGAGTTTCTCTTGCCAGAGATCAAAATATGCTGCTTCTAGATTTTGTTTTTTGATTTTGATGAAAGGACCTTTACCTTCCTCCAAAAGGACCCTGGCAAGCAATGTGGTGGAGTGCCTTGACTATTGTCACTTAGTCAGCTAACATTCACCGTCCTGCTGTATTATAGACCCTTAAGAGTGGCGCGTCACCCACGTCACTCTTCATGGCTCACCAGCCACTTATTTTACAAAGATGTGTAGAAAACTTCCCACTTTTTATCCCCTTCTAACTATACTCTATTTACCCTTGCTCCCAGGCTTATATCCCTGATAGGTTTCTGTGTAGATGATTATGCTGCCCTATTTGTTGGTTGTGTACATTTTTTCCTTATCTATAATTGCAGAAAATTCTCAAATGCTTTTATTACTGATATTAGAATTTTGTACAACTTGTACTTCTTGGGGGTAAATTATTATGCTATGTTGGTATTTTTTTAATGATACATTATGCTAATAGAATAATTCTCTTAGCACTTGTGAAGCCTATGACTTGTGATGGTAAAAACTAGCTATTTGATAGAACTTGACTGTCTTTCATAGGTGGAAGAGAACAATCAATTGAGATTTGAACTTCAGAAGAAAATTCAGGAACTTGAGAAATATGTAAGTGCTCTTACGTTGGATGCTCTCTGTGCAAAATTTTCTCCTTTTTTTTTTTTAAAACTACGGGTCCAAATTCTGTTTTCTTTCATAATTATCACCAATTATTTCTTTCAAATCCTTTTTCTTTATGTCCTATATTTTACATTGAATATGGAAGCCACAATATCTAGAGGCTGCCTTGTGGCAAACAATTAGGATTAGAATTTGTCTACAAGCAAGACTCCTCTATTAACTCTGACCTTAAAGTGGCTTGGTGTGTATTTCCTGGATTTGGCCACTGTATTTAATTCCTAATGCTTGGTAATTCTCTTTATGAGAGCTATCCATCATTAAAATGCACGTTTCATGCTTTATCTTCCCAATCTGCGAGGATTATTTTACTCTCTATGATCTTTATTTTGATCTTATCTCTTTAACACAATAGTATGACCAAAATCCCGTGATCAAAACTTCTTGAAACTTACTATATCAAATTACCTTACGTGATCATCCATCATCGCCTGCAAGCATCTTCAATTTCCTCAAGCATGTAGGCCTGTTAGTTGATTGTTTCTATCATTCCCTATACATGTGTATATCTTGTATCCCTCCCTACTAATTATAACTAACTATAGTTCACATTCTGCATTTTTGTCTATAGGTAGATAAAATGTTTCAAATAATTTAAACGATAGATACCACAGCCTTTACGAGGATGGGTGCCTCTCAACAAAAAGAGACTTTTTCCTGTTCATATTCATTTTTATGGTATCATTAGCTTACTGATATGGTAAAGATAATCTAGGTACCTGTATATATCTATTCACGTGGTAATAGGCTACAAATGAACCTTTGGAATATCTTGTACCTGCACTTTTCATAACTAACTATAATTCACATTATGCATTTTTGGTTATAGATAGATAAAACGGTTCAAATTATATAAATGGTAACCCAGGTAAATATATCTTAACATACATGGAAATAGAGCAAATGAAACTTTGAATTTGGAGCATGACAGATTTCTTGCATCCAATTAGAGGATCTACTATCCTCTCAATATTTGTAGTTTCGCTTATATAAACAATAAATTATGTTTCTTATCATAAAAACATTAGAGAACACCATTATTTCAACTGCAGTGGATTAAGTTTAGCCCCTGTTTGACATCCATTAGTCTTTTTTTTTTTTTTTTTTGGAAAAATGACTTTTGGAATAGTGATATTTTTGGAGAATATGAGGTTAAAAAGTAAGAAAAAGTTTTGGGTTTACGTGCAAAATATTTTATTGTGTGAATGTGTGATTAAAAATGAGTTTGAGAAAAAAGAGTTGATTTAATGATGTCGAACATGGGCTTACTGTTGAAATATTTTTCTCTTGCTTTAGACGGTGCCATTAGATAAAAACTAGTTTATGCAGTAATTTTGTGGAAGAGAATAATAGTAGTTTAGCAGTTGAAGCATCAGAATCAAGTCCTATCTTGGATGATCAGACCTAATGCTTAGAGAGTGACTATACTGATGAAGAGGTCAAGATGGGTGAATTTGAAATAGTGAAGGATATAGTCCTAGGGCTACATGGAATTAAGATCACTTTTTATCTATATTCTAGGAAATATGCCAATTGTGATTTAGTGATACATTGGTTGTAAGTTCATTATCTTGTTTTTAGAGACTTGAGAGGCACGTCAATTAAGGGCTAGGATCTTGAGCTATTTATTTAGTTACTACTTTGTTTAAGATTTTTGACCGTGTCCCTTTCATAGACAATTAGAGAAGCATTTTCTTATATTGTTTTTGTGTCTTAAAATGATTTTGTGAAATGTGACAATTTTGATCTTGCTTTTGTGGCTTGAATTTATCATGGACAACCAAAAAACCTATATACACCAACACTCCTATTTGTGCGGTGTGTCCGACACGTGTCGTGTCGTGTTGATCAGAGACACTCCTCGGATGCTCCAAGACATGTACTATTTGTATTTTTCCTTCCTTAGTGTAATATATAGTTTAAATTTTACTTATTTTATATAACCATTAGTGACTCGTAGATTTAAAAGATTTCATGATAAAAAATAAAAAGAAAAAGTATTAACATAGAGATCGAATAAATAAATTCTACAATTTTAAAGAATGTAAATTAACGTATCCCCAATGTATCCGGTTTGGAAAATCACAAGTCGATGCCTCCATATTATGTTGTATCCATGTCGCATGCCCGTGTCTATGCAACATAGCAAAAAAACCTCCAAAAAAGAGGACATTGTTAAAGAAAGGGCTGTTATGCATTAAAATGATAACAAAAGTTACACCTGTTTAAGTTCACAAATAACTTGGGCTCTATATTTTTATTAGCTGAAATGGAATATTAATTGAAAAGTAAATATTTCTTGTTTAATTCTTTATCAATTTCTCCAATTTTACAATACTTATTTGATAGACTCTTGCACGCATTAAGTTTCTTGTCTCCGTGTATGAAACACTTGACTCAATCTCTTTATCATCTAGGTTGCCTATCCTTCGCAGAAATCAGGTGATCTGAAATCTCAAGTTCCTCATTCAGTTGATCTATGGGATGACCATGTTAATGATCCTCGTAGAGTTCATCAATTATTTTTGGCTTATGAAAATCAAATAGGTGGGATTGGAGAAATAGAGTTCAATTCTGTTCATGATTTATCAGAAACAGCCGTTCTCCGAAAAGATTTGATGAGAAAAGATATGGATGGTACCATGCACGCTCATCTTGTAAACCAATTTGATAGTGGCAAGCTTAATGGGTCACTAAAAGTGCTTCCTGGTGGTCAGGCGGCCTCGGATAATTCTGGGTTTTCTCAGTCTGTGTCACCTTCTACAACATTTTCACCTAGCAGGTACATCAGTTTCAATAACTGATTCGCACAATGTGGTCTACAAGTGAGATTCCTTTTAACTACCATGATACTAGCACACGGAGCATTTACTGCTTTTGTTAGGTACCAAATTCAAGAAGAATGGAGCTCTACTTCTAGAAAAGGTTTAATTTCAATGGATGATGTCAACAATACTAATAGCCCAAAGCAGGTATCATAAGACAACCAGAAATAAATATCATTTGGAATATTTCAGTTCAAAGTCAAGTAGCTACTAGTCATATATAATCCTTTTGCTTCTAGCATCATTGTTGCATGCATCTGTGTAGAATCTTGTTGCGAAGGTTCAAGAACATGAAGAAGAGATTTCGCAATTGAAGAAACATCTTGCGGAATTCTCAATGAAGGTAGAAAAGAGATTGTAATTTTGCAGTACTCTATGATCGCGTCTTTTCCCCTTTAAGTTCCTTTTGTTGTTGCGTTAATTATTCTCTTTTGGTAGGAAGCACAAATTCGTAATGAGAAATATGTCTTAGAGAACCGTGTTGCATATATGCGTTTGGTGAGCAGGATTTGTGTTCTATAACCTTTATAAGAAACTCATTTTCTCTGTTTTTGGAATATTGACAAGTTTTTTTGTGCATTTAATTTTGTCCTAAGGCCTTTGATCAGCAACAACAAGATCTTGTTGATGCTGCATCTAAAGCAATTTCCTACAGACAAGATATAATGGAAGAAAACGTGCGTCTTACATATGCATTACAGGTATTATCTTCATACATCCTTTATACTGTCTAGTTTTGGTCCTTTTTTGGCTTGACATTTCTTGATGTCGTCGTCTCACGAATGAATGCAACATTTGGTTGACCTTTCTTGCATAAATGATGTTTTGTTCAAAGTCCTCTATGAACTAAAATTTTCATCAATGAGAGGAGAATCATAAATATTAATCGGTTAGAACATGCTTGTCTCATCTTATAAGTAGGTCAAAGTTACCAATAGTTTTTGTTTTTGTTTGCTTAAAATTTATGTTTTAATCACGAAGAAACATTACTTGTGAAAAATATTGGTGGTATTGTAGAAATAAAGTAGGGAACTAGGGAACTTTTATGCATGTTACCTAAATATTTCCATCTCTATCCTAACTATACTTCCTATAATTAAGCTATTGAAGAAACAACTTTAACTGATAAATCATTAAATTAAAATATCTAAGTTAGTTTCTGTTTTTTGGCATTCTATATATGTGTACGAGTATTGATTTCTACCAAATTTATTAGTTCTTATAAGCATAGTCCAGAAAAATATACATATTCAAGAAAGATCTGTGTATGAGTATTGATTTCTACCAAATTTATGAGTTCTTATAAGCACAATTCAAAAATATACATATTCAAGAGAGATCTACCCCGTAATAGTGAAAGAGTAATATTATTTGCAGGTAATTCTTAAGATTACTCAAATGACGTCTTAGTATTAGTATCATTGGAAGGAACCGATGATTTTCAATGTTTATGCTAAGTGGATATCTTACATTTATACATACAAATTTAAATTTACGTTTTTTGGTTTACTTGGAAATCAAAATTTTCGGATTCGTGTTCACTGTTTCAGATCTTGCAATTTGCGCGTGTTTAAATACACATAAAAACATGCTTAAGCACAAAACGCATGCATAGAGGCCACACATTTGCTTTTTATGTTTCTAAATCTAATGTGTTCTTTTCTGGATTCAATTTCAATTATTGTAAAACCTTTATGGTGTGTTGTTTAAGAGTCAGGCTAGTTAATGACATGGGCGAAAGATTGGACAAACTTTAACCACTGCTTTCCCCCTTCTACAAATGTGACCAAATATATTCTCAGGTTTGTATATTGGTTCTTTCAGGCTGCACAGCAAGAAAGATCAACGTTTGTGTCATCTTTAATGCCTCTTCTTGCAGAGTATTCTCTTCAGCCGCCTCTTGCTGATGCTCAATCCATTGTCAGTAATGTCAAGGTTAATATGAGTAGCCTTATTAATTGTTTCTTATAATGAAATAGATGACACTTTTTTTTAGTATTCTTTATTAATCAAAATTGTGAAGCATTAAACTGCTACCCTTGACCTTCACCCTTGTCGGTTACCAGAACGACTTGTGCGCTTTTTAAACATTTGGGTTAGACTATCGGCATATTTTAGTATAACATGGCTTAAATTGTCTCCTCTTAGATGGTTCTGTAGCTGCAAATAGAACATGCAGAAATGTAACTTTTGAGCCTTTCTAATTTGTTCCAACTGTTTTGGTTGTGTTTAGCTGTTAGCGTTGGTATTTGAGAATTAATGTTTTGATATTGAAAGCAAATAAAATTTGCGATAAGGTTGCTTGAAATTGAGCAACAGAAGAATAAAATCAAATAATAACAGATCATTAATAATCACTTTCGAGTCTAATATTTGGCTCAGAATTTTAGAAGCTAATTACTTTTGTTGATCTAGCCCATTTTGGAAAACTGGTCATACATGGAGAACATCAATGTAGTTCCTGTGCATCAAATCTTGAATTTGTCAAATATTTTCTACCCAAATATAATAAGCTTATTAGAATGATTTTTCCAGAAAATGATTGGTCCAACTTTTATGGCATAATGATATCTATATGTGCTCTTCTTGTTCTGCACCTTTCTCGTATCACAAATTTTGTAATTACATATTTCATTGTGCTCATTCAGGAATGATTACGTTGGCAGTGTGATCAAATCTTTTTGCATACTTAGGTGTTAGTCTATTTCTTCTCATTTTGTGGGTTTCTCATACTGCAATTCACCTGAGGTTTCTGAATTGCAAACTATGTAATGCTCACCTCAACTAAACACTTCCGTATTTCCATAGGAATTCCATCTTAGCCAATTGCTTTCCTCATCTTCATCCTCTTCAAAGCTTCTCCGTCCCATGAAACTTGAATTCCTTTCAGTATAATTCAGATTCGTATCTGCAGTGAAGTTTGTGACAAATTTCCAATATCGACATTATGCCATTCATTAATTCGTCGAAATAATTCCTCTATTTTTTTGTGCTTTCTATTAAAAAGAACTCTTTTGTTTCTTGTTTAATACAGTTGGCTTGATTTAGGCCCCGTTTGATCTACATTATTACTTCATTAAAATGAAAAATATGATTGCTATCCATCACATTAACTTTTAAATTCAAATTTTCTATCTCTTGTGTGGGCTTCAATAACGGCTATATTTTTCATTCTCATTCTACAATAATTTGGCTCAAACATGAGCTTAGTACCTAAAATAAGAATCCTTTAATGCCTTGTCAATTTGGCTTGTTAGCTAACTTATACTTTTTCTAAATTGCACGTTTTGTCCCCAACCTTACTGTTGCCACACTTTTATCCCTCCTTTTCTACTTGGCATTATTACCTTGAACCTTCCATTTATTAAAGTGTAGTTCGTCCCCACTCACAGTTCTGGTGTTTTTTTAATTTAATGAAAAGACATAAATCCCCTGTGATTCAAACAAACAAACAAGTTCATAGGAAAAGAAAAGAAAAAAAAAAAAGCGAAAGACAAAAGAAATATCCTTCTTTATCAGGAAGCCCCTCCCACCCGCATCTTCAGCACTATTCCTGTCTTCATTCCCCACTGCTACAAAGAAAAAAGTCGCTGCTAGGAGTCAGATACGAGGAGTAGAGAGCGGATGAAGAACTGTTCATGCCCGTTATCTTGTTTATACAATCTCATCCTGTGTCAACTAAGGCCCTATTTAGTTTTTGCAGTTTTGTAAAAAGTCATCCGCCATGAAAATTGAATCAATTCAAAACCAGAAGTTTATGAGAAAGGACCCATAACAAAATATGGTGAAATAGGCTTTAAAAAGAAGCTTGTTTGAACTCACGATCAATAATTTGCACATTAACTCCATTGAAAATGAGTTACCAACTTATCACCACCAACCCCATACCCCAAACAAGTAGTTGCCACACAGCACTTTCCATTGCACAGACAAAAACCCAGCTCCAACTCCGTCATTATCTCTGCATCTCGCACACAAATTCCAACTTGAAAGGTCTCGTCGAATCTCAATTTTAAATCTTAAGATCTTTCAACACGGCTAGATGAGAAGGTATAATTATTAAAACCTGCTATAATTCTCCTCTTTCTTTGTGTATATGTGTGTATACAAGTTTTTTGTAATGATTCATATAAAAACCCAGTTCAGTTTTTTTTAGCACTGTTGCTACTGGTGGTGGTTGGGGGCAAGGACTGCAGAAGTTGGTAGTGGCAATGGTGGGTTTCTGTTGGTTGGCGGTGGGGGTTGAGGTTGGTTGTGAGTGAGTGAGTGAGGACTAAGAATGTTTGGGGAAGATGATTTTGGTTTTCCTCTTGTTTCTTATTTAATTTTTTTTGTTTGAATCAAAGGGCAAATTTTTCTTTAATTAAATTTAGTGGTATTTTCGAACGGAATCGTGAGGTTGAAATGCACTAATGAATGGAAGGTTAAGGGTAATGGTACCAAGGAAAATAGGTTGGGGACAAAAGTGCTACAGCGTTCGAAGTCTGAAATAAGCTAAGAATAGAAGGTTAAGGGTAATACTAGCCACTTTTAAGATGCTTCCACATTTTCATATTTTTGTAAGTTTCTATAGCATTCTTTTAATCTTAACTGCCATCCAGACGTTCTTGTTGGTCGATCATGTTTTTCTATTTGGGGGTTTTTTATCCTTGGATTCTCCTAATACCTCACGTGCTATTATTCTAGTGCTACTAGTCATATAATTCCACATTATTCTATTATCTGCGTCTGTATCCTTCACTTTAAAACTTTACTCTTGAAATTCTTTCTTTCTTTCTTTCTTTTTGGAATGAGGGCCATAACTTGTTATATGAACTTGACCCTATTCTGTTGCACTTCTTAATAACCAAATCGCTACCTTATCATAACGCTACCTTTTCTTTCCTTCAATTGTATTTTTACATTTAATATTGAAATACTTGTGTAAATATTCAAAGACATGAGCTTAATAGCTTGCTGATACTTGTAAAAGCTTTGCATGTTTTATATGAGCTGAATTTTTGAACAAAGAATTCTGGCTTCGCTCAAGGTTAAGCCTTCTAAAAACAATAAAGCACCAAGCATGCACAAGCGCATGGTCAACTCTAAATCTATGTGGAATTGAGATGTCTATATTCTGGAGGAGGAAGTATCTTTAGATTGTCTCATTCATTGGATTTATCTTGGAACCTTTATTGCAGGTTTTGTTTAGACATTTGCTTGAACAAATTCTTGCTATTGAGGTATGTTATAGAGATTTAAAGCACTTCAAAGGGATTAACATTTAGGCGGTCTTTGTGATGATGGACATCCATGCATTTTTGCATTTCTTACAACGTATTTTGTCCTTTGAACTATTATAGGCAAAGCTGAAGGAGTCTCAGTTACAGCTAGCACCATGGCGTTCTGAGGTCAATCCCTCTAGTTTTCCTCAATCATCATCTCATCCTAAGGTTGGGCTGACATTTTATGTGGTCACATACTATCAAGTAACTCATCTTAGTTGTTATGATGTATATCTCAGACTCTTGTTTATCCACGCCAGATGAAAATTGGGCTGGAACTGGTGCCACAACCGGTGTATTCTAATGGAAAAATAACATCTTCAGCTCCTCATACAACAATGGATGGAGATCTAACGGGGCATCAGCAGAGTGGTCTAGGTGCAGCCACAAAAAATTTAGAGCCTGATGCGCCTCTCTCAAGCAGGTGAGCTTGGTCAAATGGAGACTGCTATTGTGAACTGAATGTACAATCTCAACCTTCCGCTTTTGTTGGTGGGTTCTTGTTTCATATATTTTTCTGCTGTCTGGCATGTTTGAAGTGATGACTTAGCTACTTGTGATGTCCTTGCATGAGGTGAAAATAATTTCTTTTATGGTAAAATGGAGTATGATCTTTCCGTCGAAGCTAAGCCCCCGTTCGATAGAAATTATAATTTAGATTTTTATCAAAGTGAAAGTCAACAATTAATTTTAATCATATATTTCATGAATCCACAACTTCTCAACCACATATTTCATTTACTTTTATCAAAATCTGCTAAAAATCTTATTTTAATCTCCATCGAACAAGGGCTAAATAAATTTCCATGTAGTTTCCTTTTTGTTGAAGATAATATTTAAACGATATACATTGACCTTATCTAATAACTAAAGCCTTTAGATCAAATCTCGCCGCGATCCATTTAAATGAATTCTTGCACATGTTAGGCTTTGAATAAAAAAAAAGGAATTTTATCTACATGTGAGGGGGATGTGTTGAAGGAATTAATTAAATGATATATGTGGCCCTATCTATTTTAATAGTTTTAGATCAAGTGGTTTTAACACTTTTTATCTTGCTAGCATATGGTAATCCGACTTCTTGCCAGCACTATTTCTGTGTTTAAGAGAACAACCAATTGTAATCTCATAATTATAGAGTAAGAGCATCTATGCATACTAGAGAGCATTTTTAAATTTAGAGTAAATTTTTTTATAAACCAACAATGTTCTATGTATTGCATTTTTTGAAAAATTATTTTTGATTTCTCCTTATCTTTTATTTGACATATTTTTTTTCATATGTCAATAGCCAATCAAATCAATTATGATTCAAATAATTTAAAAAGCAGAGTATTCTTTAGCTTATAAATTGTAATAATTATAAAGTAAGAATAGAGAGTAAGTTTGACTCTCCAAATTTGGAGAGCTAGACCTACTCTTTCTTTTAAAAAGTTAAAATTGGAGTCTTTTGGAACTTATTTTTAAGCATCGACTCCTTAAAATAGAGAGTATCATGTATTTAGAGAGTCTCATGGAGATACCCTAACACTATTGATGCCTAACAATTTTTTTGTGAGATAAAAGAATGCTAGGTCATAATCATACTATTTTTTTTTTTTTCAACATTTTTCTTTCATGATTGAAAAGGAAAAATTGAGGTCCATTTTTCAAATTTGGGTTGTTCAATAATTGAAAATAAAGATTTTGATATGCTCAAACAATAGAAGACTTGCCCAGCTGTAAAACTCCAGCCTATAAGAAAAATTAGAAGCCTCCAAAGCTCTCTTTATTTCAAGGTTGTATGGATTATTTAAATCTTGTTACTTCTGAGTAACATTAACTTTTTAGTGATTTTCTGAAAAATGTTCATTTTGGTAAACTATATTTATAAGCAGTTGTGCACTTCTTACTTATGGACAGAGAGAGAATGTTCATGACTAGAAATGAGATTAGCGAGCACAATTTCTCGGTGATATTTCATCTACATTTACCTTTAGAGATATTGCAACATAAATAAATTAAATAGCTTAATATTTTTAAGTTGTTAGCATTTTTTATTACATTAGTAGAGTCCCAAAAAACATAAAATTGTGTGTGCTAATAATTATTAACAATTATTTAATGATGATTATTGTTGCTATAATGATTTTAATTTTTGAAATTTTAAAATAATATTGATATCTAGTAATTTGGTAATGTGATAATGAATAAATAGAAAGGGATGCTGAGACTTTTATGGCCAGCATGATGGGGATGGGCAGAAAAGGTAGAAGAGATGGGGACTTCCCTTTGGCATCAGCAGATATGGGAAGAGGGAGCTAAAATCTTGGTGGCACAATGGGATGGGGATAGATGGAGGGAGATAGGGAGCGAGGGTGTCAGAAAATATAGGCCTGAAGGTAATTTATGGGCTGTGACAAATGAAGGCCAGAAAATATTAACAGGAAAAAGACTCCAAATTCTGGTGCCACAAGAGCAGAACCCTAAGACAAAAATGACAATAATTCACTCTGATTCTGACAAACTGGTTGTTGGTTGTAAAATATCTAAAGGGTTTAGCAAAAAAAGAAATAGACAATAGATTTTTTTGTCCCTAGAGTTGCTCCCCATATCCGGAAACCCTTGGAGATCTTGAAATATTTCACAAGTCTGGGAGAGAATTGTGGAGTAGATGAATCCTTACATTCAAAATATTTCAAGAGGCTCCTACAAGTTTTGCACTTCCAAAGAGTAATTATTCATGCCATAGTTCCATGGAGCTTCTGAAATTTCTCAAATGTAGTCGACGTATGCATTATATAAAAGTTCTCAATATTATCAATATTTTTCAACATGAGCAGAAATATTGTAGCGTTTGCAAATTTGGCAATTGAAACATGTTTGGGTGGGCTTATTTGTGCTTATAAGCTTTGTCGCACGGACACTTCAACTAGGGTAATGTGTACTTACACGTATCGGATATTTGTCGAATACTTACACTCTTTGGACATTCTACCATGATCATTTTTCTTTCTTTATTAGACATATTATGTATTTTTAACTCAATGTTGTTATTAATAACAAATACGTACTCATATTTAAAAGATTTCAATGAGAAAAATTAATAACAAATATAAAACGAAATTTATACTATATAAATAAAGAATTTAATCAACGTGTCGACGAGTGTCAGTATTTCTTTAAAAAATTCACGTCGGTGTGTCTAGACACACGTATCTGTACCAGACCACCGGTGCATCATATCTTATAAGCTTACTCATAAGGAGAGAGAATGTAGCACTTCCAAAGAGTGTAAATAATTCATGCGATAGTTCCACATAATTTCTGAAATTTCTCAAATGTATCTAATGTATTCATTATATAAAGATCTCAAAATTATCAATAGGTTTCAATATCAATCGAAATAATGTAGCTTTTGCAAATTTTGGCAATATGAACTCTAAGTCGAACATAGTTCTATTCCGTCTGATAATGAAATAGTTACCACATGCCATAATTTAATTGGTAGTTGGCTTGTTTTTATGGTTTGCATATATTCTTGAGTTGTTTGGTTTATTTATTTATTTTTAATTAATTTTCGTTTTTCTTTTTAGGAACATTGCATTCCAAGTAGCACCTGCACAGCTTGCAGTCAACCAGGATGATTTGCTTTCCATGCATAATATTAAAGAAACTCTCAGTAAGAAAGTCACACTTGGTGACCTTGTTAGACAGAATGATATGGGCGACCCTGACACTGAAGGAAACCAGAATGATAGAGAGCCTTCTGTCAATTGGATTTCCGAAACGCCACATACAACTAGTCTTGATGATCCCAACTCATATTCTTATTTGCCACCGGTTCTCGAGGAACCTTCGTCCTCTTTTTCAGAGGATCAGAGTTATTTCAGTTCTGTTCTGTTTATGTGTTGCTTCAATTATGATGCTGTTGGTAACCTCTAATTCTAACTTCATTGCAATCATCGGCTGCAGATGATGACCCACTACCTGCAATAGAGGATCTCCAAATTTCAGGTGAAGCTTTTCCAGGACAGCAACTCAAAGCATGTGGATACTCTATAAATGGGACAACCAGTTGTAATTTTGAGGTATTTCTGTTATAATGTCTCCATATTTCCCTTGTTTCTTACATGTTGGTGCTTCAATTATTATTTTCTTTTGTGTCATAATTACACTGGATTACATCTTGCTTTATGATGGCATAATTACACTAGAAATGTCCATTTCTAGGCTTTAACTTGCCTTGTTCCTCAACTTGCAGTGGCTGCGCCATTTGGAAGATGGATCTTCTAATTTTATAGATGGTATTCTTTTTCATCAATTTTGATTCTAGTTTATTCTTTTCTATTACTATTCATTTTTAGTCTTACACGTTGTTGATGACAGGTGCAAAGCAACCAATTTATCTTGTTACCGCAGACGATGTTTATGCGTACCTTGCCATCGAAGTCCAACCACAGGATGACAGGAAGCGGAAAGTACTCTCTCTCTCTCTCTCTTTGTGTGCTCACACACGCATGTGTGTATGTATCATATGTGCTCTTGAATCAACATTAAACAAGTAATTAAAGAGAGAGAGTGCCAGTTCTCAACACTCGTAACAAATCAATTATTTATTTATATTTTTCCAACTTGTTTTCTGTTGAAAAAATCGTTTATCTGCCACTACATGCTAGAACTGAATTTTATTGGATTTGAAACATTAAATTCTTATATGATAGTTTGCAGCATTTTCAAAGGCAAATTCAATGCTTGACTCACTGCCTATGAAACCCTCTAGGAGAAGGAGAAGGCGAAGGCAGTCATCTCTATCCCTTTTATAATGAGGCATGCCTATTAACACGGACTTTTATTCCTCCGGCTATTAGGTGTACCTCCCACCAAATGCTGAAGAAAGGTCTAAAGATGTAAAATGAAACCAAAAACTCATTGAATTTTGTTTTTTCCCTACTGATATCAAAGCACCCTGAGTCATTTTCTTTTTATCTTTTAACAAATTGTGGATGCTATATGGTTAAGCTTCTTTTCCCACCTACCTGGCATTACAGTTTGGGCAATTGGTGGTCAATCTCAAGTTCCTTTCTTTTTGTCTGCACCTTGGCAGCTCATTTAAATTCGTGTTGTTACAATACATGAGCTGAATTTTGACATTTTTCTACTGTACTTACCCCCAAAATTTGTCGTTTTAAACTATTTACAATTAGGACACAAGGGATGAACCCCACACCTGGTGTGTTAGCCTCTCCTTGTTTTCATCTTTTGCCTTCTGAAACATAGATCTCTTGACCATGAACATTAGTACATAGTTGAAACTTGAAACCCAATTATGTTTGAAGGCAAACCTCATAAATATAAGTTCCGTTAGTATTTGTTGGCAAGATATATGAGTTGAGCTGGTCAAATGGTTCTCAGATAGAGATGCAATTCTATGAAATCCTTGCCCGTGCCTCCGCCTGGCAATATGCAACCAGGCATGCAACTACGAGACTTTGAAAGATCCATGTAACAATTGTAGTGTCAAATATTACAATAACCTTATAACTACTATAACAGGCGTGGTTGTAGCACCTACTCCAAACCATAAAGAAATGAAAAAAGAAAAATGTAAATATAAGGAACGGTATTTGGTAGGTCTGGTTAAGCATAACCCTTTTTATAATCATATTGCTTCTGATCCTTTATTTACTGTATATCACGCTGTAGACAAATTATCGATCCACCTGGTAATTGTATACCTTGAGAGGACTACTGCAGTTGTGGCACCAATATTTGCAAACTTTTCTCCTACAATGCACAAGACTATTCACTTTTACTGCTTGTAGAATGCACCGTAATTTTGATGTGATGAACCTTTTAATTCTGGTGATCGTGTAGGACTTATTTATCCCCACAGTTCATCTCCTGTAAATATTTAGATAATCTTCTTAAAGACGCCAATGAACAAATCCTGTTCTCTGTGCTTGTTAAGAGCGTCCTTGAAATGCTGTTCACAAAGTTAAAAACAATTTATATGAAAATATAGATATGGTTGTCATAGAATATAATGTTTTAAGTTATGAAGAACAAAACTTCATACAGGTTTCTATTATTTTATATTGTTTAAGCTCAAAGGTTTTTTTATTCAATCCACAATGCCTCTATGCCAACTCTAGACTGCTTATTTATACAATGCCGTAAAAACCTCAAGTGCAAGAAAACTTGAAAATTACGATAATATTACCAAAATTAATATCTAAATTCAGTAGAAATAATAAAATACGTGTTTGGCCATCTGTGGAGTTTCGCACAAAATCTCAAGGGCTCAGGGGCTTTGCCGC
Source organism: Fraxinus excelsior (assembly GCA_019097785.1). Taxonomy (NCBI): domain Eukaryota; kingdom Viridiplantae; phylum Streptophyta; class Magnoliopsida; order Lamiales; family Oleaceae; genus Fraxinus; species Fraxinus excelsior. The sequence goes on along the minus strand of CM032634.1, from coordinate 11,434,614 downwards.
GAGTTTTGCTCAGAATCATACTGCGGCTTCAAGAGTGATGCCATTCGTCCAAATCAAATTTCATTGACTAAAAACTGGGTTGTTGAACAGGCCACCTTTATTTTTTCCACGGCATATTCGGTCCCCTGAAGCTTAGTCTTATTTCTGTACCTCGGTTCTCATCTCATGCTATACCTCTGTTCAATCAAATGTTGGTAGTGCAATCCTCTAATAAATAAAGTACCTTCACAATGAACATAATTTTTTTTTTACTCGAGTAGTGTTGTCACACCAGTTGTACTCTGTATATCTAGTTGGTTTCACTGTGTTGGATTTATTGAGCATTTGCTGTTGAAACTGCCAATTCCCTTTCTGCTATCCATTCATATAAGCTCCAAATAAGCCCCACTGACACATGGTCTATATACTTTTAACTGTCATATACTTTTAAATCTAAGAATCCTTTTTTAAGTTGAAAACTGGGAAGCTGATTGTCCACTTATCTACCCCTGCTTCCTCCATTTTATCTCATGGATCTCTAGTTTTTATGCTTAGATCTCTCAGATGACTTGTATATATTAAAATATATGCGCAGTGATTGTGGTGCTTAGGAGTCAGGTCAGAATTCTTGCATATTTTTACAAGGTTTTCAGAAAATTTCTAGAGAATGTTTCATTTTTTTGGAAAACAATGTACGAGTGTTCCAACGTATAAATATTGCTTCTTTCCTTTAGTTTTATTTCATCATGAATTTCTGTGCACGAAATGAAATTTTACCTTTTAATTGGATACCTAGCATGAAATTTGTAAGGTGACTTGTTTCTTTGTATTTCAGGGTAAACTCATTAAGGTCTTCGCCAATGAGCAAAAAAAAATCACTTGCGGTAATTTATACTTGTGCAAATTATAACTCAAGCTTACACTTAAGTTTTTGGGAGTCTAAGGTCCTTTTTCTTTGTTACTACTTCTATGTATAATTTGTGTGTATTTCGATAATTGCAATTGCTGTCATAGAATAATGAGTGACCTTAGAGTTACACCCCACATAATCATTATGTGCTCACAGGTAACTTTATGCTTTTGAACCACTTGATTTAAAAGCTCAAGTTATTAAATGATGTCAATTGTATATTAATTAAATATATCTTCAAAATGCCCCTTACGTGTAGACGTTGGATAATTTTTTTTTTAAATGGGTGGCGGTGAGACTTGCACTTGATCTAAAAGTTTAGATGAGAGCAAATGTTCATCATTTAAATATATCTTCACGCATGCTTTGAGAGGATTTTAGTACACATCACAAACTTAACGCTCTTTGTGTAAAATATTTTGTAAAATAGCAGGGTATACATCTCTTTGTTAATTCTTTGCTTCATTGTTCTTTTTTCTCCAGTTATTATTGTTGTCGACGTTATTGTTAAAGTAGAAAATTCTAAATTTCATTTCTACATATCAAACATTACAAAGAGACATATATATATATAAGCCTACTCTACTACAACCATGACTCCTTGATTACATATATTTAAAGCCATAATTATAGCTAATTACAGCAACTTCTCACTCCTCAAGCTGGTTCTACGATATCCATCATTACTAGCTTGTTAACACGCGAAAGAAGCATAGGTCTAAGCAACCCTTTGGTAAGTATTTCTGCAAGTTGTTTTCCACTAGTGACAAATGGAATACAAATTTGATTCCTTTCATTTTTTCCTTGATAATTTTTTTTTTTTTTTTTTTTCAATTTCGACATGCCTTGTCATGCTAAATAGGATTGTGAAAATGTTTATAACAGCTTCATCATCACATAAAGCTTTATCGCTCGATAACTTATAGTTGCTTGAGCAATATTTTTAACTACATCAACTTAAATATGCTTTAATCATTTCTCTAAACTTGACTTCAGCACTGGATCTTGCTACCACAATTGCTTCTTACACCTCCAATTAACAAGACTTCCTTCGATAAATGTGCAATATCCTGATGTTGACCTCATGTCATCTATAGAGCTTGCCCATATTCTAGTTGAAGATGATAGTTCTTTGAGAAAAGTAAGCCTTTTCCATGTGTTCTTTTCACATATTGTAGGATCTTTCGCATGTTCCATGTAGGATTCAGAAAGAGGTTGCACATATTGACTAGCTTCATTTAAAATGCAATATTAATTTTAGCGCGAGATAAATATTAGCTTACCAACCAATCTATGATATCACCCTTTGTTAACCACAACACTCAACAATAGCCTTCCAAGTTAACCCTGGTCAACATACCTAATTTCTTAATGTGCTCTGTTTTCTCTGTGACAAAAACATGCCCTTTCTAGAACTTGCACCCTCAGTACCCAAAAAGTATCTCAATTTTTTGAAATCATTAATCTCGAATTCCCTGGCAAGCATTCTTTTAAGGTTTTCGATTTCATCGGCATCATTAACTTTTCCACCTTTATAATGTTGGAAGAACATAATATGATCGCTTTGGCTTTGGATATTCGCAAAACGATGAATTGCATTGGTAAACTTCTCAAACCAAGCCCACGATAATTATTTTTCATGTAAGGACTTTTCTTAGCATGCACACTATTTTCATTCAAACACATCTTCAAAGCCATGTGGTAACTCCATGTACACTTTATCTACTAAATCTCCATATAAAAATGCGATCTTAACATCAAGTTTCTCAAGATGCAGTCTAAATTTATGGCAAGTGATAAGAACACAAATTTATTAGTTTGGGCAGCAGTGCAAAAGTTTCTTGATAGTCCGTTGACCCTGCAAGACTGTGAGCCCTCTTTGCAACAAGTCTTGCTTTGCAAATTTCAATTATCCCATCTGTCTTGTATTTTAGTCTCGAGTCTTTAAGTCTTCTACTGAATCTGTATATCAGCCCATGTCAGTCTGTTATGAAATCGCGTGGCTTCGAGGGCTTGTTGTTGGAAATTGGTGTTTCCACGGTATTCTCCATATCCTCTTTATGTTGATAATACGATTCTATTCAGATTGGTAGTAATCCAGTTCTTTGTGAGCGTACAAAGTAGATTGAGATAGATTGTCATTCTATTTGTGAAGCGTTTGGTCGACATGAGATTTCTCTTCCTCACATCGCCTCTGAACATTAAACAGCTAATGTTTTTACCAAAGCTCTGTCTCGCCATTGCCATCAGTTTATGGTTGACAAATTGATACTTCTTGATCAACTATTATCAATTTGAAAGAGGATGTAAATGAGGTGTCGTAATCTAAGAGATTTGATTCTATTTTCCTAATCAAGGATATTTGATTATATTTCCTAATATAGGAGATTTGATTATATTTCCTAGAGATTGTTTATTATATTTTCTAATCTAGGAGATTCGATTTGTAGATAACTATAAATTTCTAGTATAGGTGATTTGATTGTAAATTACTTTGAGTGTGTTTGGGAGGGATTTTAATCAAAATTTTAGCCGTTATAGTCAACCTATGGACCCCACCTGTGAGAGGGAAAGTCAAAAATGTTGGTTGATTTGATAGATAACGGCTAGAATTTTGATTAAAATCTGGATTAAAATCCCTCCCAAACACACTCTTTATTTAGAAGATGTAATTCCATTATATAAAGGAGAAGGACAACCTCAATTGAGGATTCAATCCAATTAACAATAATTAAGTGTAAGATAGCAACATTATAGCTGATGACTGCCATAATTACAGAAATAATATACATATTTCCACAATTTCATTTAATATGTTCTTCTGTAGGTTTCAGTTGTCACATTGCCATTCCAATTGACATCAAAATTTAATTCAAAATTTTAAACTCAAGTTTTCCTGTATAATTATTTTCTTGCTGTTTGGTTTGTCCATTTTAATTGCTTTAGTTTTTAATATTCATCTTTCCTTTCTCTTGCAGACCCTGAAATGCAAAATTGCATAGAGAAGACACTTTACAGTGGTCAGACTTCGTACAAATTATCCCTGTCGGTAAGAGTGCCACTGGATTATTTATATTCTTTATTCTTTAACCATATGATTGTTATCTCATCCCTAAGTCATACTTATCTCTTTCAAGAGCCTTTCTTTTCTGAACTGTTTTTTTTTCCTGAAGACTGGGTACCTTGATAAATGGGAGCCAGCTACATTGGCAATAAAAAGGGATGGTTACAGCATCAAGTGTAATGGACCTAGTAGTGTTGTCATCGCCGAGAAGTTTTCACCATCGATAATTGTATGTTCTCTATCCATTTTGTTGGCTCACATTAACCGTGAATTTGCCCCTCTTACGATACATACCTCTGCAATCCCTCTAAAAGAAGTAAGAAGGGGCGACGCCCATCTTACAGACTGTCATTTAAGAAATTTGAATTCTAGTTCCTGTGGACTAACTGAGTTTGTACTCGTTAAGAAGCATGATTAGATCTTTCTTTTGATGCTTAAGCATTTTATGTTCAATACAAGTTAATGAATTACTACAGAAGTCATGCAAAGCATCATATGCCCCGTTATTGAAAGACGGAAGATGCAAAACAATATAGAAGCTTAAGAGCTTAATTGATTAAGACAATTGTAGATAAAGATTTATTTTAGATACCTGATATCTTTACCTTTGAAATGGAGCCCCCTCCCTCAATAATCCAACCACCACCTAACCAGCCACCCACAACCTAACAACAACCTAATTCGGCCGACGTCGGCGACGACAATAAGGCATCGTTCAACAAATCTCTCACTACCGGCCTCACACCACATATCTATGGCCAATCCGGCCAATACCCACACACAGGCGACGGCCCTAGGTGGAAACCCTAGTATCGCCGCTCGAACCGGCACAACAACCAGAGGTGCGACGTACTAGGCTAATGCGGGGACTCCACGCATTGGCAAACATGGTGGAAGGAAGATAGAAACAAATCGATAGATGGATCGATCTGGGATCTAAACCCAGATTACTCAGAACATTTCGATGCCAGAGGGACTGTGGCGAGGACCACGCGCAGCTCCGACAGTGAACCTGCCGGTGTATGTAGGCCACGCGCCGTTGGAGAACCTAAAAAATCAGAACGCCGATTCCAGATCACCCAGCATGCTTGTTTTGCTATCAGATGTGTCGTTTATACACAATCAAAGGAAAAAGTGGGTGGATGCATATGGTATGGTATTCAATCGGCAATTTAGAGTAGAGGTGAAGGAGTTTGCAGTGTCTATTAACGAATCAGACGCTGTTATTATAATAGAGTGGGGCTCGAGGATGTCGAACGCAATCTATATAGGGAGGTTTGGTGCACTTTGGATGGTGAATATTGTGGATAAGTTGAGAGTGGCTAGTAAGTTGGAAGATTTTGTCTCCAAGTTCAATGAGTCATTAAGAGCTTTTCTGGCACAACGTTGTGCAAACAGTCGTGGCAAGTACTTGATGATAGCACATTATGGAGAGAGGCGTCGGAAGAGAGTTGTAATGGTGCTGGAAGGTGCGAATGGAGAGGGATGGAGATTGATTTCGCGGGTGTTTAAGGCAATTGTCGATTCATTTGTCAGTGGAGATAAGGTTAAACATCGAACGATGGATGAAAGAAATTGATAGGGACGACTTATGCCGAAGTTAAGGCAAACTTTCAGACATTGCATAAAGCTGATCAATGGGGGCCAGTCCGAAATGAAATGACAGTTAATGTGAAGGAAGATGACGGTCATCTTATGATGCCTTAGCCTATGGAGACACATGCAGAAGGTTTACATGGTGGCTTATTGAACAAAGTTGAAATAAGGGCCTACGTCCAGGTGTTGAAAGAAGAGTTGGATGATTTAATCAGGCTAGTGGGATGTAGGTCTGAGGCGGGCTCTAAGATATTTTGTTGTCATAAGTGTGTGGTTGCGTGGATGAGCCATTAGCTAATGAAAAACAAATAGCAAGCTTGGTTCCTAAGGAGTTATCATCGAATGTAGCCCATACTAAAGACAAGTAGGTGATGATTAATCCTAATTGCGAGTGTCTGGCACGGACCGGAGCAGTGTATTCCGGAAATGATGATGGGATCGAAGTGGTGGAGTTGGATATAGATCATAAAGACTCGGGGTTTGCAGCGAATCGGAAGGTGGTCCCCTGGTTTAAGGAAGGGGAGACGAAAATGGTGAACTTGGAGTCGACTACACTGGGCGCGATGGATACGACTTTGTCGACAGATGGAAGATAGCACATGTATTAGTAGAGGGATCAACTTCAATAGTCCTGAAAAAGCACGATGCAGCACGTGTGACAGTTATGGTTGGGAACACATAATAGAAGGTACTCTTAAGTCTTTAAAAGAAGAAGAGTTAGGGACTGAAAAAGCTTTGGTGTTGTGGGTAGATGGTGGCTAGAAAGGGGAGACTGACAATGATGTTGTACATGTAGAGGAAGCGGAGGGATATTCGTATGACTTTTTAGAGTGTTGTCACGCAGAGGAAACAATGGAGGTGAATGCGGTTGAAGCTAGACCCAAACCTTCAAATTGAGTCCTTCAAATAATTCAGGATTCAGTAAGTGGTGTGTCTTGCGATGGATATGAAAGTAGACTCTTACAATTATTCGAGGAACTAGTGGCTAGTATGGGGCATGAGATGAGTACACAAGGAGGTAAAGCAAGAAGGAAGGGTGTTCGCGAACTTAAGGTGCTCGAATGGTTAGTAAATTATGATGCTAAGGGTGGCGAGTCAAGGAAATGATTGTTGGGGAGGGATATCGGAGCGTTAAAATGACCCCAAAACTTATTAGTTGGAATGTGAGGGGGTTTAATGAGTTTGGAAAAAGGTTAGGTGTTTGAAATTTGTTAAGGGAATGTATGACAGATTTTGTTTGTTTGCAAGAAACTAAGTTGGAGTTCGTCTCGAGGGCTGTGGTTAGTAGCTTATGGGGGGGCAACATGTAGGATATTAGTTTTTGGGGTCATCGAGGGCATCGGGAGGTGTGCTAGTCATGTGGGACACTAAAGTTTTTGATTTGGAGGATGTTAGTGTAGGGTCATACTCGATATCGCTCTCGTTTAGAATTATTGGGGATGGATTTCATTGGATGTTTATAGGAGTTTATGGACCTAATTCTGATGAGAGTAGAGGGGGCTTGTAGGATGAGTTGGCTGGTATGATGGTTTGGTGAAATCTCCCAACGTGCATTGGGGGTGATTTTGACGTGGTTCGATTTCCTACTGAAAGGTCGAGTGGTGGGAGACTAACTGGGGCTATGGAGGTATTTTCAGATTTTACTAGGGAGAATATGCTGGTGGATATGCCTATGATTGGCTTGGTCATTTAATTGGGACCAACCTGTTTTATCTCGTATAGACCGGTTCTTAGTTAGTGAAGAGTGGGAGACTAAGTAGTCAGATGTTACTCAGAGGAGACTGGGGAGGGTGTACTTTGATCATTTCTCTATTTTGTTATCTGGGAATAGTAATGGTAGTGGAATAATGCCTTTTAGGTTTGAGAAGATGTGGTTAAAAGTAGAAGGCTTTGGGGAGCGAGTACGGACTTGGTGTGTCTCTTATGATTACCGAGGGTCTCCCAGTTATGTGTTGGATCAGAAGTTGAAGGCGTTAAAAAGGGATTTAAAGAGGTGGAATGAGGAGGTGATGGGCAATGTGATCTTTCGTAAAGTTCAGTATCTTTCAAACATAGAAGAGCTGGATAAGCTAGATGAGAGTTGAGGATTGGATGGGGAAGAGAAAGAGAGACGTAGAGTATTAAGGGGGAGCTAGAGAGGTTGGTGGAAATGGAGGAGATTGCTTGGCGCCAGAAATCTAGGGTTCTGTGGTTGAAAGAGGGGGACAAATGAACTAAGTTTTTCCATAGGGTCGCCAATTCTAACAGACGCAACAATTATGTCACAGTGTTGGAGGTAGATGGGGTTACTTATGAGGATCTTCAGGATTTTGAGACCTATATGGTGAGATTCTATCAGAATCTCTATCGAGAGCAGTTTAAGTGGATGCCAGAGTTGGATACTCGAGAAAGCAAGGCGGGAGAATTTGATAAAGTGATTTACGGTTGGTCAATTGCAGGTGTCCCAGATGAAGAGCAATTCAGGGGCTTATGCCGTTTGCTCCTATGCTTTGAAGCGGTGTTTGGATTGAAGATAAATATGGGGAAATCTGAGGTTATTCTAGTAGGGGAGGTCACTAACGTGGAGGAACTAGTTGTTATATTAGGTTGTAGGGTTGTGCAGTTGCCCATCTCATATCTAGGGCTCCTTTTAGGGGTGCGGCTTAAAAATATTATATTTGGAATGCTATTGTGGAAAAGGTAGAGAAGAGGTTAGCAAGGTGGAAGCGTTTGTATCTCTCGAAGGGAGGTCGTCTTACACTCGTTAAATCTACTCTATCAAATCTCCCTACTTATTTTTTGTCATTGTTTCCTATTCCCGTTGCAATGGCAAATAGATTATAGAGGATTCAAAGGGGTTTTCTTTTGGCAGGGTCGGGAGTGGAGAGGAAATTTCATTTGGTTAATTGGGGACTTGTTTGTTCTCCTATGAGGATGGGGGCCTCAGATTGAGAAACCTTATTTGGTTTAACAAGGCATTATTGGACAAATGGTTGTGGCAATTTGGAGTGGAGAGGGACAGTTTCTGGAGAGAAATCATAGGGGCGAAGTATGGTATGATGGAGGGGGGTTGGTGCTCGGGTGATGATCATGGTTCTTACGGGGTGAGTTTGTGGAGGTATATTTGACGGGAACGGAGCGACCTTGGGGATAGATTGACTTGTGGTGGGGAACAATAATAATATCAGATTTTGAGTTGATTTTTGGTGTGAAGATCAACCACTAAAGGTAGGGTTTCCTTCCTTGCATCGCATTACTATGGTGCCTTCTGCTATGGTGAATGACATCTTAGTCATTCACAATGGGAATTACAGTTGGAATATTACTTTTTAGAGGGGTTTGCAGGATTGAGAACTAGAAGATTTTGCACTGTTTTTAACCTCTCTGTATGAGGTGCAAATTTAGGTAGGAGAGGGTGATCGTAGCAGATAGAGGTTGGCACGGAATGATATTTTTTCAGTTCACTCTTATTTTAGATCCCTTTTGAAATGTGTGGAAAGTTCATTCTCTTGGAAGATGGTGTGGCAATACAAAATGCCTCCATGGGTGACATTTTTATTGGGGACGGTTGTAAGGGGACATGCATTAATGGTGGATAATCTTCGAAGAAAAGGCTTTTATGTTACCGAGTGGTGTTATATTTGTAGGAGTGATGGGGAGATGCATGACCACTTGTTCATTTACTGTGACGGTGTTTGTTGACTGTGGAATAGTATTATGGCTTTTCAACATACAAATTGGGTGTTGTCTAGACATGTATGGAATCTTATCCCGGGATGTATTGTATGGTGTGTGTGGAGAGAAAGGAACAACCAATATTTTGAAGACTAAACACGGATCACAGAGCAGATTAAGGAATTATTTTATCTGACTTTGTATACTTAGTTTAATACCGCGGCTAGTAATTCTATAGAGTGGCTGCCTAATTTCATGTCTTTTTTTTCTTGTTTAAATTAATAACACACTTCCTGTGTATTCTTTTTTTATTAATAAAATGATCTGATTACCTATAAAAAAAAAATTGTAGATAAAGTGGAGAGAAGATGGTAAGTATTAATGTGGTAGAAAAATCAAAGAGAAAAATAAGAAACATGAATAACTACCTTACTGACTGGGTTTCATACAAAACCACACCCACCCTGATTTTGAATAGCATCAAAGTCAACCAAGAAAATCGAGAAACAACTTCGTTCTGTTCTAAAAATTCACATGACAGCAGATATTTTTTAATTTTTTATGGATGCTAGAAAATCCAATAAATCTTAAGTTGTCAAAATCAGGCCTGCTTAATAGTGGAACCACGTAGGACTCAAATTAAGCTGCATATGCCAGAATACAGCACATGAAAGAACTCCTAAACAATTTTGGGGAACGCTTAAAAAAAATAAAAATCCTTGGGACTGCTTTGTTTAGTTGTATTTGGCTTGGTTTTCTTTTTCTAAATAGAACTGTCTGTTTCAAACTAAATATATATTATCCTGTTTGTTCCTTTTTTTCGTAATTTTTCAGGTCTCTATTCCATATGGCAGTCCGACAGAATTCCTCATAGTTGATTCTCAGGGGATTGAGCATCTTCTGAGGGTGGAGAATAGTTCAGTGGATATTAGTGGGTAAGTTGTACTTGTTTGCTTTCTGCAAGCATTGAACAATTGTCATGTCTGGAATCGGGTGAGATAATCTAATGTGTTACTTCCCCCACAATACTTTTGATAGTTTCTGTCTGAAAATGTGAATGTAGTTTAGGGTACAGATTCCAGAATGTATACGTTTACAGCCATGAAGACTTTATGAGAGAATAATGAGGGAAAACTTTAGGTCTGCAGCACATGGACAAAGCATTTATGATTATCATTCTTCCTAAGGCATTTGGTGGAGGGACTGTTTCTTTCTAAGAGAATTTATTTTTGAATTCAGAGCTGGAAGGCAAGATAAATATAATAATTCAGCACTGCAAAACTGATGCGGTGGTTTATGAGTGAAAAGATAGAGATTATGAGAGATAGTGATGATGAAATATATTGAAATTCTTTTGCATCATTATTATATGAATGTCATTGCTATTCAAGGTGAGAACTTGGTGAACTTGCATTGTGAATGTTTGTTAGTGTACTGAAGAGCTGGACATGAAATTTTGTATCAAGTAATTCAGATATAACAATTTCCTCCATTGGCTTAAATGTTATAGAGAAAAATATATATTGTACGAGGACAAGCTGTCTTCCAATATCAAATCGAGAACTTGATCACCTAAGATCTTATTCTAGTGCTTAGTACAATCCGTTGTGTTCGGATTCCTTGAAAGTCAGGCAATGACCAGGTCTAAAACAATTAGCAAATTGATTTGGAAGCTCCTCAGCTGCATTTTTGGAATTTCAATCCCATCTGTGATCTGGTTTAGTGATTCCTCGCCATTGAATTTTCTTTTTCTTTTCTTTAGTTTTTTTTTTTTTTTTGGGTGTGGGGGCGCACCCCTGTGCCTATCCTTGCTCAAAATCCCCATCAAGTATGAAGAATTTGTAACTAATTTTCCGCGGGGGGGGGGGGGGGGGGGGGGGGCGGGGGGGGGGGGGGGGGGGGGGGTGTTATGATGGGAGGCTCTGAGTAGTAAAAAGGTTGGTGCAGAAATGCAGTGGTGTTCTACTCTGTTTTTAATGGATGTTTTTCTCTTCGTTGCCTCTTGGTTCTTTCCATCTTCTGGTTGTTGATGGTTAGTTATGCTCGATATTTTTTATCTTGCATCGATCCAGTCTACATAGCTAATTTGGGTTTGGGCTGCTTTGGGTTAGATTATTGTGGATGAATCTTTGGTAGTTAGACTATACATGTTGGTGTGGATTGGATTACTCGAATGCACTTCTTTAGCTCAAATAATATAATAGCACATCATGGATTCCAAATCCTTTCGAATGATAGTAATGGCATGGGGGGGAATATGTCATTAGATTCCTTAACTGGTTGACATTGTAGATATAGTGCTTGTTACATTGTACAAGCATTACTTTCTTCCCAAGAGAAGTGGTGGAATGCTTGCCATGTAATGCAGTGCATTCTATTTTTAGCTTAATGCAGTTTCTTATGTTCTTGTCCAAAAAGAGAATGAACAGAAATCCTCTGTTGTATCTTATTACCATGAATCTCATTGCAGAAACCCCAGAACTAACAAAAACATCTTATACCCCTTGGATTTGTGGGGAGAATGCCTCACCACAGATTTAAAAAATCATTTTTGAAGTTTCATTGCCTTTACTTTATCTTCATATATAATGAAGATATAGATATAGGGTGTGTTTGAGCCACATTATTTTGGAAGAATGTATTCTGGAATAGCAGATTGATGGAGAATGTGTGGTTGAAAAAGAATGAAAAGTTATTGATGTGATGGAAGATATTATTTTATTGAAAAATGTGATTGAAAATGAGTAGAAGAATAAGAATGAAAATTTTAATGTGTATCAAACAGGAGTATAGAAATATATTTTTCGTGCTGTGGGTGTTCAATTTGAGTCAGGCTTCTATGCCAATACAAGAATACATCATGCTTCCAAATGGACAGTCAGTTTGACAACACATCATAAAATTAGTTTTAGAATAATTGGTATTTGATTTTAGACAGATGATGTTTCAAGAATAGTTTTTGGTTATTTGGCTGCATTTCGCGTAAAACTGATTCGGACATAGTATTGTTTATACCCTTCACTTGTAATTATATCTTTGAATAATATTTAACTCCAAACATTTTAAGAAGGGAGAGTTTCTCTTATTATTGTGAAATGAACATGGCTACATGTTACTTAAAACTGTTGACGTGGATTTTTTTAATGATTTTGTCATTAAGGTATATTATCTGACATTAGTAGATTAGTAGATTTTTTTAATGATTTTGTCTTCACATCTAACTTCTGCCTTTGATTGGACTTTGCAGTTCAAGAGATACAGTGGTTCTTACCCTGAGGTCATTCATCATTAAGGTATATTATCTGATTCCTAGCAATTGTTTTTGCAAGATATGGACAAGACGACAAAGAGTGCATATTGTTTTATACTTCTTCCCTTCCGAATTGAGTTTCCTCATTTCGTTTTGTGGACTTTCAAAATCAACCTCCCTTAAAGCCATCATATTCTTTAGTTATTCTATCCCAAATGCCTGCATTCAAAGTTAGGAACTGATGGTCTCAGAAATCACTTGCTGTGACATACATTGAGGGACATCTAATAAACTGAAAATAAATAGTTTCCATCTTTTCAACTCCTGAATTCTTTGCCAGTTTTATTTTTATTTTTTTTAATTATTTTTTTATGAAAGATGAAGCTCTTCATCCCTGATTAGGAATTCAGAAGTTTTTTTTTTTTTTCATACAACGGCTTATGGTCATATTTCAAATCATTTTCTGTGTAAAAGTATACAATAAGGGATGGCCGGATTTAGATTTCTGCAAGGGGGAAAATCCTCACAAGTAACATGGTAAATGCTATTGCCCAGATCTATGTTCTCAGGAAATCCTCAGGTCAGCGTGGACTGGTATAGTAAAAGAAGTCGTTGCAAAATTATTTTCCACGTGTGGCCTATTTGATGAATTTACTGATGTGTCACCACTAAACAGTAGATGGCTCCCCCGGTATACCTTTCACAACTATTTCTGCTAATACACAAAATCACTTAAATCTCTGAGTTTGAGTCCCTCTCGTTCTATGTTAAGGCAAACTTAAGTTACTGAATGTTTTTCTTCCAAGTTCCAATTGAATAATTCTGTCGGAATACAATGTATCCAGATTGTTAAGAAATTTTCTCTTACACCTGTCACTGAGAGAGAATTACTGGTTATTGGTTTATAAAGATGTGGTAATGATGTCTCATTAACAAGTACACTAAGAATGTTTTATTAAAACCCTAACCAGGTATATCAGTACGAGATTGACTAAGCACCTTGTAGCAAAATTCCTTGTGATTGATTATATGTATATCATGGCAGTATATACTTTTGTAGGATGTCAGAGGTTAACTGTAGCTGTTGACGGATAAATAGATGTTAGGTGTAAAGCACCTTCTGGTGCTTATCCATATGCATGAAAAGTTTTTAATGCCCGAGATTAGACATAACTAACTCTATCGTAAAGTACCATATTAAGGGATGGATGTCAATTCAAGTATCTTGAAGCAATACATTGATGATGCTGAACTAGTTCATCTGAAACTACAATTGGCTTACACTGAAAATCCATTTTTTTGATTGATTTGAGCATTATGTTCTGTTAAAGATAATTGTAACACCATCATGCAGGCTGGTGAAAAGAAGAAAGGGAGGAAAGGAGGGCTCTTTTTCAACAAGTAAAGAACCAAATCTGGAGGGAGCACAAAATCTGTATGGTGAAAATGTATTTATGTAACACCATCATGCAGGCTGGTAAAAATAAGGGGGGAGAAAAGAGGACTTCTTCGAGTAAAGAACCAATCCAGGAGGGTGCACAAAATTTAAATGGAGAATATGTATCTTTTTTTATTTATATAATATTTGTAGAAGTTAATTCGTATGAATTTCCAACTCCCTCGGGTGGATTTTAAGTGCACCCCTCTCTCTTCACCCCACCCCACCCCACATTCCTCCCTCCTTTCTCATAGTTTCCTCCTCTTTAACACACAAGTCATATCAATATGGCATTGCTGGGGTACTAAAAAATTTCTCCAAAAGAAAAGATAGCTGTGGAAAATTTGAGAATTGAGAAGACTATACTATCCAATGTATATTATAAGTTTATAACCAATTTTAATTTTTTTAATATTATTTCATAGAGTACGATATGTAGAGCAAAGAGTGCTAAGTATATATCTGACGGTTAATTAATATTGTTTTAAAGAGTAATGTTATGTGTCAGCACATGCATCTGTCTACGTGGTATCAAATGTTTTGAGAATTTGGAAATAATACCATAGTTAAAACGTAGAAGACAGCGTCGTAGCACCTGAATATTCTGCTTCAAGACATTTTAACATTGCTTCTTTTAAGTATTTGTTACAGTTTAAAACTAATGTACTTCATTCATTTATTTGTTCTGCATTGGAAAAGAAACATTTCACTTTTTTTCTCGAGTAGCTTCCCAACATTTTTGAACAATTAATTTCCTAAAATCGGCAATTGAATAACCAAGTTTATTTCCTGGATAACAAAAGTAATGCCTCGAGTAGCATACTTTACGAGACCTCTGATTTTTCAAAATTAGAAATTCATTGGTTGTTTTCAGTTAATGTGATATTCAGTTGCACAAAATTTAAATTTTTTGACCAGTTCAACAATCAAGCAAACAAGTTATTGAATTTCATTGTACTACCTCTCCATATAAGAAAGACAGATCAAAAGTTACCATACAATCTATAGACAGAATTAGAACAACAATCAGAATGATCCTGTTTGTGAACAAAAACAATATGGCAGAGGTGAACTATTTCGTTCCTGCGAATGTGATTATAGCTCATTGTTAGGCACTACTGTAATTATCCGAGATGTTACGAATCGTGGCTTTTACTTAAGCCATGTGACCCTATCGTTGCCTCATTTTGCGCAACTTCGAACGGACATTGTAAATATTTTATTTCAATTGTAAAATAGTTAGAAATTAGAAAAGTATGATTCTAGAAACTTTAAACGTCTACTTCCGTCACTTGAGTTTTTGTTCCGAATGTTATTATAGGGGGTATTAGTCTTTCAAACATTTTCAAACTTTCTAGTGTTCGTACCCTACACTAGTCATTGTTTCTTGCTTTCAATTTATTGTAATTTCTAGCTTTAAGCAATCAATGATCAAGTTATGTTCAACGTATTTTAATTTCATGTTGCAAGCTTTCTTTAAATTGTAATCAAATTATCTTTCGTCTCGAAATGACTGAGAGAAGGCGGAAGATAGTCTAGCGGAGCAGACTATTGCCGCACGATGTCCCTTTCCATGTCAAGAAGAAAGGTAACCCGTGAAAGTTGGTATCAGAGCTGTGGCTCAAGACCCTGGATAAGAAAGCTATGGATCCAAGTTCCTCGAACGCCATAGAGGTGGTAGATGTTCAAAAGAGGAATACGAAACAGCACGTGGATGCGCTTGAAGTGGCAACCACTAGGTTGTGCTATGCCGTGGATGGCTTCGAAGAAAAGGTCGAGGTGGCAGAGATTACACATACAACTGGATGAGAGCCGAAAGGCTAACACAGCAATGACTGAAGCTGCTGCTATCATACCTGATCTATATGATGAAATGGAAGCGTTGAAAGTTCAATTGCTAGTGCTTCAACGCACCGTTGGCAACGGACAAGCCACCGCACAAGAGCTTGTGCATAGTTTCAGAATTCTAGAACCGTGTACCTACGGAGGGGCATGCGATGATAAAGAAGTTGAGAACTTCTTGTTCGATATGGAACGATACTTTCTTGCGGTTTTGATCAATGACGAAGCGAGAAATGTTACAACAGCTACCATGTATCATGGTAGGGATGCAAAGCTATGGTGGCGAACAAAGTATATTGATATTCAGGTCAACAGAGTCCGAATATATTCGTGGGATCTTCTCAAGGAAGCTATCATATATCGGGTTTTCCCGAAAAATGTGGAATATGAGGCACGACAGGCACTACGAGAACTGAAACATATGAGCTCCATCAGGGAGCACGTGAAAGCCTTTTCAGGACATATGTTGAATATTCGAGATATGTCGGAAAATGATAAGCTATTCACCTTCATGGAAGGGTTAAAACCGTGGACACGCACGAAACTTCATAGGCATACGGTTACTGATTTGAGCACGACCATGGGGGCCGCACGAATGTGTGAATGACTATCAGCTGGAATCTAGAAAAGATCGACCTTCAGGGAATAATCAATCTGTTGGAGGTGGGAACATACTTCACAGGCCCAGCTCAAACCCAAATGAGGGAGAGCGTTACTCTCAAAACAAAGGAGGAGCCTATCAAAACAGCCGTCAAGAAAACTATCACGACAGCACCAGTAATAACTGGAATAAAGGAAAAGCAACTGGGGGCGCAGATCTGACGTCACTCCCAAATTGATATGCTTTTTATGTGAAGGACCCAATCGGGTGGCGGAGTGTCCTAAAAAACAGATGGTTAATGCATATTGTCAACTAGCAGGTGGCGGAACAAGTTCAAAGCAAGATGTCCCACAAGCTAGCTGTCATGGAGAGATCAACTCCAAAGACGATGAGGATGTAATTGGTACATTCTCCCATCAGTGCAATACGATATCACAACGAGCTACTAAAAGGGATGATGTTCCCTCGAAAGAGCCAAAGATGGATGAATCAAAGGCTTGCATTTGTAGGGCGAAATGCCTAATGTATATTGATGTGAAGATCAATAGAAAGCCGATCGGGGTTATGGTGGATATTGGTGCAACCCACAACTATCTCGCAAGTACCAAAGTAGAGCGGCTCGGACTTGTTCTGGAGCAAGGTAGTGGAAAAGTTAAGACAATCATTTCTGTTGCTCAACCAATAGCTAGAATATCAAAATCCGTGTCAATCAAAGCAGGTCCTTTTGAAGGAAGGACAAATTTGTCGGCAGTTCAAATGGATGATTTTAAGCTCATTCTGGGATTGGAATTTCTTCCAGATGCTAAGACAGCAGTGTTGTCGTATGTCGATTCATTGATGATGATGGATAGTGAACCGTGCGTCATCACTACACAAGGTGGAAAGATAGGCGAGAAGAGTATCTCAGCCATGCAATTTAGCAAGGGTTTCGTTTCAAGAGGAATGAACCCTCATTTTTGTGCACTCTTCAATTAGAGGAGATCGAAGAGGCGACCGACCTATTCCAAAACTTGTCAGAATGCTTGTTAAGGAATTTGAGGACATCATGTTGGGGGAGTTACCAAAGAAATTGTCACCAAGAAGGGCAATCGATCATGAGATTTAACTCATTCCAGGTGCCAAGCCTTCCGCTAGGGTACTTTATCGTATGTCTCAGCCGAAGCTTGAAGAGCTTCGAAAACAGTTGGGAGAAATGTTGGAAAGTGGGATTATTGTGCCTGCGAAATCATCATATAGAGCTCCCGTGTTGTTTCAGAAAAAGGCCGATGGTTCCCTCAGAATGTGCTGTGACTATCGAGCTTTAAACAAGATCACTGTAAAGAATAGTTATCCTATTATGCTAGTCGCCGATTGCTTTGATATACTGAGCCGAGCTAGGTACTATACAAAGATTGATCTCAGGTTCGGATACTGGAAAGTTCGGATCAAGGAGGGAGACGAAGCAAAGACTACGGTGGTAACCAGATATGGAGCCTTCGAATTCAAAGTGACGCTTTTTGGCTTGACAAACGCTCCAGCAACATTTTGTATGATGATGAATCAGGTACTTTACGGGGTTTTGGACTATTTTGTGGTGGTGTACCTGGATGACATAGTCATCTATAGCAAGACATTGGAGGAACATGTGCAGCATGTGAGACGTGTTTTTAATCAGTTACGGGAGAATGAACTTTACGCCAAACTGTCCAAATGCTCATTCGCTCAGACGTCAATCATTTTTTGGGATCACATCATCGAGCAAGACAAAATACACATATATGCGAAGAATGTTACAGCCATCAAAGATTGACAACCACCAAAGAATGTACATGATGTGCATTCATTTCTCGGGCTATGCAATTACTATCGCCGATTTGTGAAGGGATATTCAGAAATTGCATTGCCCTTTATGAAATTGACAATGAAGGATAATGATTGGGACTGGTCATCCCAATGTCAAAATACTTTCCAAAGGTTGAAGAAATCTATGTGGACGAACCCAATGTGAGCCTTATCGGATATGACTAAACCTTTCGAAGTACACACCGATGCCTCAGACTTTGCACTTGGTGGAGTTCTTATGCAAGAAGGACATCTGGTAGCGTATGAGAGCCGGAAGTTGAATCGGTAGAATGTCATTTCTCGGCGCATGAAAATGAGTTGTTGGTAGTAGTTCATTACCTTAGGAGATGGTGTCACTATCTGCTTGGGTCTCCATTTATTGTGAAGACAAATAATACTGTTGTGAGTCACTTCATGTCCCAACCGAAACTATCAAGTAAACAAGCTCGTTGGTAGGAACTTCTTTCAGAATTCAATTTTATGCTAGAGTATCATTTTGGATCTAGCAATCATGTTGCTGATGCTCTTAGTCACCGGCCGACTTAGCCACAATTTGCTTTATGGCTGCTCTTTTGGGGAAAAAATCATTAGTTCTAGCTCGATGAGGGCCTAGTAAAGACTAAAGGAGACCGCATTTATGTTCCTAAAGGCGAAGATTTGAGGAAGTCATTAATCACGGAATGCCATGACACGATTTGGACAGGGCATCCTGGAGAGGAACACACTTTTGTACTACTGCAGCGTGCATACTACTGACCTCAAATGTGGAACAACATTGCAACTTATGTGAAAACTTGCCTTGTGTGTCAGCAAGATAAGTCAGATCATCAGAAAAATACAGGCTTGCTGGAGGCCCTTTTCCGTCCCTACTAGACCATTCGAGAGTGTATTGATGGACTATATTACTGGTTTGTCAAAGGTTGGAGATTTTAGCACCATCATCATCGTGGTAGACCGTCTATCCAAGTATGCAACTTTCATCTCAGCACCTAAGTATGTATAAGTCGAAGAGACAATTTAACTCTTTTTTAAACATATTTTCAAATATTGGGGACTGCCTAAGGACATCGTCAATGATCGGGATCCTCGATTCACTGGCATATTTTGGATCGAGTTGTTCAAACTTCTTGGTTCAACTTTGAGCATGAGCTCTAGCTTTCACCCACAATCTGATGGACAGACGGTGCGCTTCAATTCTATGATGGAAGACTATTTTAGGTACTTTATCTCTACTTCGCAGAAAAATTGGGTGAAACTTTTGGATACGGCTCAAATGTGTTTCAATGCCCAAAATAGTTCTTCCACCAATAAGAGTCCTTTTGAGATTGGTACTGGCAAGCAACCGTTACTCCCTCATACTGTGGATATCGATTCTATCAAAAGTGGAAACAAAATATTGAAATTGCTCAGAGTTATCTTGAGAAAGCTTAAAAACGGTACAAGAATTCTGCAGATCTAAAGCGCCGTTTCATTGAATTTAATGTTGGAGATCTGGTAATGGTGAAACTCCCTGACAGAAACTATTATAAACCGATAAGAGTGAAAGATTCAAGATTGGTGCTGAAATATATTTGACCATTATCCATCGTGAAGAGGATTGGTAAAGTCGCATACAGAATTGCACTCCCTTCATGGTGCAAAATCCATAAGATCTTTCATGTTGACGTACTCAATCTATACTTTGCCGACAATAGAGGTGTCAAGACGGACGGGCCGGCCAGACCCGTGAAAATCGGCCCGGATCGACCCGGGACCGCGAGCCGATTTGTGACTTAAGCAGGCGGTTCACGGGTCAAGGAGGTGTGACCCATGGGCTTCGCGTGTTGTACCTTCACGGGCTGCAATTAACAGCGGCCCGTGAAAAAAAATTAAATATTATAGTTAAGTAGGTGCCAACCTAATTGGGATGTACTTATAATATAAATATTTGATAATAGTAATTAGAAATACATTTAGTTGTTATTTGTTTAAGTTAAATTTAACTTTGCAAAGTTATAAATAATTCATGTAACATTAAATTTGAATTCTATGTAAACATTTCTTGGTATAAATATGAATTTATCATTTTGTTCAATTCTTAGTTGATAGACGCATTCAGGCAAACGACGGTCACTCCTGGCAGTTGATAGACGCATTCAGGGCATGAGAGGATATGTCCGACATGTTAAAGCTGGGTATGGTGCTTACGTCGAGATTGTACTCAGACGTCATCACAAGAAGACGTAGATCGACGTTTTTCATTTGGAAATTGTTGATGACATTGACGCCCTCAATGGCTATCCTTGGGGGCAGAGATGTTTTGCGGATACTTTACGACATTTCAAGATGGGGTATTCAATGCCTAAAGGGGATAGACCCGAACGCAAGTACGATTCATATGACATGGCAGGTAAATGTTCAACATAATGAATTATCTATTTTTTTTTATTAAATTCTATATATAATAATTGTAACTGTTGCATATATGGATGTACGAGACTGTCCCCATATTGGCTAACCAGTATGTGAGGATAGTAGAGACGTGCTGCCCTCGGATTTATCAATGGCGAGCATAGGACAAGCCACTTGCAAAACAAATATCAGCTCTCCGCAACGATCCTGAGGTACGTACTATACATTTTGCGATTTATATTGTATGTCCTTTTAAAATATCGATATATGGTTATTAACTTGGTAAAATGTCAATATGTTAAATTGAAGTCCTCAATGAGTTGACTCTGTCGATAGAGGAAGATGGTCAGAGTTACATGCATTGCCTGTCTATCCCGACCGCGTCAGATGATCATATACCTGAGTCCATCGTTGATCGGGATATAGTATGTTTATTGAATATAATATGTTGATTATCATTTTGATTTTTTAAGTAAATTAATAATTCCGACTGTTGATTTTTTCAGAAGTACCGTCCAGTATCACATCCATCGCGAGATCACCTTCGTCGCCGATGTCACCTCCATCGTCGAGGGCTCTCCGACACCACCATTGATATGGGCCTCACCTCCGCCGATGGCATCACCATGGTCGATCAGGTTTCCTTCTCCCTCATCCACTGATTTGTATGGCCACCTTACTAAGTTTACAGCGGGTTAGTATGCCAGATTGTCGGAGGAGATGGGCGCGATGTGCCGAGAGTTGTCATGATAGGTCAACAATCAGTATGTCAAATTGTCGGAGGAGATGGGGAGATGCGACGAGAGCTCAGAGGACAGATCGACGATGTATATAATGATGTTAGAACTCTACGTCGCCATGTGGTAGATCTGCAGAGCGAGATAGAGGAGCTTCAGACTAAGGTTAGTACGTTACGGGGCGACATAACAACCATACGAGAGACTGTCAATCATCGGGATGGAAGGGGTTGATGAGTGTTCTACACTCATAATATTTATGTCACTAAATGTGTTATTTTGCCATCCTTGAGAGAGTTTTATGGCGTTTTAATGTGTGTTTTGATGTTGTGATATAGATTGATGAAATGGAAGGAAATAAGCAAAAGTTGGCAAAATTGGAGAACTAAGCTAAATTGTAAGAGATCCAAAGTTCGAGTACTAAGATGCAAATACTTAAAAGTTGTACCGAACCTCACGATGAATATTTGAGAGTGATCGGAGTCAATTGGATAAAGGAAGACGTCAAGGGGATCAAATTTAATCAAAATATGATCACAAACCAATTTCCAACCGAAAAGTTATGCTATGGAGTTTTAGTCTCATATTGAGACCTGTATTTGGCATAGAAATTGATCGAACTGAAGAATGGTGTCTGAAGCACAGTTGTAGCTCTTTGAATTAGCTTTCCACAACATCTTGAATCACCTCAATCGGACATCAGATGAAAAAGTTATGATACAATACTGAAGGATGCGCAAAACAGAAAACGGAACTGCAAGGTTGGTGCCGTGGCGCCAGCAGTGTGATTGCAAAGGTGGCGCCGTGGCGCTACAGTGCCACTTCCCGAGTTAGAAAAAAAATGATTTCCAAGTGATTTTCGGCCCAGCCCACATCCAATTCATCTTGCAAACTTAGGGAACTATAAATACGCTTTTGGAAGACCTAAAAAGTGGGTTCTTGATGGCTAGAAGAGGAAAAAAACACAAGGCAAAGTTCTTGAAAAAATTCATTGAAGAAGGAAAGATTGACACAAGTTGGAGAAGAAATCAAGCGGCGACAATCATTTTTTCTAAACTCTTGTCTTTTTATTTATGTTTTTCATATTAAACTCCATGTTATCAATTATATTTATCATGAACTAATACTTTAAGTCTAGGGTTTGATGTAATCGACTTGAGGCATGTTCTAATTCCTAATTATCTAGCTCTTTTGGATTTTTCTATCAATTTATTTATATTGTTTGTTTTTAATGCTTTCAATTACTTGGCTACTAGTTGAATGAATTGATGCATGAATTTCGGCACTCGAGAGAGGGAAATTTATGCGTGATCATAAAACAACATAACCTAGATTTCTTGGGTTTCGAGAGAAAGTACAGATCTTTGAGGCTTGTTTGAATTAAGAACCACGTGCATTATAAATTCTATATATTTAATTCGGAATAGAGATATTGGAATTAAATTGTAGAAATAAATTCTAGCTGGCACTCAAGAGAGGGGATATAATTAAATTAGGGTTCTTACCTATAGATTAAGATAAATCTGATTGAGTTAGCAATTTTAGGTTGAAAAATATTGTTGATAGTGCAATGAAATCATTCCATAGAATTTTATAACCTGATAACTTCGTTGAATTTTGCATTTGTTCAATTGCCAATTTTAGTTTGTCATTATTAGATAAAAATCACAACATCATTCTAATTGCTTGTCCAAATAAAGTGGAAACTACATAATTATAGTACTCAGTAGATATCAATATCAATCCCCGTGGGTTCGACATCCTAACTTTCTACTATATTTCAAAACATGACACCGTACACTTGCAGCATAAATTCACGTTATAAAAAATGCGTGACAGGGGTGACGGTGGAGCGAGTCGGACGGGGTATGATGATCTGCTATGGCCGGGGGAGGGGGAGATTACAACTCATTTTTTGAGGGGGTACTAGAGGAGATGGAGGAGGGGGTACCGACGGCGGTGGAGGGGGAGGTACCCATGGAGGTGAGGGGGTATCGACGGAGTCCGAAGAGGTACCGGCGACGGCGGAGGATGGGTATCGACGGAGTTCGGGGTACCGACGGAGGTGGAGGAGGGAGAAGGCGGTGGCGGAGGGGGAAAAATGGCGGATGCGGATGACGTAATTTTCATGTCGGAGGGGATTACGGAGGCGGGGAAGGGTACGAAGCATGCTGTGACGTGACACCGCTAGTGGTTGGTAATAGACCGAGATTGTCGTCACAGTACATCGTTTCCTTCTTTATGGTCGAGATGAATAGACGTACGTTCTTGGACACGACGTTTCTCAATCTTTTCCACGAGGTCGACCCAATTCGGCATAAGGCATTCGATGAATGGTTCAAATCCCTTAAGCATGAGTAAGTATTTTATGATTTTTCTAAAATACATGCGAGATCATCTATGCTTTATGTAACACTTCAATTTTTTATTTTTTTAGGGACATCCATGAGATAGGGACGAGGACCATCTCGTACGCGAAGAAGTGGTTAGATGATGTACTGACGAGGGGTGCTTGGCTTACCGATGATGTAAGTGCATTCTCATCCTTATTTGTTGTTTTATTTAATTTAACGACCATTTTTTTTATTGGTGTTAGTATATCGACGTGGCTATGGAATTGTTGCGCAATCGAGCTCGGAGAGACCCGAGATCTTTTGACATTCCTAGCTAACTCATCCTTAGCTTCAGGTTCGCACGTGCCATTGATATTGAGCACAACTTACTCCCACTCGGCGGAAATGGATACATGGTGCCCGACTACATGTTGGAGTGGGTCATTGGGCTAGAGCCGACAAATGGGAAGCCATGGACGAGTTGTACACATATGTATATTCCAATGATCGCGAACTCATACTACTTTGCAGTTGAGATCGTATTCACGGATTCGACTATGTATGTGTACGACTCCGACCATAGCTGTTTGACCCAAGGCCAACTACAGCAGATACTGGAGCCGATGAGTGTGATCATTCTCATGATGGCTAGACATGCGATGATTCAAGTAAATGACAAATTAGTCTTTCTACGGGACACGACGACGGCGAGACATGAAGTATCGTAAGAATTTACAAGTTTTTAATTTGAAATTTTAGTTTTTAGCTTTATGTTATTGAACTAATATATTATTTACTTGAAGGGACGATTGTGCTATATTCGCAATAAAGTATATAGAATTTATGAGTATTGGTCGCAATGTTGATACAATGAATCAATCTTTTGTTAAGGGGGAAGTCCCGAAGGTGAACCCCCCTACCTGTGCTGGAAGCCCCTTGGCCAGGCATGTTGTAAATTGAGGGATATGCATGAGTGGCAGAGACATGAGTGAGAGAGCAAATAGGACACAAACCTAGCCTATCGGAGCCCCGTCCACCCCAAAGGGGCGGAGGCCCAACCACTGAGTCAGGATTTGAACCTGCGATGCCGGAGGATTTCTCCCCACATCACCTCAGGCCTTACCAATTCGCTTACGCCTCTGGAGGCTGATACAATAAATTAATCTTTGATAGACATGTGGATGTTGAAGCTAACTCATGATTTGTATGAATACAAATGTGATCCTTAGTATATTGTGTATTATTTTATTTTAAAAAATGTAAATATTGTGTACTTTAAATATTATTTAATTATAAATAATAAAATATTAAATATTCAATTGTTTATTTAACACTATTAAAATCAATTAACTATTACATTAACGATAAATAATTTAATATTCAATTAAAAATTAAAATAGAAAATAACGAATTAATCAATTAACAATTAAAATAATAGATAATTAAATATTATTTAGTTATAAATAATATAATATTAAATATTTGATTGTTTATTTAATACTCTGTTAAAATCAATTAACTATTACATTAACGATAAATGATTTAATATTCAATTAAAAATTAAAATAGGAATTAACGAATTAATCAATTAACAATTAAAATAATAGATAATTAAATATTATTTAGTTATAAATAATAAAATATTATATATTCAATTGTTTATTTAATACTCTATTAAAATCAATTAACTATTACATTAACAATTAAAATAAGGAAATTAAGTAAACAATTAAAATAAACAATTAATTATAATTAATATTTAATGACAATAAATAAAAAAATATTATTTAGTTATAAATATTAAACTATTACATAATATTACACATCCGTTGAATTGTTATATAGAGAAATCTGATTTGTACAAAATTGACGAGTATGCTATGTTGTGCCGCACTTACAAGGTCGGGAAAATTCTCCAGTTGATGGTATTCTAGACGTACGTCTACGTCCTGGAACATGTGGTCCGACTTCGGGTGGTAACAAATTATTAAGTGGGAGAATATGGTTAGGAACTTCCTACTCGGCTTCATTTGGCAGATGAAATATCGCATCAGCATAAGCCGCTCTCCAATAATCAATCATGTAATAATGACTGCATAAAGTGTACGGAGGAAATCCTATTTGTATAACCACTGCCACTGCATGTGTACATGGAAAACTCTCCAACTGAAACTTTCTACACGTGCATGTGTATATCATTCAGGTCCACGATGTATTAGATATTACTTCTACATCTCACGGAGAAGCGAAACTGATCCAGTGGTTCCATCAATACCTTCCTCGCGACCTCTAGAGTTTTTAAGATTTTATCTTCTTGGGCTGGAGTCGGCACACTTTTGCAATTTTGTGATTCCTCACGTCGGTCATAAAATCACTGCTGCAGCTTGTTATGAATTTGTTCAATCATTGCGAAAATTGGTAAACTCTCGATCCTTCTTGAATAGCACATTGAGCGACTCAACCTTGTTCGACGTCATCATGTTGTATCGATGTCCTAGAAAATGTGATCGTGCCTAATGTTTGATACCTATCTTTGTTAGATAACCTATGTAGCATGTGATTTACTTTCTATTTCGACCATGAACTTTTAAAACTCTTCAAAACTGTA
This sequence comes from Fraxinus excelsior, assembly GCA_019097785.1. Classification (NCBI taxonomy): domain Eukaryota; kingdom Viridiplantae; phylum Streptophyta; class Magnoliopsida; order Lamiales; family Oleaceae; genus Fraxinus; species Fraxinus excelsior. The sequence continues at coordinate 11,408,390 of CM032634.1, read as the reverse complement.
CGCCTCTGCAGCTCTCCTAAACAACGAAATGATGTTACTGCCTCGAAACTTCGTCTTTAGGTTGCCCTGTATATGGTACATACAATAACCATGATGTGCATCGGGAAAGACTTTGGCTATACCATTTATTATTAACTGCCCCCGGTCAGTTACGAATATAAGGTTTTCGATGTCTCCAATTACTTTCCTCAGCTTCATGAAGAACCAACGCATCTTTAAATCATTCTCTGCATCGACTATACCGAACGCAAGAGGGTAAATTTGGATGTTGGGATCTTGACACGTAGCAATAATCAACTTGCCTTCGTATCTAGCATTAAGGGTTGTACCGTCGACTAGAATTACGGGATGCATCGCGTCTTGAAATCCTCAAATGCACTGTCTAAGGGCCATAAAGAAATACTTGAAGCGATTCACATCCTCCGTATCAATATAAAATGTTAATCTAGGATTAGTTTTCTCCATGTTGTGGCAATATCTGGCCAATTTATCATAGCTTTCATCGGCCGAACCCATTAAGTCCTCCAATGTGCATTCTTTGGCCTTCCAGGCCTTTAGACGTCGTTGATGATGTTCGAACGTTCAAAGGCATGTAGATCGTTCGTGGGTCCTGAAACTTGTGCATTATTTGTCAACCAATGAACCATGCTCAGGTCTGCCTGTGATCATTTCGACGAATACCCACTTTGCAAGTATGTTCTCATGCATACTTACGAATTACAAAGCACTCATTAGTATCTATTTTCGTCGCTCGCAAATGCCAATGGTAACTGTCGTTAATGCAGATAATTGTGCACGTCGAATTGTCCAATTTTTTAACTTTAAACTCAAAATTGTGTCTCAAAGCAATTCGGTGCATAGCTTCCTGCAAATCTTTCTTTGTTTCGAATGGTTGCTCGACATATAAATCTTTATCATCAGTGTACGGGAACAATTAGAGGTATATGTATTCATCCCAACTTGTGAACCCAACCAATGTCTTCGACAGGATAAAGTAATCAAACCATCATTCGTAAATTCATTTTCATTCTCGTTGTCTTGAACTACCAAGAGAATTTTGTACGTATCGGTGAAATAAGGTGAAGAAAAATTGTACCGGGAATAACCACATCATCCTCATGAATTATCTCCACCGTGTTCCAAAAATCATTCACATTACGATCCTCTCTATCATGATCTTTGTGTTCACTATCGGGGACTTTCTTTTTCACTAAAGTTACTCAGAGAGGAGTAGTCGTGCGAACTTGGTTCAATGTAATTAAAGCCTTCATACCATTTTCAAAAGTGACCTTTGTAGGTAGAACTTGAATGAATGTATGCTCGTTGTTGAATAGAAATCTCAATTCCATGTCGTACTGAGAGGGATCGACGTTGAGCATGTTATGTATCTCACGGTACATTTCTGCATATGGTGTACTCGATGTTATTACAATTGGAATTGTGCAATGTATTTCACTTGTCCATTTCCAGACCCACTAAAGTAAAGAATTGGAACTGCAACCGATCCCATATTTATTGCATTAGAAAACATATTTTATTAAAAAAATTATAATTAAGGGGAGATGCATGCGGGGTGAAAAATTAATTTAAATTAAGTGGAAAAGCATGTGTGAGTCGCCCGGGCCAATGGGCTCGGACGACTCGCACGTTCGGGCAGTGCCAGCCATACGGACCCACACGTCCGGGACAACAGGACCCGGACGATCCGCACAGTTTTCTGAATTTGGGCATTTTATATCGTAAATTTTTCTGAAAATCTCACGTAGATGAATTTTTTCTCGTTTTTGTTAAAAAGAATTATAGGTCCATTTAAGAAAGTAAAATCTTCATATACATATGTCGAAATAAGATTTAAAGATTAATATAATGTACTAATTTAATCAAAATCAGATTAAAAATACGTAAATATACTTATCGATTTCACTGATGGTTGTGAATAATATTTTTCCTTGTTGAGCGTTTGATAAATTTATCTGTTTTCAAGATTGAAACAGATGAAAAATGAAACTGTTTTTATATGTGTTGGAGTAAATAGATAAAAAAAATGATTAGGTTTTGAAATTTTAAGTGGGAAGTGTTTGAAATTTTTTATAACTTAAAAAGGTTATTACTGTCTTTTAAACAATACTATATATTTGTAATTGTATATCATTTTAAGGGTAGTTTCGTCTTTTAAACCTTGGAAAGCTATTGTGGCGAATGTAAAAAAAAAATTGGCAAAGTGGAAAATGGATGTTTGACATGGATAAACTAAAAAGTACCCCAGTGGAGTTACTCTATTTTTTTAGTGGAAATTACACCCTTCTCTACTTTTGGAGATCTAAATTTTAAAATCATATTTTAAGTTTAAGTTTTCAAAAGTCAGATATTTTATATATAGATACAGATTGTTTTATATTAATAATAATATAAATTAATTTATGTACACATTCCTACCCTATCTACACATCCAAACCCTAAAATGAATTTCTCTCATCTCATCTACTCTTTCTCAAACCCAAAATGAAATCGCCGCCGCCTCCTCGTCACTACAACAACCCACTCGACGTGACCCTGTTGCGACGACGATTGGCAGTGCAGCATCATCTCCTCTATGTTCTCTCTCACCAACGTCACTCGTCTCCCTCACTCCAACCTCCATCCATTCTCTCTCTACACATACTATTGATGAGTGCTGCAAATAGCTTCTACCGATTCCAACAATTTTACTATTTGTGTACGTAATTTCTCAAATTATGTCTTTGATTCCTTTACGTTCAGAATATTTAGTTGGAACTTATTTTTATTGAGATCTAATAAATTAACAGAGCCAGATGGTTTGTAGTCCTATGGTAGATTTTATTGGAATGTTTTGTTGCTTTGTACCAGCCATCGGGCCTCAAAATCCAGAAGCATCCTCGTGTATTACTCCCCCCTTTCTCAGGATGGTTTCTCAAAATTCCCCTTCTGTGGAACTCATTGATTTATTTTTTTGAAGATTAAATATAAAAATAAAAATAAGTGGAACGTTAATCTTCACGTTTTCAAGTAGAGCTCTCTAAACATAAAGTTGCCGACCCTATTGATAACTTGAAGATGCGTTTTCAGCACTTTCTCCTCAAATATCATGGATGGTTCGTGCTAATGGTGACCTCCGATCTGCTTTTGGGTTGGTTTCTTCCTCCGATCTGTCAGATGTTTGGTGGTGCCCGTCGATTTTTTTTTGTGGTCGATAAGAAGTGATAATGCTAGTGGTGGTGGTGTCGTGGTGGGATGAAATATGTGATGGTACAGTGGTAGTATGTTGTTGTGCGATGGCGGTGGATTTGTGAGAACGGTGGTGTTTTTGTTGCGGTCTGGTGGTGGATCATGATTAGAGGTGGAAGTGGGGTGTTAGTTAATTTGTGACCAACCATGTTGTTATTTGTGACCTAATAATTATATAATTTTTGACCAATTAGCTTGAAATCTGTGATCATGTGACCTATAAATTTTGAAATATGCGACCGACGAATTATTTTTATACGTGACCATTAAAATCTGTGACGAACTAATTTGGAAATCTATGACTTACAAATAAACCGTGAATAAGTTATAATCGAGTTATGAACAATAAAAGTTTTGATTTGTGATTGATAAATAATCTGTGACTTATAGAATTTTTGATTCGTGAACAAGAAATAACCTACGACATATAAACTTATTGACCAAAAAAGAATGTGTGACGTAAAAAATTGTTAATTTGTGACTGTATATAAGTTGTGACTTATAATATTTGTGATTTGTGATCGATAAAAAAATTGTGACGTATAAATATTTTATTTGTGATCGATGAATAAATTTGACCAATAACATTTTTGATTCGTGACCAATGAATAATCTGTGACCTATAAAATTTTGCTTCATGACCGATTTGCAATGATGAAATGTTAAGGTCACTGATCACAAGTTTGAGTTCACAAGTCACAATCATTTTCTATAGGTCACAAATCAGTATAAACGAGTCACAGATCAATATTAACATGTCACATGTTTTGTAAAGTCATGGTTCAGATTTACAGGTCACAATTTATATTACTAGTCACATGTAACAATCAAGAGGTCAAAAATCATGTCAAATGTAAAAAAAATATGGCGAAGTTGTTGTCGGAATATTCGTCGGAGTTAAAACAATTGCCGGAATCGGAGCTTTCGCTGAAACGGTCTCTAAAATAATTGCTGGAACGATTGTGCGGACTGTCGTCGGAGCGGCATAGGTGGTGGAGGTGGGGTTGGTTATATATATATATATATATATATATATCAGACACCGAACTTTGCATAATGTCACGATTTACACATTAAACTTAAAATTGCACCCCATTACTCACTGAACTTTATACATTTGCACTCCATTACATACCGGCAAACTTCTGTTTCTAACGTGTTCCTACGTGGAGGATGGAATACGTACGTGGCTTTAACTCTCTCCAAAATAAAAAATCGAATGCCACATCATTTTAATTACACTTTCCAAACAAAGCCTTAAACCCTTAAAACCCACTCTTGTCCAGAAAGTAGAAACCGTGAGCTTCTTCCTCTCCACCTCTCCAAAATTTCTTCTTCCAATTCAAAGCAAGGGTTTGTGACCACGAAGCTCAGATATTTGTGAAGAATCGGACATGGAGGAATGCAAGCCATCAAAATTGAAACCCAAATTCCCTTTGAACCCTAACCCCCAAATCGATTTGTGCATCAGGTGAAATCAGTGATGAGAAAAAAGTAGAGAGTTCAAAATCAGAAATTGAAGGTGCTAGAAAAGAGGAAGAAAGTGCATCAGGTGCTGAAAATAATGACACTTTAAAGTCCTCTGAAGAATCTCAAATGCCTACATCTGATGAACAAAAGAAAGATGGCAGCGAAATAGTGAAAAAAGAAGATACAAATTCTGCACAATTTGACCATGTAATTGATGAAGATAGAGAAGCTGATCGAGAGGCCATTAAGAAGCTTACAGGAATGATTGAGGAGAGGCTGAAGAACAAACCCTTGCCTCCTCCGCCTCTTCCCTAACAAATGGCCGTTGATGGTTCCAGCAACTCAGAGCAGTCTTCTAGGTTGAGGGATAGGGAACCAGTAGGGGATGTGGCAAAAAATGGTGAGTGTACTACTTATTGTAAAAATGAATGTTGCGATCCTCTTTCCATTGCGTTGGTTATAATATGATTAATTCTTCTATTTCAGGTCTAACAATAGTTTTCATGAAACACTACTTACATGCTTCAACTTCATTTTGCAGATTCATTAAAAGACAAAAATGATGATTATTGTATGATACATTCTTACTTGTGCAATCAAGCAAGAAGCAAAGAGAATCAGATGAAGGTGAAATCAGTGACGAGGGATTATTGAGGGCATTAATATCTTCTTTTTCTTCTTCTTCATCATCCTTGGAGTTTGGAGATGAAGCTACATGAACATGTAGATTGTGATTTTCATTTTGGTGGATGGTGTTTTTAAACTGGTTTTTGAAGTCTGTATCGTGTTTTTTTGTGCTGGAACAAATGTAGTTTTTTGAAGGCAGATTATTGCTGGTCTTTCGATGTACTGATTACAATTCAATAAAAGCAAAATGATACTTGATTTTATTTTAAATCATGGTTATAGATATCTGGTGCATTGTGTTGTGATTGATAAACAATTCTTGCTTTTTTTGCCTCTGTTTGGAGGAGTTAAATGTTTGGATGTTTTGGATAGTGGCTCATTGAACTTAAGACAAAAACTACATTAATCACTAGTTTCATCACTAGTTTCGCTCACTTCGTCAACACCAGATTCACTAACAGCCACATCAAAAACTATACAAACATGAACATGCTGCCATCAAAAACTACACAAACATGAACCATGCTGCTATAAAAAATTAATCCAAGTTCACCAGATTCACCATGCTCCCATCAAAAATTAATTCAAGCTCACCAGATTCACCATGCTGCCATCATCAAAAATTAATCTAAGTTCACTAAATTCACCATGTTGCCATCAAAAATTAATCCAAGTTCATGCTAGCTTCAAAAATTGGATTGTTGCTCGACGCCACGAGTTGGCATGAATTGAAATCTCTGGACTTCCTCATGTTCTCAGCACCTGCTGCACTTTCTTCCTCTTTTCTAGCACCTTCAATTTCTGATTTTGAACTCTCTACTTTTTTCTCATCACTGATTTCACCTGATGCACAAATCAATTTGGGGGTTAGGGTTCAAAGGGAATTTTGGTTTCAATTTTGATGGCTTGCGTTCCTCCATGTGCCATTCTTCACAAATATTCGAGCTTCGTGGTCACAAATCCTTGCTTTGAATTGGAAGATGAAATTTTGGAGAGGTGGAGAGGAAGTAGCTTACGGTTTTGGAGAGGTGGAGAGGAAGAAGCTCACGGTTTCTACTTTCTGGACAAGAATGAGTTTAAGGGTTTAAGGCTATGTTTGGAAAGTGTAATTAAAATGAGGTGGCATTTGATTTTTTATTTTGGAGAGAGTTAAAGCCACGTACGCATTCCATCATCCACATAGGCACACATTAGAAACGGAAGTTAGCCGATGTGTAATGGAGTGCAAATGTATAAAGTTCAGTGAGTAATGAAGTGCAATTTTAAGTTTAGTGAGTAAATCGTGACATTATATAAAGTTCGGTGTCTATTCAAACATTTAACTCTTTATATCCTTTTATATATATATATTTACTACTTGCTCACTGAACAATAAAATATTACCCGTTGCTCACCCATCTATCTAATATATTACCCGTTCATCACCCGTCCCAATTCCGTCAAGTGCAATTAACGGAATGTCCTACATGGCGGATGAAAATAATACGTGGCACATAACAGATTAAATTGAGGTCCAAAAGTGCAAAAAGCCCAAGACATTTCATCACTTGCTAAATCTCGTTTTTTCCCCTAAATTGAAATCTCTCTCTCCCTCTACAGACAAGAGCCCTCCCTCATTTTCTCTTCATCTTTATTAATGTTCTTCCAAATATGAAATTCAAAGATAGAAAATCCAAGTTGAATAATCACTGTCAACCTATTCTTAAGCAAAACCAAAATCTTTGAAACAAGGAAACCCACCAGCCTTTATGGAATGCAATGTCACTATGGAAGAAACAAGATTCGTGATAGATGAGGATGAGCAACCACGTGGTAAATTTATTTTACTTTTCAATGGACCCTGAATATTCTCTTATGGGACCACAATTTCGTAGTAGTATCTTTGTTTATTTGAATCATTTTATGTTTTTTTTTTCTCTGGAAGCACGTTGTTGAATCTACATTGTATTATGTGGGACAACAATTTCTATGTTTAGAGCCATATCCATCCATGTTTATATTATAATATTGTGTCTTTTTCATATTTTTTCTTTGGAATCACACTTTTATCCCTTTTATTGAATCTGCATTTTATTATTTGGGACAATAATTTCTTTGTTTTGTGACCATATTCATGTTCGTCTATATGACTATATTGTTTTTGCATATATGGAGGCGTTTGAAATATCCTAACCTTGTGCTTTTAATGTAGACCTGACCTTCGACGAAGAGGAATTGATACCTCTCGAATGCCACCTGAATGACTCGGATGATGAGGTTAATGATGATGGTTTTCAGTTTGACACAAATGCACCTGAATGTGTTCTGGTGGGATTTAATGCAGATCCAACACTTGAATTTAAGGTTGTGGATGTAGAGGAGTTAGGAAATGATGATGGTTATTGTCCTAGTGAGGATGAATTGCATGCTGATAATTCTTCTAGTGAAGAAAAGAGTTATCACTTTCCCGTTTATGATGTTGAAAAGGAAAAGTACGACCCGCAATTAGAGGTTGAGAAGGAGTTCAAAAATATTGAGGAGTTTAAGCAAGCTGTTAGGAATCACGGGGTTGCAACTAGGCACAATTTTAGATTTAGGCCGAATGATGATGAGAGGGCACATGCTATATGCAAAAAAGACAATTGTAAATTCAGGATTTGGGCATCTTTGAATAAGGTGGCCGGTTGCGTGCAAATAAAATCTAAGAATTCAGAACATACATGTATGAGGGACAGAACAAATAGGCATTGTACTGCTAGGTATATAGCCGAGAGGTACTTGGAGACTTTCAAAGTTGATCCTGATTGGAAGACTAGATTGATTAAGAAGGCTGTGAAAGATGCTCGTGGCAGTGGCATTAGATGCCAACGATTGTATTTATCCAGTAGCATATGCTATAGTGGAGAGAGAGAACGAGGCAACTTGGAGATGGTTTATACGACATTTAGGTGAAGATTTGAAGATTATGAATAACAATGAGTGGACTTTTATGACTGATAGGCAAAAAAGTTTACAAAATGTGATAGATGATTTATATCCAGAAGCTGAACATCGTTTTTGTGTCAGACACATGTACACCAATTTCTTTAGAGTTGATTTTAAAGGTCTGACTCTGAAGGACTACTTATGGAGGGCAACAAAGTCAACAACAGTTCCTGATTGGAAGTTCTGGATGGATGAAATTGAGAAGGTGAGTAAGGCTGCACACGGTTGGTTAATGAAGGGCACCCTAGTGAGTGGAGTAAAGCACATTTTCTGACAAAGGTGAAGAGTGATATAGTTCTGAATAATCTTTGTGAGGTATTCAACAAGGTTGTGTTGGAGGATAGAGAGAAGTCCATATTGACCATGTTAATTGATATACATATAAGCTTCATGAAAAGAATACAATCAAGGAGGGATAAAATGAGAAAACAGGACCTTTGTGTCCTAAAATACAGCAGAAACTAATGAAGAGCAGTGAAATGACTGAGGGGTTTGAGGTGGACTGGTCAGGGGGGACACAGTCTAATGTGAGGTGTTCGAGTGGAGAATACGTTGTTGATCTGCCAAACAGGACGTGTACATGCAAGAGATGGGATTTGACAAGGATTCCTTGTGCTTATGCATTTACGCTATTTTAGACAGATATGATGAGCCCTGGAAGTATGTCAATGAGTGCTATAGAGTTGATACGTACCTCAGTTGCTATGAGAATATTATTAATCCTATAAATGGTTCAAAGTTGTGGCCTTCAATTGATGCCCCCACCAATTATAGCACCAGGATGGTTTAAGCCCAAAAGGGGGAGAACACAAAAGAAAAGAAGGAGACAACAGGAAGAAGGTGTCATCACCCATTCAGGCTCAAAGGCAAAAATGAAAAAAAAAAGGAACTGTACTTATGACTTGTAGTGACTGTGGAGGAATGGGGTACAACAAATGATACCATCAGAGGCACGATGCACCCCAGGAGGTATGTTTTCTTTTACATAGTTCTAATTTTAAAGATTTCATATTTCTCCTTAGAATGATTAATTTGCTTAAAATGATTATAATTAATTCACATGTTTACTTATTTCAGGATTTACTAGAAACTAATGAAGAGTGTACAATTCAAGAAAGGCCTAGTCAGATTGATAACCACAACGTAATGGTAAAGCTAGTGCCTAGGAGATCAAACATAAGTTCAATAAATAAAGTTCAACCACCACCACCTCCACCTTCTGAGTTCCATTTCATGCCAACGCCTGGAATTGATTTGACAAATGCTGCACAATATAACTGGAGTGCTCCTTCACCAGCTAAAAATATCCCACTCCAAACTATGGTGGAAGATTTGCAACATATTGAAATTCAAGAAAATGCACGGAAGAGGGCAGCCATAGACAAGAACAAAAGAGTGGTTAGAGGCTCAGTGCCATTATGCAGCTACTCAGTAGAACACCAATTTGTTTTTAGTATTTTACGTTAGAAGTTATGCCATATTTTGTATTGACTTTTGAGGTGTGTGTGATTTGTTACTTTTACTGGAATGAATTGAAGCTTTCTTCGTTAGTTACTACAAATCCCCTTTACCAAACAATCTAGGTGGAAACTGTCATGCCATTGTGTTCCAATTGAATCTGATTCATCCTATTCTTTCCCTATCCTTTTAAGTTTGTTCTAATTTCTGAGAAATGGTTTTATTTTGACCTGTAAGTTTTGTTAGCCATGGCAGTGTTGACAAGAATGGAAGTCCCTGTATTAACTTTGAACTAAAAATGTTTGCATAACCGCAAACTCCTCTACCATTATTTTTTTAAAGTCACCATTACTCATCTGCATAACCAAACTCCTCTGCCATTACTCCTCTGCCATTACAACAAAATTCACCATTATTTCTTCTTCATTTCATATGCACCAGCTATCATCTCATTAACCAACAATTGGCATATACAAAACACAATAAAAGATTAACATTTAAAACTAAATCCTTAAACAAATCAAGGATTAAATCCCATTCCATTCATTTATATATTCAAATACACATAGAACAAAATCCACCAATTGTCCTACTACAATATAGGGAAAAACGTTAATATGGTGGCTCAAATCTGAAATCAATTTTCCTACTACAAAGATGGAGGTCAGATTATATTGTTGTGAAAACCTGCAAAAAGAAAAAAATCATTTCACCCAACTGATCAGCCTCTCTTTGGAGTCAAAGTGTCGAGTGGAATTCTAATTTCCATCTCTTTCAAGATTCCATTTTTGCTTTGCTGTGGGGGACGAGTAGATGTAGACAAACAGGATTTCTCTCTGAGAGCATCGACATCAGGATAGAAGAGATGGCGATGAACGACCCAATTAAGAGTGTCCTTGAGAGCTCTTCTGTAGAGGATTCTCAACCTTTCCTTCTGTGCAGTTCGTCGAGCCAGGTAAGATGCTGAAGCCAGGCTCATTCTTCTAACTTTCTTTCTCACACATTGTTCCCCACACTACTAATCAGCCTCTCTTCGAGATTTTGGTGGCAAATTTAGGGCTCATGAATTTGGGGGTGAATTTGGGATCTTGTCTGTAGAGGAAGAGAGAGATTTCAATTTAGGGGAAAAAACGAGATTTAGCAAGTGATGAAATGTCTTGGGCTTTTTGCACTTTTGGCCCTCAATTTAATCCGTTATGTGCCACGTATTATTTTCATCCGCCATGTAGGACATTCCGTTAATTTCACTTGACGAAATTGAGACGGGTGATGAACGGGTAATATATTAGATAAATGGGTGAGCAACGGGTAATATTTTATTGTTCAGTGAACAAATAGTAATATAGATTAAAGATGGGTGAGCATTTATTAAATTTACTCGTCAAATATCTTATTTTTAATTTAAATAAAATTTAAAAGTTGTTTTCTTATTAAAATTTTTGAATTTTTCCCTCTTTTTTTTTTTATATAATTTTTGGCCCAATTCTTTAAACAAACCTATCTAATTTTAATCTATACCATTTTATTCTATCTTAATTCTTAACCTCATTTGAAAACCCAATACAAATAATTCCCAAACCCTTTACACCCATATCTGTTCACGACGTGTTTCACCCTGCCTGGAGACGACCGCCGACGCCGTCCACCGACCCTTCAGGTGCTTCAGCCGAATCAGCCGGCCTTCACGGTTTCAGGTACGTAAATGTAAATGGTAAATCTGTAAATGTCAGCACAGTTTTGGAATCGGATAGTGTGTGTGTGTGTGTGTGAATGAAATTTGCTATTAACAGATTGGATAGTGTGTGGGTGTGAATGAAATCGGTAAATCCATTTTTCTTGAATCCACTTTGCTATTAAGTATTAACATATATTATACAGACTTCATAAAGGATTGGGAATTCCTTTTAATTATTATCAGATCCTACAAATTTATATAGGAATTAAATCAATTTAATTTGAAGGTTTTTTTTTTTTAATATTAATTTTGGGGTGTTGAATAGAGTAGTTATGTTGCAGAGAAGTGTTCTGCCAAACCATTTAGAATTATACGAAGGACAGAAATTTGGGAAATGTTAGCTTTGGGAATTTTGAATGTTAGCTCAAGTGCGTTCGGCTATTTAGGAATTTAGGAAATGTTAGCTTTGGGAATTTAGCCTTGTTAAATTTTGAAAATGAGTGCTCTGTTCTCAATACATATGATAGGGACAAACATCATGGTACTCCAATTCCTACGGCATCCACTCCAAACCCTATTTATAATTTTTCGTTGCTTAGAGAATAAGGAACCAGATATACTAGTCACAATCACTACATTTCTAAACCCCTGTTTGTTGGGGGATTAAAATTAATTTTTTAGTATATTTTGATAAAAGTTGATGAAACATATTATTAAAAAAAAGTGGATCCCAAGAATGTGTGTATAAAATTAATTTTTGGATTTTGCTATTTGTACATAATAGATTACATAATATGATGTAGTAGAAAATCTTGGATGAAAAAAATTGATTATGTTTAGACTGACGAGCATGGGCGGAGGGAGGGGTGGGCTGGGGTGGGCTATAGCCCACCCTACCCCCAGCCCAACAACAGTTTTTCAAGTTATTATTTTTTTTCCCCTTTTTTATCTCTACAAGATAAAATTGTCTTCCATATTATCAATAAATTTAAAGTTTTTGTAAAAACAATTATTAATATTTGGTTAATTGGGTTTAAATATTTGGTTAATTGTGTATTATTTAATTTTTAAACTTGGGTTGGAAATGAAGTTAATTGTGCTAAAATTAATATTTGGGATGAAAAAATTTTATTCTTTTTAATTTTTTACCATGAATTTGCTTCTGGGTTGGGGGAATTAATTTTTGGGCTGGGCTAATGTTATTCTTTTTAGTTTTTCACAATGAATTTACTTCTGAAACGATGTTATTATCAAAATAAGTAATATGCTATATATTTAATTTTATTAGTTTAAAAATATATTTGTTAGAACTTTGTTACGAGTGTTCAAAAATATATTATGACCAATATTTTAAAAATCGACCTGGTCATCGATCCGGAAAAAAGTGAAGGGTCAAAATGTTCAATCGAGGTCGAACCGGGATCGAACCAAATACAATAAATACATACAAAAATAACAAAATACTGTGAATTTTTTTTTAATTTTATATTAATAATTCTAAGTAAATCTATCTTTGTTAATTAGATTCATTATCCTACAATTAGTCTCGATACTTCAAAAATTAAAAATCAATATGTTAAAATATTTTATTTTGTCAAATTAAAATAGTTTAAACTTATAGAAAATGATATCTAACATTAATATATTAATAATCAAGTGCGATTTAAGTTAAATTTGAAAATTAAATAAATGAAATGATGAAGGTGAATATTATAATTTAATTAGTTAAGATTCAAAATCAAATTAGTCAATTAGACATGCGTTTGGAAAATGATTTTGATGAGTATTTTAATTTTTTTTGTTATGTCACTATCCCACATTGGAAGTTTATGAAACCATTGGAGATAAGCATTTATAAAAGACAATATTGGGACATTGGAAGTTTATGAAACCATTTGAGAGAAGTGCATACATAAAATGAGATGCCATCTAATAGTTTTCTATGGGCCTTTGAATTGTAATAATTTATGAGGTCACCAAACCGCGACTAGTTCATCGGTTTACGGTTGAACCAGTTGTTCAGTGAGTTTTGAGTGATTTTGTCATAATCAGTTATTTGGGCATGATTTTGTCCGATTTTGGGTCCACTTTTTGTTTTATCGTGTGGTTTGTAGCATCTTTTATGGTATAAGTTCATTGAAAAAAAAAAATTAAATTTCAGCCCAGCCTAACATAATTCTCTGGCTCCGCCCCTGCTGACGAGCGTCATGTCATATTTTTGTAATCTATTATATAAATTTTCATGTACATATAGTGAGATCCTTAACAAACCTAATTTTTCCACTTCTATGGAATGCGTACTTAGCTGGAAAATTTTGCTCAAACCTAATTTTTCCCACTTAACAAAAGTGAACTTCAATTGATATTTTAGCAGCGCCATTCACGTTTTTGAAACTTCAATTGATATTTTAGCAGCGCCATTCACGTTTTTGAATTGTGTGGTTACTAGTAAAAATTTAAGTTTGTAGCGCGATGCACGTTTTGGAGTTGTGCATGCATAATGTGTGTTCTTCGTATAAATTCATAAAATATTTTTAGTTTCAAGTACACATTTAGTTAATACTTAAGTCCTTGTTTTGATTTCATTTTTTTCTAAATTCATTTTTAACCACAAATTCTCTCAAAAAATAATATTACACGAAAATTCAAAATTTTCTTTATTTTTTAACCACACATCATCCAAATAAGGGCTAAAACTTACTTTTGCTATTCAGTAAAAGTTAAATTTTACTTTCAATTATATATTCCAAATAAATACTCAATATTATCTTAGACATTTCGTGGTTCTTTTAAAAGGTTACAAATAACCAATCCTAAACAGAGGATAAGTGAGTGTTTCAGTTTGGATGAAATTATTTTTGACGTACTGTGTTCGGTGGCCCAAAATTGACTTGACTTCACCAGAAGGCCTAATCTCTAAAAGATGGGTTCACGAGCCACTCTCTTGGAGCGGAAGTATATGCCAAAAACTCTAATTTCATAAAGGAATGAGTTATGCATGCCTGCGATTTAATTTCGATGAAATTGCTCTTCCATCTAATAGTGACCACCCTAGTATACACACAATATTTAATCCGAAAGGCAAAGCATGGCTTTAACTTACTTTTGGGCTTATCAGGATTTTTAAGTTGGTTCTAAATAATTGTTGGGCTGTTTTAATCATGGCCCAACACCAATCATGGTGCATAAACTACCAATACAAGGCATTTATTTGGCAAATGTTCTCCAACGTCCGGCGGCACCACCGAAGATCATTAAGAACTTTTCTTTTGTTTCTCTCTTTTATTTCCTTTTTCTTTTGTATTGAATGCGCCTTTTTCACTTGCAGGAGTTTTCTTGTGAGAATTTCGTTAGAGCAGTTGAGAATTCCAACAAATGGCTGCGTCTAATTCTTCGAAACTGTTTCAGCGTAAGGGTTTCCATCATTCTCAATTTCAAATCTTTTTCACTGTAAATTCATAAACGAGCAGACTGTGTGTACCTTTTAATTAATTGGGGAAAGATGCTAGTTTCTTAACTACGCCTGGAATTGGTTTAGTCAATTTGAGGTGAAAAAATTTCAGCATGTGCATTTACAATGAATGTAAATATATATTTTTTTAATGCTGGTTACTATTTATGTAATGAGTGAAGTTCAACCTGGGAATAAATTCACTCAAAATCAGTACCAATATAATAATCACAGCTCAAGGAGTTAAGATCTCAGCCCAATTGCTGAATTAACCACTAAATTGAGAATGGGCGATGAGAGAATTAGAGAAAGAAAAAGAAGATATAAGGAGGACAAGAAATAAGAGAGAGAATTGATTAACAGAACTGATTTTACATAAACCACACGTGCCTTTTCTCCTCTATCCTGTCCTGTACATATATGCTGAAAACAAACTGGATGGAAATTGTATTCCCATTTACAAAAACGCAATAAGCAAAATGACACTTAAATGCTAGTTGTGGACCCCACTTCTGAAAGCTATTTACGATTTGTTCTTATCCTTCTTTCCCCCCCATTTCTTCCATTCAATTGATGCCGCCTCATCGTGACAACCCCCCTCCTTAAATGAACCTTGTCCCCAAGGTTTAAAATTAGAGTATTACTTCTGTATGTCATCTGAATCTTCCCAAGTTGCCTCTTCTGTGGTCTGCCCCTTCCATTTGATTAGCTTCTGAGCTCCGGCACAATTTCCCTTTTTGTAAATTCTGGTTTGAAGCACTTCCTCTGGTTGTTCTACATCCTCCTCTCCGGTTGGTAATTGTTCTGTAACCACTTCTTTGTTTCCTATCTTCCGTTTAAGTAATGATATATGAAACACCAGGTGAATTTTTGCTTGGCTTGGAAGTGCTAGGCGATATGCTACACTTCCAATCTTCTTTTCAATCTGATAAGGGCTATAGTATCTAGGATTGAGCTTTTGATTAATCCTCTTAGCAAGGGTCTCATGCTGATATGGATGTAACTTTAAATAGGCCCAGTCCCCTACTTAGAAATTTCTCTCAATTCTATTTCTATCGGCGTACATCTTCGTCCTGGCTTTAATTTTTGCTAAGTTCTCCTTTAATTGTTGATCCATCTTATACCTCTCTTGTAAAACATCTTCCACCATAGCAACACTTGTTTGCTAATAAGGTCCCGTAGCTAACTGTGGTGGTGGAATCCCATATAAAGCTTCAAAAGGTGTTATCTTGATGGCTGAATGAAAAGTGGTATTATACCACCACTTGGCTAAAGATATCCATTTAGCCCATGCTTTAGGTCTGTGGTGTGTCATGCACCCGAGATACAGCTCTAGACGCTGATTTAACCTCTTAGTTTGGCCATCGGTCTGTAGGTGGTATGCTGAACTGAGCTGCAAATTAGGTCCCATGAGTTTAAATAGTTCCTGCCAAAAGATGCTAGTAAAAATCTTGTCCTTGTCAGAGATAATATTTTGAGGCATGCCATGGAGTTTATAAATATGATCCAGGAATATTTGTGACGCCTTCTTTGCTGTAAAAGGATGAGAAAGAGTGAGAAAGTGGCCGTACTTGGTAAATATGTCTACTACTACTAGTATGACATCTTTTCCCTCAGATTTTGGTAAACCCCCGATGAAGTCCATGGATATATGACTCCATGAATGTTGAGGTTCAGGTAGAGGTTGTAGCAAGCCTGGATATGGCAAGTGTTCATCCTTACATTTATGGCAAATGTCATATTGTAACACCTTTATTTTTTTTATTTCTTGTGTCATGCCTGCCCAATAAAAATGTTGTTTAGCTCTAAATATGTTGGCATGTATTCCAGAATGTCTCCTTGTGAGTCATGTATAGCATGAATCAATTTCTTCTTGATATTTCTCCTATTGTCAATATACAGCTTATCCTTGTACTTAATCAACCTATTTTTATACTGATATTTAGGTTCTACAACTGATATTTAGTTCCCTCTCCTATACTATATATTGGAGTCGTACTATTGTAATTAAATAAGTGAATAAAATCCCACTTCTTAAAGCTATTTACGATCTGTTCTTTTCCTTTTTCCCCCATTTCTTCCATTCAGTTGATGCTGCCTCATCATGACAATTTACTTCAATTTCTTGAGAACTCTTATTGTTTGATTGATATGCTTGTGAATGGTAGCTGTTTTGAGTTCAGTTTATTTCATCCCTTTTGATTTGATGCAAAATTTAAGATAACATTATATGATTGGTAACATACATGTTCTTTTAACAATGCACAAAGAACGTTTATTTTTTTGTTGTTGAGAATTTTGAAATACAATAAAAGCAAAAGTAATATGGGTTGTTGAATCATTGAAGTCCATTTGCTTTATACGAAGAAGATATCATTGAATTTCGATGAAATAATTTTATTAGTTTCAACAAATTATCGTCACAGTGGATATTATTTTAGGTATGAGTTGTTCATTTATTCTCTTAACTGATTGAATAAAATGACATTGGGGATGATTAGTAAGATTAGTTTGTATGGAAAGCAAATTAATGATTTTGGAACAAAAAGTACTAGTGCTGAAACCACCATAACATAAGACCAAAGCCTCAATAGCTGACATCTAAGAAGATTTTATGCATATTTGGATGGATATCAGAGGTGTATTTCATTGTATTTTGTTAAATATTACTTTAATTCTATTCATATGCGTGATTTTTCTAGTAGGTTTTTATTAAACAAGGTATTAATTAATATTTTATTGAATTGATTTAATTTCATAGTAAAAACTTATAGGTTCTCAAACGTAAATTTGCATATGCTAATGGCAAAAACACCTTAACAACATACTTCTTTAGCTGTAAGTTCATCTACTCATATGTTGTGAGCTGACAACATAATTAACTATTTCCTTATAAATTTTGAGTTTAGCATGTGCATTTGTGCTTTTATTTTTCTTCTTACTGTGATGAACTGGGATTTCTTAAGGGTTGTTTTATTCGTGTTTCAGTTTTCAGTTTTGAATTCATTTTGTATTTTGTGTTTTGAGTGTCTATTTTGAGATTGTTGAAAATATGTTCTTTTTGTCATTTTGAAAAATTGTTTAAAAATAAAAAAAAATGAAGTTTTGGCTTGGTTTTAACTGAAAACAACAAAAACAACTTTTTTGGCGTTTTTCGTTTTCTTTGTAAATTTTAAACTCGTTTTTGGAAATTAATTTCTGAAAATAGATAAGTAAACATGTTTTCAGTGTTTTCGAAAATTGAAAACCGAAAATGGTTTGAAAACAGCAATGAGAACATGCCCTTAGTTTTTTGTTTGGTATCAACGATCTTTAGTAACATTCTAAACAAACAACTATTGCCTAAGTTATGCATTTGAATGAAACAACTACCACAAAAAACTAAGCCTTGTTTCATCCTACCCCATGTCCAACACCTCTGACAGATTTTCCATGTCTCATGCGAGGAAACACCAGTTGGTCGTTCATTGGTAGGTGGTCTCAGCAACAATTGTCTTGGGACAATCAGGTCATCATGTGAGATGATGTGCAATGATTTCTTATCTCAGGTTTGTATTGTTTCTTTCAGTCTTTTTATGAGTGTCCATTATTTAGTTTTAGTGCTTTCAGTTTATTTTTCTCACGACTGATTTTATGCTAGCTGTTAATGGTCTTTTAATTGTCTGATTTTACTCCCGACTATGGGGGCATGTGCGATGCACGTGTTATGGTCATAATTGGGTACATAATAGTAGATTTTACACCACCTAATAATTCAAGCAAATTCTTTAAAAGAGTTCATCAATCAGAAAATGTGCCTGCAAAGTAAACCATACCATAGTATCATATTTCTGTTTTAAGTTATTGTAAGAATTTACGAAAAATGCACAAATTCAAAGGTTTTCAGCAGAAATTTGAGGGATAAAAAGTGTACAAACTGACAAATTTTAG